>CM046003.1:69387008-69987008 GCA_025175895.1 Wurfbainia villosa | reverse complement strand
ACACGTACCCCGATTACGATCTATAGTCATCCTTGTCTGTTTGGAAGCTTGCATCCTTTGTAACCCTTCTGATTAGCTCCTCATTGCCTCGAATATCGAAATATTCTTTCGTTCTTCGTAAGTATTTAAGAATATTTTTTGCTATCCGATGACTTTCACTGGATCGCGATCCGATCTATCTACTCCATGCTCAAAGCATACGAGACGCCGTGACGAGTACAAAGCATGGCGCATATGATAGACCCTATAGCGATGCATAAGGGATCTTATCCATGATCTCTCTCCTCCTTAGAAGAGGGACATTGAGTCTTCGAAAGACTCACACCATGTGATAAAGGCGTAAATCCTTTCTTGGAATTTTGCATAGCAAAACGATCTAGCACTTTATCAATGTATGTACTGACTTAGGCCAAGTAATCTTTAGATCTATCTCTATAGATCTTGATGCCTAGAATATAGGCAGCTTACCTAAGTCTTTCATCGAGAAACAATTCCTAACCACATCTTCACAGATCGGAGTGAGGGAATATCATTTCCGGCGAGAAGTATGTCATCTACATACAAGACAAGAAATACAATCGTGTTCTACTATTTCTCTTGTAGACACAAGGTTCATCTTCATTCTTGATGAAACCAAACTCTTTGATTGCATCATCGAATCAAGATTCCATGAGAGGTTTGCTTTAGTCCATAAATGGACCTTTGCGCTTGTATACCTTTCCAGATGCTTGTGGATCTTCAAAACCTCAGCCGTGTCATGTACACATCCTCAGTAGCTTTCCATTAAAAGCGGTTTTGACATCCATCCGCCAGATCTCATAATCGTGGTAGGTCGCAATAGCAAGTATGATCCGAATGGATTTAAGCATCGAATCGTGAAAAGGTTTCATCATAGTCAATACCATGAATTTGTTTGAATCCTTTAGCCACCAATCTACCTTTATAGGTATGCTTATTACCATCCATGTCACTTTACTTTAAAGACCCACTTACACCCAATGGGTTTTACCCTTCGTGGATCAACCAAGGTCCATACTTGGTTAGTGTACATGGATTCCATTTCTGATCTCATGGCCTCTAGCCATTTCTAAATCTGGGCTCATCATAGCTTCTTGATAGGATGTAGGCTCGCCAAGATCGACAAGCAATACATCACCATTGTCACCAAGAGAAAAGAATATCTCTCTGTTGACGACGGATCCTCGGATCTACGAAGAGGTTGGTCTACTTGAATGTGTTTGTTCCACAACTCTTGGGCAACAATTTCATCCACAACACTTTGTGGTTCCCTGCTCATTTTCCATCGCCTTAGTGTTATCTCATCTTGAACTTCTTCAAGATGAATTTTACTCCCACTAGTTTTTCTAGAAATAAATTCTCTTTCTAGAAAGACAAGATTTCGCAACAAACACCTTGCCAAGTGGGATTGTAAAAGTAATATCCCTTAGTTTCCTTGGGATATCCTACAAAATAACACTTATCCGATTTGGGTCCTAGTTTATCCGAGACTTGACGCCTACATAAGCTTCACAACCCCAAATCTTTATAAAAGACATTTTGGGACTCTTCCCACCCATATCGTATATGGTGTCTTTTCTACGGCTTTGATGGGACGCGATTAAGTGTGAAAGCTACTGCCTCTAGAGCTAGTCCCCAAAAGGAAGTAGGTAGATCACCTGCTCATCATCGATCGTACCATATCTAATAGAGTATGATTTCTCCTCGTATACACCATTCCATTGTGGTGTTCCAGGGGGAGTGAGTTGGGATATTATCCCACACTCACCAGTGATCACAAAACTCGACTAAGGTATTCACCACCTCGATCCGATCAAGTAGCTTAATACGCTACCAAGTTGGTTTTGTACTTCATTCTTGAATGCTTTGAACTTTTCAAAGGATTCGACTTATGTCTCATCAAATATAAGTAGCCAAATCTACTCATATCATCGCGAAAGTAATAAAGTACTTATAGCCTCCTCGCTTCGACATTGAAAGGGCCACATACATCAAGATGTATGAGTCCTAACAAGTCCTGCTCTCTCCATGTCCACTAAATGGAGTTTTAGTCATCTTTCCTAAAAGGCAAGATTCGATACCTCATATGATTCAAAATCAAATGAGTCCAATAATCCATCTTTATGGAGTTGGGATATACGCTTTTCATTTATGTGACCTAGGCGATAAATGTGTAGATATGTTTGGTTCAAATCATTCGATTTGAACCGCTTGGTATTTACGTTATAAATTGGGTTTTCTAAATCTAGAACATAGAGACCATTCATAAGTGGTGCATTACAATAGAACATTTCATTCAAATAAATGGAACAACATTTGTCCTTTATTATAAAAGAAAAGTTTTTCTTGTCTAAACAAGATACGTAAATTATGTTCTTTGTCAATGCAGTACATATAAGCACTCCTAGTTCTAAGATAAGCCCAAAGGGGCAAAGACAAAGAATATGTTCCTACAAACTACAAAGAAAGAACTTTATGCCTATTGCCTACTGTAGGTCCACTTCGCCTTTTGCCATTAGTCTACTATTTCTCAAATCCTCGACATTATTACAAATGTGAGATGCACATCCGGTATCTAATACCCATGTAGCAGAAATAGATAGATTAACTTCTATAACGTGTATACCGGTGCGTAAGTCCCACTTCTTTATTCTTTACTTCCTCAAGGTAGACTTTGCATAGCCGCTTCCAAAGGTCCGGCCTCACCGAATGGAAGCAGTCCCCGTCCTTAGGTACTTTACCTTTACCCTTTGAAGTGGATGAATTGGCCTTGCCTTTGGCTTGGGTCTTACCCGTGCCTTTGCGCTTACCTGTGCCCTTCTTGACCATTAGTACGTTGCTAACTTTCTTTTTGAGATCTGGTTCAGAGCTTAACATGCCGAGAATCTCAGCAAAGGTTTATCAATTTCATTCATGTTATAATTCATGACGAATTGATTATATGCTTCCTAACGATTGCAGGATAACATCGCTGCCAATTCTTGGCTCGTGGAAAACCTAGTCTTTCAAGGTTCTCAACGTACTCCAATCATTTTGAGTACGTGAGTTCCTACAGTGTTCCTTCTTGCATCTTGCATGCAAAAAGAGCCTTAGACACTTCAAAACGCCGTGCCTAGCTTGTCCTTGATATAGTTGTTTCAAATGCTCAACCATATCATAGGCATCCATGTTCTCATGTTGCTTCAAGCTCGAGTTCATGGTGGCAAGCATAAGACATGACACATCTAATGCGCCATCTCGATGCTTCTTATAAGCATCCTTTCAAAGAGTGGCGCATGGGCGGGTGTTTCGTGGGTAGACCGCTCTAGGACATACACTTTATGCTCTTGTTGAGGATAATCCTCAAGTTCCTATACTACCAAGAAAGTTCGCTTCCATTGAGCTTGTCCTTCTCGACAGATCGCAAGTTGAGGGGTGTGTCGTGTTAGATGTCATGGTGATCTACAACATTAAAATGCAAAGTTAAGTATCATACCTAAATCATTTAATTAGGCCTTTAATTAAATGACTCTACTAAATTCTCATAGCTACTATTTAGCTATAAATTTATATGGGATAAAGATCCACATTATAATTGCCTTGAGTTAGCTTTGGCTAATCGCCAAGACGAGTATAATTAGGTAGGCAATCTTTTGCCAATTACATCTGATGTAACTTTTAATAGCTTTGGTTAAGTTTTAGATTAGTTTAGTGTTTATTCCTAAACCACTTCCAGTGGCGAGGCACAGGGCCTTGGCCTTCTTGGATATCGGAGCAACGACCCACTTCTAAGACAAAGCCGATGTTCTGAAATCACATAAAACTAATTTTAAAACTTATGTTCAAAGCTAATATATGCCTCTACTTTCTTAACTAATTAAGAAAACTTAATTAAGTCTTAACTAAGTTTGATAGCGACATCACGATTGTCCACTGCACTCTTCCAAGATAAAATGCATTGCTTTGCTTTGGCAAACCCAATAACAAATGATCGAGGAAGTAGTGAGTACCAAACTTTGGTAGGCATATCGCTTTTGACTTATTAAGAAATAAACATGTATCATATACATATTAGCATACATCACATATAAGCTAAACTAATCATGCATCACATACAAGCTAAACTAACATGCATCACATACATATTAAACTAAGCGTGTCATGGTTATGGCCCTTATTCTACAATCTTCTCAAGCCAATGAAAAGATTGATTGGTCAACCTAGGATAGCATCTTCTCCTAAGTGCTTCCTTTGGTTGTCTTGTGTGTTGACTTCCTCCTTGTAACCTCATCTTCCAATGGACCTCTCCA
The DNA here is from genome assembly GCA_025175895.1 of Wurfbainia villosa. NCBI lineage: Eukaryota > Viridiplantae > Streptophyta > Magnoliopsida > Zingiberales > Zingiberaceae > Wurfbainia > Wurfbainia villosa. The sequence continues at coordinate 69,982,701 of CM046003.1, read as the reverse complement.
TCTTTGTTTTGTACATTACAAAGGAGAAATACTGAGTTACATTCGAGTCTAAAACTAATTTTACAACAAGAATTTTAGGAGAAAGGCACGACACGCAGCCGTATTAAGAATTACAACACACACACATTCACAAACCTTTTGGGACTAGGCCATAACCATGCACCATGTCATTTTAACTTTTAAAGACATTGATATTTTATTATGTTTGAAAATTTGCTAATGCAATTATCAACTCATAATAAAATTTATCCTACTTCTATATCACATATAAAATAGAGAAAACCTATTTTATACGATCTTTCGCAAGTGGCTCTGATACCACTGTAGGGAATTCTTTATGCCAAAATGGCATATGCAAGAACTAAAAATTAGGATCCCTTCCAAGTGATCCATGAAAGCAAACTCAGATAAAATAAATTTCTCTAAACCAAGCCTATCTTATAGGAGAGGATTACCTTTGTTGCGCCCTTGTTAATCCCGCTTCTTCCTTTTGTTTGTTGGATCTTTAGCACGTTCAAGTGTCCGTGCCTCTATATGTATCCACACGAGCAAGCTCTTGTCTCACAAAAGAAAACTAGAGGAGCTCTCCTTTACTTCTTGCTAGAGAAGTCCCAAAAGGAGAGGAAGCTGGGGAAAAAGAGAAGGGAAGAAGAAGACTCTCTTGCTAGCCTACACTCACAAAGCCACACAACAATAAGCTCTCAAGCTCTCCAAGCCTCAAGCTCCCAACAACCACACCAACCATTGCTTTGGCCGCCACTCCATGGGGGTCTTTTATAGGGTTGGAAAACCCTTTCACCTCCACACATTCAATGCAATCCATTGCATTGGGACATTTGTTTGGCCGGCCACTTAAGGAGACAAAACCATTTTGTTCCTTCCACCTTATCTAGCTTAGGTGGATGCTTAGGTGGCATGCTTATGGCATGCTTAATGCATGTTGAATTAATCTTATTAATTCAAGCTTATGTTATCATATTGAATTAATCTTATTAATTCAATTGCTTATGTTATCATATTGAATTAATCTTATTAATTCAATTGCTTATGTTATCATATTGAATTAATCTTATTAAATCAATGAGGTAACATATTGAATTAATCTCATTAAATCAATTAGCTGTAATTTTATTGCTTAAAGTCCAAAACCATTTTGTACTTAAGCTTATTCCCAAATTATTCTAGTCAAACTAGAATACTCTAATTCCTCTAATCATCATGCTCTGTGTGTGACTATAGGCTCATAACGCTAAGGGATCTAAACCTTTTAGATACACAGCAATGAGCAGATCTAGCAATACATCATTGCTACCTAAGTTATGAGATAAGTCAAGATCCGACTAACCTTTCCGTGACTACTATAATATATGACCGTGTCCTTCTATCCTTGATATCGATTGATCAATGAGGCATAGACCGTGTCATCCTCGATCAATCTATGTGTTTCTTGATCCCCGAGTAAACTAACTCAAACAAATGAGCTCAATATCTCATATTGACTCATTCGAGCATGACCATGCGCTTTAGTAGTTCTACTCAATCAAGGGGCCCACCGATATCACTCCATATGAGAGGATAGATCCCATCTACATCACTCACATCCCTCCGCATAATTTGTTATATACCCAAGAATCGCTTTTATGGTCCACCTCTACGTGACGTTTGACGATACCAAAGTACATAACTCCTTATGTAGGGAACCGTAGTGACTTCTGTGTCCGAGGACTATTCATACCAATAGTCACATGAGAAAGTTTATGACACTCATATAACGATCCATGAAAGTCATTTAAAGATATATTCTCTAATATATACCCATGTGTCAACTTGATATCATATATCCATGACTTGTGAGATCAAGTCATCAATTGACCTACATGCTAGTCTTTATGTATTAATATTGCCCTTGCATATTAATACTTGACTAGGAACATTTAGAAAGTGTTCTCTACAGCCTCTCATAATCAATTCTGCCAATTGATGTGCTGTAGATAAGAACCTACTTTTCTAGGGCATTACTATATTTAATTTAGCTGGCACAAGCAAGACTTAAATATAATAACCAATCCTTTGCCTTTATAGAATATGATACAAAATGTTCCCTATTCAACCATCACATGATTGGTTCTTAGGGCTATAACTAACATTTATATCATCATTAATGCCATAATCATTCATGCATTTATGAAAATTGATTTAAGGACTATGGCATGACTTGAAGTCTCATGTATAAGGGAATCAAGTAGTGTTGCCTTAGAAAAATGCATGAAACCCTAGATTAGGATGAACAAAACTCACATCTCACATCACATTGACTTGTATATGTTTTCATACACTTTAGACATATGTGAGATGTTAGGAAATGAGTTAAGTTCAAGGTGCATAGTTTTTGCATCTAGATGAACTCAAACTCATCTAAAATCATATGATGGATCATTGGGAAAGCTTATGTTCAAGTCATGTACATTGAGCCCAAAGAACATGATCCAATATAAGGTTTTAAAAAATATTTTAAAATCATTTTAAAAAACCTTGGTGCAATTTATCTTTCAATAGAAGTCACCATTAATGATGTTGATACAAAGTGAGCTCAAATATTAAAGTTTTTCTTCACTTTTGAACTTTGTATCAATTTTACTATTTTATGGGTAAATTATTTTTTCAATATTTTTCACTCATTGTATTGCTTATAAGTAATGTACGTATAAATTTTCACAATTTTTCAAAATACGTAGAATTACTTATGCATTCTCAAAACTTATTTCTGATAACTGAAATTTAGAAATTTCAGTTATTAGTCACGCTTGATGGCAATAATCGATGAGCATGACACGTTGATCGATAGAGTCGATCGGAGCTGATTTCGGGTAAACAAGGATGTTTAACCCATGTTTTAGCTATGTTAGGGTTCCCTAACTGCTCATAACCCTAGGATATGCTTTGGAAAACATTAGAAAGGGTGAAAATCCATTAGATATGGATTAGAAGAGTTTTTAGGGTGTATATCAATTTTAAGGTATGGGAAAGCTCAATGTTGAACTTTTAACCTTAATTTTGATGGTTTAGAGTGCCTATAGGCTTAGGGACTTCCCAAGGACATTGTTGGTGCAATAGTCAAGGGGGAGCAAGCCTTTAGGGGGAGGTATCCATCATGAAATGATGGATGTTATTTTTCCTCATGAGGGGGAGAAATGGGAATTTGAGATACCCAATTTAGAAATTGGGAGAGTTTATAGAAAGCCTCTCTTAAGTGATATGAGACTTATCACTAGGAAGAGTGAAGGCATCCTAGGTGCTTTTGGACAAAGGGGGAGATTGTAAGATCTCATTGGGATATGAAACATTGACCTCCTTGGGGAGAACTTTTTTTATGTATGTCAAAAAGGGGAAGAATGTTAGAATTACCAATTTGGGAAAATTGGTAAGGGAATTTGAGTTAGGGGCCTAACTCAAGGGTGTTTTTGTCAAACATAAAAAAAGGGGGAGATTGTTGGTGCAATCGACCCAGGTCACGATTGACCAGACTCGAGTTTGACTCGAGTAGTGTTTTGTTGTTTGACATTGGTGTCTGACAATGTATTGGAGAGATTGTTGGTGCAATCGACTTAGGTTATGATCTTGATGTTTGACGATGGTTTGACCATTGTCATGGGAAAAATCCAAGTCGGGTACTTGGCATGGAAAGTCCAAGTGGGACACTTGGCATTTGGGAAAGTCCAAGTCTTGTGTACTTGGCATGGAAAGTCCAACATGGGTTGGCAAGGAAAGTCCAAGCATGAGTCTTGGCAAGGGAAAGTTCAACATGGGTTGACAAGGAAAGTCCAAGCATGGGTCTTGACAAGGGAAAGTCCAAGCTTGAGTCTTGGCATGGAAAGTCCAACATGGGTTGACAAGGAAAGTCCAAGCATGGGTCTTGGCAATTGGAAAGTCCAAGGGGAATATTGACGGCATAAAGTCCAAGCAGAGTCTTGGCAGCATAAGTCCAATGGTTGGCGGCGTAAAGTCCAAGCAGAGTCTTTGCAGCGTAAGTCCAATGTGCCTTGGCAGTGTAGACCACATTAGCATGACAATAGCTGATGGAAGCACCTGAAAGCTAGCGTATGGATGAACAAGTCATGGATGACTTGGAGGGATCCGATAGGCATGAGGTTGATGGAGGTGGCTAGAAGGCTTAGGTCTAAGCTAAGTGTGGTCTAGCAAGTTTGGGGACACCATACTTGGGGTTAAAATCTCATGGATGAGGTTATAAGTCGACTGATGTGAGTCAACGGAAGTTCGACTGTAGGAATTGGCACAATTTCAAAGATTGGGATCGTGATGGCACAGCAATGATGATCCGATCAGATCTAGGTATTCGCAAAATCTCTTCCCGAGTCGATCAAGTTAGGGTTTGGCAATCGTGTGAAGACTCGATCAGTCGACTGATGGGCATGATCAGTCGATTGATGGTCTATCTGTTGGACTTATCCGACTTAGTTCATGTCATTGTGAGACAATGGCTACAGGGTCAGTCGACTGATGGTCTCGATTAGTCGATTGCTAGGCGGAATCCAGCCCAAGGAGAAGCTTTAAAGGGAGCTCGTGGAGGAGGTTTTCACCAATGGTTCTTTGAGGAGTTTCGTGCTAATTGGTGTAATCGGTCTCCAAGTGCAACTCAAACAACCAACAAGCAAGCTTCCAAAAGATCGATTGTAAAGTTTTGTTTGCATTCTTTTGTTGTATTTCATTGTAATAGCTTGTATTCATTTCTTATTGTTGTAAGAACTGTTGTAAGAGGTTTCCTCCACCTTCGGATTGTTCCGAGAAGGACAGTTTATTGCTTAGTGGTGTTTGGCATTGCTAGGGCTCTTGACGTGCGAGTATGAACCATACGGTTCCAAACCACGCGTTATATTTGGTGTTGTGAGTATGCTTGTGTGTATTTATTTTTGTTATATATATACTCTCTATGAATAACACATTTTGTAGCACGATCAAATTCTGAGCGAACGATGAACGTTGCTATTCACCCCTCCCCTCTAGCTGGCGTACAGGTCCTAATAGTAAGCTCCGAGTGTGGAGCGATGGTAAGGATGCATCCTCGGTTAGAGGACAATCCTAGGCATCGATCTGACCAAGGCTTATGGTGGAATGCTGAAGTTGAGATCGGGCAATCAAAGAATTGTCACACTACATGGCATTATGCATCTCTTATGCTAACCATGTGTTGCAGGTGTCAAGTTGAATTCTCAAGTGTAGTAGTCGACTGAAGATTTTAGCGATCGGAGGCGCAATCGCCAAGAGGATCGATTGATTTCGGCGAATCATCCTCGTACAAGGTCAAAGAGATATAGATCGATGTCGCGACTCATGATAAAATAAGCCACCTCTCTAGATAAGATCCACAAGTTTTGGATCTGGATTGGGACATATTCCAAGGCGACAATCTATAAAAGGAGGAGAGGACTCAGACCCATGATCACCAATCAATCAATGAACTCCTAAGTGTTGGTGCAATCGACCCACGTCATGATTGACCATACTCGAGTGGAACTCGAGTAGAGTTTTGATGTTCGACAATAGTTCACAATGTGGTTTGACCACATGACTAGTGGATGGTATGGGACATCCAAGGTCATATGAGGAAGACTATTGGAGAAGTTCAAGTTTGGTGACTTGGCAAGGAGAAGTCCAAGTATGGATACTTAGTAAGGGAAAATCCAAGTCGATCAAGGAAGACCGGACACTTGGTGTAGGAAAGACAAACGGGAGTTGCGAGGAAGTCCCAGTCAGAGGGTGGTTGGCAAATGAAGTCCCAAACAGGGAGTCTTGGCAATGAAGTCCCGGAGGCATGGTCTCTTGGCAATGAAGTCCCAGACAGGGAGTCTTGGCAAGGGAAGACCCAGCTGATCAGGGAGATCGAGCTTGGAAAATGTAGGCCTGAGAGCATGACGATAGCCGATGGAAGCACTTGAAGGCTAGCGCAAGGATGAAGAGTCGCGGACTCGAGGGATTTGGGAGGCGTGAGGCTGATAGAAGTGGGTTGAAGGCTTAGGTCTAGGCTTAGGGTGAGTATCAAGTATGAAGGGATCATACTTGGGGTGTTAAACCTCATTAAAGAGGTATAAGAGTCGACTGGGCTTCGTTTGTAGGCAAACAGAAGCAAGCTGGGCTCAACCAGCACCTCGACTGGAGTATCAGTCGAGGCGGCGTCTCGACTGGAGGTGGCGACTGGTGCCTCGACTCGACGGTTTGGAAGGAGGCTCAGAGGCGAGGCGCGCTCGACCAGTGCCTCGACTGGAGGATGCGACTGATTTCAACATAGGTATGAAGACGGCGGCACAGAAGCGAGGTGGCTCGACTTGCGCCTCGACTGGGGTCGTAGTCGAGGCAGCGTCTCGACTGGTTTCCGACTGTTGGAGCTCGGGAGGATTCGACGCAGGTTTATAAGAAGGAGCTTTAGGGCTTCTTCATGTGTGAAAAAAATCAACGATTCTTGCACAATTCTCTTGGAGATTTTAGGGGTGATTTGAAGGGAGGTGCTGCTGCATTTCAGGGCCTTCAAAGTCATCCCAAAGTTATCTACGAGCAAGCATTCAAAAGCCCTAAATCTGTAACATCTATTCATTTGCTTTTGTATTTGTTGTATTTGCTTGTTTTATTCTGTTCTTATTGTTGTAAGAGCCTTGTGAGAGGTTCCTCCACCTCCAGTGTGTTCACTGAGAAGGAGAAGTGATATCGTGGTGGTGTGCATCACTAGAGTCCACTAGGGCTCACCCGTTGAGTAGGAACTAGGGTTCCGAACCATGTAAAATTCTAGTGTTGTGCTTGTTGTGTATTTTGTATGTGTATCTGTATTTGTATTTGTGTTTTCACTGCGTACTAACAATTATAGACAAGCACGGCGATCGAAATCCATCAAGCGAACGAAATCGAAGCAAAAAGCTATTCACCCCCCCCCCTCTAGCGACGCCAACGGTCCTAACAAGTGGTATCAGAGCAAGGTTTTGCTCTAAGAAGAAGAAGACACACCAATATCAACAAGTGGTCTTCAATCGGACTAATCGCCGAGGGAGCTAAAGCTAGAGAAGATGGAATTTGAGGATGGATTTGGACGTGACGTTCGATTTCCACCACCATATGGTTTCGGAGGATTTGCTCAATGGAAGACGATGACGGAATTCTTCTTCCAAATGAACATAGAGGAGTGGTTTGCACTAACCGAAGGGTTCAAGTGTTAGTTAAAGCCCTAGAACCAATCATGTGATGGTTGAATAGGGAACATTTTGTATCATATTCTATAAAGGCAAAGGATTGGTTATTATATTTACATCTTGCTTGTGCCAGCTAATTTAAATATAATAATGCCCTAGAAAAGTAGGTTCTTATCTACAGCACATCAATTGGCAGAATTGATTATGAGAGGCTGTAGAGAACACTTTCCTAAATGTTCCTAGTCGAGTATTAATATGCAAGGGCAATATTAATACATAAAGACTAGCATGTAGGTCAATTGATGACTTGATCTCACAAGTCATGGATATATGATATCAAGTTGACACATGGGTATATATTGGAGAATATATACTGAACTGACCCGCCATGAGAAAGTTTCATGGATCGTTATATGAGTGTCATAAACTTTCTCATGTGACTATTGGTATGAATAGTCCTCAGACCTGAAGTCACTACGGTTCCCTACATAAGGAGTTGTGTACTTTGGTATCGTCAAACGTCACCCGTAACAGGGTGGACCATAAAGGCGATTACTGGGTATATAACAAATTATGCGGAGGGATGTGAGTGATGTAGATGGGATCTATCCCTCTCATATGACGAGAGTGATATCGGTGGGCCCCTTGATTGAGTAGAACTACTAAAACGCATGGCCATGCTCGAATGAGTCAATATGAGATATTGAGCTCATTTGTTTGAGTTAGTTTACTCAGGGATCAAGAAACACATAGATGGATCGAGGATGACACGGTCTATGCCTCATTGATCAATCTGATATCAAGGATAGAAGGACACGGTCATATATTATAGTAGTCACGGAAAGGTTAGTCGGATCTTGACTTATCTCGTAACTTGGGTAGCAATGATGTATTGCTATATGCCGCTCATTGCTTGTGTATCTAAAAGAGTTTAGGTCCACTGCCAACGTTATGAGAGCCTATAGGGTCACACACAAAGAGCATGATAATTAGAGGAATTAGAGTATTCTAGTTTGACTAGAATAATTTGGGAATAAGCTTAAGTACAAAATGGTTTTTGGACTTTAAGCTTAATGAGAATTTTAGCTAATTGATTTAATGAGATTAATTCAATATGTTACCTTATTGATTTAATAAGATTAATTCAATATGATAACATAAGCTTAATTGAATTAATAAGATTAATTCAATATGATTGAATTAATAAGATTAATTCAACATGATAACATAAGCTTAATTGAATTAATAAGATTAATTCAACATGCATGAATGCCACATAAGAATGCCACATAAGCATACCACATAAGCATGCCACCTAAGCATCCACCTAAGCTAGATAAGGTGGAAGGAAACAAAATGGTTTTGTCTCCTTAAGTGGCCGGCCAAACTTGTGTCCCAATGCAATGGATTGCATTGAATGTGTGGAGGTGAAAGGGTTTTTCCAACCCTATAAAAGACCCCATGAAGTGGCCGGCCAAAGCAAGTGTTGTTGTGGTTGTGAGAGAGCTTGGTGGAAGCTTTGGTTGTGTGGGTTTGTGAGTGTAGGTTAGCAAGAAGAGGAGTCTTCTTCTTCCTTTCTCCTTTTCCCTCTCTTCCTCTCCTTTAGGGACTTCTCTAGCAAGAAGTAAAGGAGAGCTCTTCTAGTTTTCCTTTTGTGAGACAAGAGCGTGCTCGTGTGGATACGCATAGAGGCACGGACACTTGAACGTGCTAAAGATCCAACAAACCGAAAGGAAAAGCGGGATTAACAAGGGCACGCAACAAAGGTAATCCTCTCCTATAAGATAGGTTTGGTTTAGAGAAATTTATTTTATAATGAGTTTGCTTTCGCATGGATCACTTGGAAGGGATCCTATTTTCCACAGCATATGCCATTTGGCATAAAGAATTTCTACAAAGGGTATCAGAGCCACTTACTATAAAGATCGATATAAAATAGGTTTTCTATTTTATATGTGATATAGAAGTAGGATAAATTTTATTATGAGTTGATAATTGCATTAGCAAATTTTCAAACATAATAAAATATCCAATGTCTTTTAAAAGTTAAAATGACATGGTGCATGGTTATGGCCTAGTCCCAAAAGTTTGTGATTGTGTGTTGTAATTCTTAATACGGCCTGCGTGTCGTGCCTTTCTCCTAATATTCTTGTTGTAAAATTAGTTTTAGACTCGAATGTAACTCGAGTATTTCTCCTTTTGTAATGTACAAAACAAGGATGGAGGGTCCATTGGAAGATGAGGTTACAAGGAGGAAGTCAACACACAAGACACCCAAAAGGAAGCACTTAGGAGAAGATGCTATCCCTAGGTTGACCAATCAATCTTTTCATTGGCTTGAGAAGATTGTAGAATAAGGGCCATAACCATGACACGTTAGTTTAATATGTATGTGATGCATGTTAGTTTAGCTTGTATGTGATGCATGATTAGTTTAGCTTATATGTGATGCTAATATGTATATGATACATGTTTATTTCTTAATAAGTCTAAACGATATGCCTACCAAAGTTGGTACTCACTACTTCCTCGATCATTTGTTATTGGGTTTGCAAAGCAAAGCAATGCATTTTATCTTGAGGGTGCGAGTGGACAATCGTGATGTCCCGCTATCGCCTTGGTTAAGACTTAATTAAGTGTTTTCTTAAATGGTTAAGAAAGTAGAGGCATATATTAGCTTTGAACATAAGTGTTAACATTAGTTTTGTGTGATTTCAACATCGCTTTGTCTTAGAAGTGGTCGTTGTCTGATATCCAAGAAGGCCTCTGCCTCGCCACACCGAAGTCGGTTTAGGAATAAACACTAAACTAATCTAAAACTTAACCAAAGCTATTAAAGAGTTACATCAGATGTAATTGGCAAAAGATTGCCTACCTAATTATACTACGCCTTGGGCGATTAGCCAAAGCTAACTCAAGACAATTATGATGTGGATCTTTATCCCATATAAATTTATAGCTAAATAGTAGCTATGAGAATTTAGTGGAGCCTCATTTAATTAAAGGCCTAATTAAATGATTTAGGTATGATACTTAACTTTGCATTTTAATGTTGTAGATCACCATGTCATCTAACACGACACACCCCCTCAACTTGCGATCTGTCGTTGAGAAGGACAAGCTCAATGGAGCAAACTTTCTTGACGGGTCTAGGAACTTGAGGATTATCCTCAAGAAAGAACGCAAACTATATGTCCTAGAGCAGGCTCCCCCTGAAATACCCGCCTCGCGCCACTGTCAAAAAAAGGATGCTTATAAGAAGCATCAAGATGACGATTAGATGTGTCATGCCTTATGCTTGCCACCATGAACTCGAGCTGTATAACATGAGAACATGGATGCCTATGATATGGTTGAGCATTTGAAACAACTATATCAAGGACAAGCTAGGCACGAGCGCTTTGAAGTGTCTAAGGCTCTTTTGCATGCAAGATGCAAGAAGGAACACTGTAGGAACTCACGACTCAAAATGATTGGGTACGCTGAGAACCTCAAAGACTAGGTTTTCCACCGAGCCAAGAATTGGCAATCGATGTTATCCTCGCAATCGCTGTTAAGCATACAATCAATTGGCCATGAATTATAACATGAATGAAATTGATAAACCTTGCTCGAGATTCTCAAAGATGTTGAGAATCACAACCAAATCTCAAGAAGAAAGTTAGTAATGTACTAATGGTCAAGAAGGACAAAGGTAAAGGCAAGGGTAAGACCCAAGCCAAAGGCAAGGCCAATTCATCCACTTCAAAGGGTAAAGGTAAAGTACCTAAGGAAGGGATCGCTCCATTGCGTGTGAGATCGACAATCGGAAGCGGAATCGCAAAGTCTACCTTGAGGAAGTAAAGAACAAGAGAAGTGGGACTTCGCTGTATACACGCTTATAGAAGTTAATCTATCTATTTCTTCAACATGGGTATTAGATACCGGATGTGCATCTCACATTTGTACTAATGTGCAGGGACTGAGAAATAGTAGAATAATGGCAAAGGGTGAAGTGGACCTACGAGTAGGCAATGGCGCAAAAGTTGCTGTCAGAGTAGGAACATATTCTTTGTCTTTGCCCATCGGGCTTATCTTAGAACTAGAGGAGTGCTTCTATGTACCTTCATTAACAAAGAACATAATTTTTGTATCTTGTTTAGACAATAAAAACTTTTCTTTTATAATAAAGGACAAATGTTGTTCCATTTATTTAAATGAAATGTTCTATTGTAATGCACCACTTATGAATGGTCTCTATGTTGTAGATTTAGATAACCCAATTTATAACGTAAATACTAAACGTTCAAATCGAATGATTTGAAACATATCTTCGCACCGCCGCTAGGTCACATAAATGAAAAACGCATATCCCAACTCCATAAAGATGGATTATTGACTCATTTGATTTTGAATCATATGAGGTACGCGTAGTCTTGTCTTTTAGGAAAGATGACTAAAACTCCATTTAGTGGACATGGCGAGAGCGACGGACTTGTTAGGACTCATACATACCGATGTATGTGGCCCTTTCAATGTCGGCCGAGGAGGCTATAAGTACTTTATTACTTTCACCGATGATATGAGTAGATTTGGCTACTTATATTTGATGAGACATAAGTCAATCCTTGAAAAGTTCAAAGAATTCAAGAATGAAGTACAAAACCAACTTGGTAAGCGTATTAAGCTACTTCGATCGATCGAGGTGGTGAATACCTTAGTCAAGAGTTTCGTGATCACCGGCCGAGTGTGGATAATATCCCAACTCACTCCACCGAACACCACAATGGAATGGTGTATCCGAGAGGAGAAATCGTACTTATTAGATATGGTACGATCAATGATGAGCAGACCGATCTACCTACTTCCTTTGGGGTTTAGCTCTAGAGACACCGCTTACACTTAATCGCTTCCATCAAAAGTCAGAGAAAAGACACCATATACGATATGGATCGAAGAGTCCCAAAATGTCTTTATAAAGATTTGGGGTTGTGAAGCTTACGTTAGACGCCAAGTCTCGTATAAACTAGGACCCAAATCGATAAGTGTTATTTTGTAGGATATCCCAAGGAAACTAAGGGATATTACTTTACAATCCCACACTTGGCAAGGTGTTTGTTGTTGTAAATGCTTCTTCTAGAAAGAGAATTTATTTCTAGAAATACTAGTGGGAGTAAAATTCATCTTGAAGAAGTTCAAGATGATGATAACACTAAGGCTTCGATGGAAAATGAACAGAACCACAAAGTGTTGTGGATGAGGAATTTGTTGCCCAAAGAGTTGTGGAGCAAACACTGCTCAAGTAGACCAACCTCTTCAGATCTAATAGGATCCGCCAACCCGAGAGATATTCTTTTCTCTTCGATCGACAACGGTGATGTATTGCTTGTCGAATCTTGACGAGCCTACATCCTATCAAGAAGCTATGATGAGCCCAGATTCGAGAAATGGCTAGAGGCCATGAGATCCAAATGGAATCCATGTACACTAACCAAGTATGGACTTTGGTTGATCCACCAAGGGTAAAACCCATTGGGTGTAAGTGGGTCTTTAAAGTAAAGACTGACATGGATGGTAATAAGCATACCTATAAAGGTAGATTGGTACAAAGGATTCAAACAAATTCATGGTATTGACTATGAAGAAACCTTTTCACCGCTATGATGCTTAAATCCATTCGGATCATACTTGCTATCGCACCTACCATGATTATGAGATCTGGCAGATGGATGTCAAAACCGCTCAATGGAAAGCTACTCGAGGATGTGTACATGACACAACCCGAGGGTTTTGAAGATCCAAAGCATCCCGAAAGGTATGCAAACCGCAAAGGTCCATTTATGGACTAAAGCAAGCCTCTCAAGCCGGGAATCTTCGATTCGATGATGCAATCAAAGAGTTTGGTTTCATCAAGAATGAAGATGCCTTGTGTCTACAAGAGAAATAGTGGGAGCACAAATTGTATTTCTTGTCTTGTATGTAGATGACATACTTCTCATCGGAAATGATATTCCCTCACCCACCTGTGAAGATGTGGTTAGGAATTGTTTCTCGATGAAGGACTTAGTGAAGCCGCCTATATTCTAGGCATCAAGATCTATAGAGATAGATCTAGAAGATTACTTGGCCTAAGTCGAGTACATACATTGATAAAGTGCTAGATCGCTTTGCTATGCAAAATTCTAAGAAAGGGTTTCGCCTTTATCACATGGTGTGAGTCTTCAAGACTCAATGTCCCTCTTCTAAGGAGGAGAGAGATCGCATGGATAAGATCCCTATGCATCGCCTATAGGGTCTATCATATGCGCCATGCTTTGTACTGCTCCGACGCCTCGTATGCTTTGAGCATGACGAGTAGATACCAATGGATCCAAGGTGAAAGTCATGGATAGCCAAAAATATTCTTAAATACTTACGAAGAACGAAAGAATATTTCCGATATTCGAGGCAATGAGGAGCTAATCAGAAGGGTTACGTGATGCAAGCTTCCAAATGCATAAGGATGACTATAGATCGCAATCGGGTACGTGTTTTGCTCGAATGGTGGAGCCGTGAGTGGAAGAGTTCAAGCAGACCGCTTGCCGATTCTACAATGTGGTTTAGTATATTGCGTGATCCGATGCAAGAAAGGAGGTCGTTTGGCCCGCAAGTTCATCGCTGAACTTGGGGTAGTTCCTAGCATTGCAGATCCAATAGACCTCTATTGTGACAACAATGGGGCTATCACGTGCTAAGGAACCTCGATCACATCGGACCAAACACATATCAAGGGCGCTTCCATCTCATTCGAGAGATCATCGATAGAGGAGATGTGAGGATATGCAGAGTACCGGCAGGTAAGCTAACATCGCAGATCCATTGACCAAGGCTTTGGCACAGAGGAAGCATGATGGTCACACTAGGTCACTAGGTATTAGATATCATAGTGATTGGTACTAGTGCTAGTGGGAGATTGTTAGTTAAATCCCTAGAACCAATCATGTGATGGTTGAATAGGGAACATTTTGTATCATATTCTATAAAGGCAAAGGATTGGTTATTATATTTACATCTTGCTTGTGCCAGCTAATTTAAATATAATAATGCCCTAGAAAAGTAGGTTCTTATCTACAGCACATCAATTGGCAGAATTGATTATGAGAGGCTGTAGAGAACACTTTCCTAAATGTTCCTAGTCGAGTATTAATATGCAAGGGCAATATTAATACATAAAGACTAGCATGTAGGTCAATTGATGACTTGATCTCACAAGTCATGGATATATGATATCAAGTTGACACATGGGTATATATTGGAGAATATATACTGAACTGACCCGCCATGAGAAAGTTTCATGGATCGTTATATGAGTGTCATAAACTTTCTCATGTGACTATTGGTATGAATAGTCCTTAGACCTGAAGTCACAACGGTTCCCTACATAAGGAGTTATGTACTTTGGTATCGTCAAACGTCACCCGTAACAGGGTGGACCATAAAGGCGATTACTGGGTATATAACAAATTATGCGGAGGGATGTGAGTGATGTAGATGGGATCTATCCCTCTCATATGACGAGAGTGATATCGGTGGGCCCCTTGATTGAGTAGAACTACTAAAACGCATGGCCATGCTCGAATGAGTCAATATGAGATATTGAGCTCATTTGTTTGAGTTAGTTTACTCAGGGATCAAGAAACACATAGATTGATCGAGGATGACACGGTCTATGCCTCATTGATCAACTGATATCAAGGATAGAAGGACACGGCCATATATTATAGTAGTCACGCGGAATGGTTAGTCGGATCTTGACTTATCTCAGAACTTGGGTAGCAATGATGTATTGCTAGATGCCGCTCATTGCTTGTGTATCTAAAAGAGTTTAGGTCCACTGCCAACGTTATGAGAGCCTATAGGGTCACACACAAAGAGCATGATAATTAGAGGAATTAGAGTATTCTAGTTTGACTAGAATAATTTGGGAATAAGCTTAAGTACAAAATGGTTTTTGGACTTTAAGATTAATGAGAATTTTAGCTAATTGATTTAATGAGATTAATTCAATATGTTACCTTATTGATTTAATAAGATTAATTCAATATGATAACATAAGCTTAATTGAATTAATAAGATTAATTCAATATGATTGAATTAATAAGATTAATTCAACATGATAACATAAGCTTAATTGAATTAATAAGATTAATTCAACATGCATGAATGCCACATAAGAATGCCACATAAGCATGCCACATAAGCATGCCACCTAAGCATCCACCTAAGCTAGATAAGGTGGAAGGAAACAAAATGGTTTTGTCTCCTTAAGTGGCCGGCCAAACTTGTGTCCCAATGCAATGGATTGCATTGAATGTGTGGAGGTGAAAGGGTTTTTCCAACCCTATAAAAGACCCCATGAAGTGGCCGGCCAAAGCAAGTGTTGTTGTGGTTGTGAGAGAGCTTGGTGGAAGCTTTGGTTGTGTGGGTTTGTGAGTGTAGGCTAGCAAGAAGAGGAGTCTTCTTCTTCCTTTCTCCTTTTCCCTCTCTTCCTCTCCTTTAGGGACTTCTCTAGCAAGAAGTAAAGGAGAGCTCTTCTAGTTTTCCTTTTGTGAGACAAGAGCGTGCTCGTGTGGATACGTATAGAGGCACGGACACTTGAATGTGCTAAAGATCCAACAAACCGAAAGGAAAAGCGGGATTAACAAGGGCACGCAACAAAGGTAATCCTCTCCTATAAGATAGGTTTGGTTTAGAGAAATTTATTTTATACGAGTTTGCTTTCGCATGGATCACTTGGAAGGGATCCTATTTTCCGTTGTGCATATGCCATTTGGCATAAAGAATTCCCAACATCAAGACTCCAACGGACAAAAAGGGACGAGCTATAGACCAGAGTAAATGGACTGTGGGAGAAGTCCAAAGATTTGAGGCAAATGAGAAGGTATTGGATATTTTAGTTAATTTAATACCTAACAATGTTTTGTGTGAATTAGGAAAGTTCATGGATGCAAAAGAATTATGGAGAAAGCTTGCTGAGCTCAATGGTGAAACTTTCATGATTCAAGAAGATGAGGAAAAATCCGAAGAGGAAATTATGGAAACCTCCATGCCAAGGATTGAGGGGGAGGTTAAATCTTCGACCCCGGAGGAAGAGCAAGAGGAGCCTTCTACCTCGGGGAGAAATGAAGAAGAAGTCCAAAAGTCTCCAATCACTCAAGAAGGTAACTTAAATTCAATTGTTAAGGATAAAAGTAATATAACATGTTTTGAGTGTAGGGAAGTAGGGCACTATAATAGTAAATGTCCAAAGAAGGTTAAGAAAAGTCAACTGACACCAAAACCTCAAGAAAAGTCAAATGATGCCAATGTCCCAATCAAGAAAAGCAAAGAGCACATTGTGTGTTTCAAGTGCAATCAACGGGGACACTACCAAAATCAATGCCCTAAAGGGAAGAAGAAAGGGCAAGAGGGAGCATCACATGTAGGGGGAGCCTCTAAGGCAAACCCTAAGGTATATTTTAGTCATGCACTTTCAAATTTTAATATCAAAAAGCATGCTAGAAATAATATTAATTCACTTGCAATTGTTCATGATAGGCATGGTAAAAACAGCAAGTTTTATTGTTTAGGTGCTAAGCATGTAAATTTGACTAAGGACAATGCTAGACTAACTCTACCCAAGGATAGGAGGGTAGAGAACAATAACCTAGGCATCAACCCTAAATGGACTAGACATATGCCTAGAAAGAAGAACATCTCAAGAGTAAATGAAAAATCGAAACTTGAGATATTAGAAAAGGAAAATCAAGCTTTGAGGTCAAAGCTTGAGAAAATGGAGAAGACTCTTCAGAAAATGGAAAATATGATTAATGGGTCTAATGAACAAAACTTAGGTTCTAGGAGGCAAGGTGCATCTAAGGACAAGCAAGGCTTGGGTCACAAGTCTAGGTCCAAGGTAGATAAGCCTACCTATCATAGTGTTCCATATAGTTATGGAACAAGTTCTAGGTCTAGGAGTACCAAGGTCACAAGGGAAGTCATCCCTAGAGTTGACCATGGTAAGTGTCTAGTGGCTAAGGTTTCAATGAAATCTAGGAAAGCCACTAATAAGGTTATAAGGGAAGCAATCTCTAGGGTTAACCTTAACAAGACCAAAATGACCAAGGCTTCCAAGTCTAGGAGGGTCATTAGAAAGGTACTAAGGGAAGTTATCCCTAGTGAGTACTTAGTAAACCCAAGGAGCTCCAATAGGTATTGGGTTTCTAGAAGCGTGATTGATTCACGCTAAATGGGTTAGGTTGTGTCAACCTTGAATGGATGGGTAGTTAACCCAATCATAGCAAAGTTGACACTTTAGGTCATTTCCAAGGTTTTGGATACTTTGGAATTAAGGTTGATTTTAAATCCTAAAAAGTTTTAGAATGTGCCAATAAATTGTATGGAAGTTGAAAATTTTGATTAAATTGGCACAATGAGATTTTAGAGGTCATGGTGTGCCATTTTGGATTTTTGGCACACTTGGGAGATAACTGGTATTATGGCAAAATGAACTTAATTCCAACAAATGGCAACAAATATTAAGAACTTAGGTATTTTCATGGCTTTGCATCTTATTTGCCATACCTTGTTTGCTTTGCCATGACATGACATCATATTTACCTTTTATCCTATAAAATGTCATGATCATGTTTAGATCTATTGTTTTTAATGTCATGTTAGTATTTAGGTTTATGTTACATACCATGACATCATGATTATTGACACATGGTTTATTTATGCTATCTTATTGATGCGGACGGGTGACGTCTGTTCACTCCTTTCCAATGCAGTGAAGCACGGATGGAGATCTCAGAGGGTTCTCACAGGCCGCAATCAGTAAAGAGTAAAAAGATGAAGTAGATGAAACGCAAAAACCAGCACCAGCAATCGAGACTCAGACACAAGATATAACGTGGTTCGGAATAAGAATTCCTACTCCACGGAGGTGAGTTTTCTCACCGGAGATGATGCCCAAGCACTTTCACTATGAAGATCCTCCTTTCCGGAAAGCGAGTTTTCGAAGGTGGAGGAGAAAAAACCTTTTACAATCATCCCACCATACGAGAAAAATACAAGAGATATAATAACGACAGGGCTCTATCCTTCTTCTCCGGTGAAGCGATCGTCCTCCTCTTTCCTCTCCTCTTGCGTCTCCTTCTCTCGCTCCCTGGGAATAATTGCCTCCTTCTTCTCTCTTGCTGGGTTGGAATAATTGCGGATCCCTCTCTCTCTTGCTGCCTCCTCCTCCTTTATCTCCCCTTCCTTTCCTTCATCATAACGTCGTGGGTTATCTTCATCGTACACGTGGCCACCACCTTTCCCTGGAGAATAATTCTGTTACAGATATCAGGAGTGGAGACTCTTTGGAATATTATGTGGGGCCTCCCAGGCCGTTGCCTAACACCCTTTCCCTCCACTTTTCGGGCAACTAGGCTAGACTATTTCCCTCAACCTTCCGTGTTGAGGGAAGCTAGTTTTAGGTCTATAGCCCACGAGCGCCCTAGCCCTAGGGTTCCTCATCAACCCGAACCAATTCCTCTCCTTCCCGTGCCCAACTTCCCTTTGTAGGGATCAGATTGTGCTGGCTTCTTGGCAAAGTGCCCTCCGCCTCTCCTTTGTCGTATCAATTGCTTTCATTACCTCTCTCGTACCAATGGCTCTCAATACTCACCCGTGCCAATGGCTTCCGAGGTTCGCCCGTGCCAATGGCTTCTGAGGTTCGCCCGTGCCAACGACTTCTGAGGTTCGCCCGTGCCAATGGCTCTCAATATTCGCCCGTGCCAATGGCTCTCAATACTCGCCCGTGCCAATCTTCCTTTCCTTTCTTAGCTGAGCCGTATATTCTGGGCCGGATCTTAGGTCACCCGCTAACCCCTCTATCGGGGATTATGCAAAGGAGATACCAGTAGTATCATTAGTCAACCCCGAAAAATAGTCAAGCGAAGTTATAAGCTTGACTTTCCAATGTACATAAAGTTTCTGACCTATTCTTCATTTCTTCGGCTTAAATCCGTCCGTTCCCTTATAACTCCCCTCAGTATATTGAAGGAGGCCCACTGGGTCCATGGGCTCCGTTTCTCCTTCTCCTTCTGTGCAGCTGAATCGTCGCGGAAAACCTTATATAAACCCTCGCCTTCTCATTCTAGGTATCGGTTTGTGTGCTTGGTAATCCAGCCTGTTCTTCTTCTTCTCCCGTGATTCTCATCGGCGGTGTTGCGGCGACCCTGTTCTTCCTTTCCTCACACGATTCTTCTTTACCCTCCGAGTAAGTGCTCGCTTCATACCCATGGCTCCTAGGACCCTCTCTTCACCCGCCTGGTATGAACATACCATAACTCAGTTAGATTGCAATCATTATTTCTTTAACCTAAGGAACAACTACATAGAGCCTTCTATAAAATGTTGTTTTACGACCAAATTGCATCGACCACATAAACCTCCTCCCGGCTTGACATGCTTTTTTTATGAACAATTTCTTAACGGCCTATCCTTGCGGCACTACAGTCTATCGACCTCCTAAACTTCTATGGACTACCTCAACCAATTCACCCCAACTCCTTCCATTCTATCGAGCCCATATAGTGTTCCAACATTTGAACCTCTCTTGACCCCCTAGATATATTCCATTGCTTCTTCCAATTAAAGTCTTCTAAGGTGTGCCTCTTCTATTTATCTAGTGCTCAGATCGCCACCTTGTTAACTGCCTACTTCCCACAAGGGTTGGGAAGCCTTATATATTTTTGTTCAACTCCAGAGCTTTACCTATTCTCGATACTTGGAAGGTAGACCTTCCCGAATTGCCTTCTTCCGAGAAATGAGGACCAAATGTCTCTTCCTAAGTGTATAGAGTCTTAGGAGAGCAGACATTGCTCTCAAACCACCTGCTAGAAACTTCCCTCTTAAGCCACTTTGGATTGTCTCCTCTACCTCTGACGACTTTGGTTGCTATAGGTAGGGTGACATTTATCCTGCAATGTGACTTCCTTTTTAGGGCATTCATCTTTCTTACCAGTATATCTTGTAAATAATTTGATGCAGAAGGCTTTGGTAGAAGGGGAGTCGATCGAGGCTGCCAAGAAGAAGAAGACCCTGACTAAGAGAGGCAAATCCACAGCGGCTCCGTCATCTCCTCAGAAGAAGCTGCGGCTTGTCAAGAAAGGAGCTTCAAGTTCATCGGCTCTCCTACCCTTGTCTTCCCATCAACCGGAAGCTCGACCCTTAATCATTTATAAACTCGAGGAAGGCAACACCTCCCTGCCTCTTCTCCCTCCCAAGGAGGGATTCTCCTCCCAATTTTGCATTCTTCTCCCTCCACACAGAATTCACCCCGGCCTCCTCATACGGAATCCCTCCAAGCTCCAGCGCCGTCCGACTCGAGAACAGTTCTTGCCCCTCTGCGCCGTGCCAGGCCCCCATCTTCTTCGGAAGAAGAAGACCCTTCCCTTCTGGTTCCTCCTAGGGCCTCTCTGGGATCGTTGCTGAAAATTCAACACCCTTCGGAGGTAAAATTCTTTAACTAGTCGGGTATACAAGGCCCGTGTGAGCAAGTGGGCAAACTGCTGGCAGAGGTATTTACTCCCCCTTCTCCTCCTCTTTGCTATGGGTATTTCCCTATGCTGATAATTTTCCTCTCCTTTTAGGCCTCCACTCAACATAACAACATGGTAGCCCACCTGGCCCGATTCCAATCTAGTGTGGAGACTCACCATTTCACGTATGTCGCAAAAGAGCTCGTAGCGACGATTAAGCGAACAAGAGGCAAAGGAGGCGGACTTTAGGGGTCCAATGCGAAGGCGCCACGATGCAACTAGCCTTGGTTGAAGTGAGAAAGAGGAAGAAGTGAAAAATGAAGAACTAGAAACAGCGCCTCTTCTTACAATCTAGTGAGCTGCGCAGTAGACATCGACTCAAGAATCGAAGGAGTATAAAAGATATCTTATGGATGAACTTTCTCTGTAAGTGGCTCTTCCTCAACCTTATCACCGGTGGCCCAGCAGCAATCCATCTTCCAACAGGAGTATCTTGAAGCTCTTTCGACCTTAGGAAAGCTATGAAGCGGCCTAAGAGAGATGTGCAAAGATTGATGATCAGGAAAGTTAAACCAACTGTGGCTCAATATCAGGACCGACTAAAGGAGCAAGAAGCCGACCTCAAGAGGCGTTATGTCAAGAAAGGGGTAGATCTCTTTATACTAGGGTTTGAGGGGTCTTTAGCTCAAAATGCCGAGCGAGGATACCCGCCTCCTGGCACGGATACTAGTTATTTAGATCCTACGGAGGCACTAGCTAACTCTCCACCCGAACTCTTTGAATTGTAATTTATACTATTCTCCTTCTTTGATAATTTTATCAATAGCCTCCCATACGCCTTTGAATGATGAATTTATTTATAGGCTTCAGGCATGCTTCTTGGCTGGACCCTTTTAAAACTCCTCCTCCTTCTTGTATAGGATGGTGTAATCACTTCATTGACTCGGGCTTATGGAGGAGATATTAAATGACATTATCCACCTCGCCCCATTTTCGATTCAGAATCTGAGTATGTTATGCGATATTATTCACACCGTCTCGGTTTTGATTTGGGAATTCACTCGCAAGGTCTTTACCCGACATCATTCATATCCGCTCCGATTAGGTTGGCGCTTTAAATATCTCCTGCTTGTTGATCTTCCTTATTTCTCTTACTGCTTTGGAAATGGTATCGATCTCTTCATCTTCTTTCCCTTTCCCAGAACCTCGGTTGCCTTTTTCCTTCCATTATAAATCCTTCGTCCCCCATGTCTTCGTCCTGCTATCTTCTTATTATGGCTTCAGCAGGGCATCCCATCGAAGTTTCTTCAGAGTCAGAATCTTTTGAACTACAAGACTGGGTCTCTGAGGAATTTGAAGATTCGGAGACCCGCTCAACTGCCACTTCAGCCCTCTGCCCCCTTCGATATCCGCCTCTCCAACCAGCTCCCAGCCCTCCGGTAAGGAGGTCCTTCCGCGCTCCTTTCCCCTCCTTCCGCAACCGGGTGTGGAATCCTCCCCTCACGTGGGAGTATACAGTGGGAGACCCTCGTGTTGCCGCTGAACTTCCCCCACTTCCACCAGCACTGACTTTCGTCCCAGTTCCCCCGGCGAAGACTCATCCTTCCTCTTTCGATGAAGGTCCACCAGTTCTTCCTCCCCCTCAAGGCTGCTGAGTCATATTAGCTCCTTCTCCTCCCAAAGAGACATCTCCCGCTTCTTCTGTTAGGAGTAATCATGGAAAATCTTTGTAGATCAAGTTAATGTAATCGTTTCAAATATATTAATAAAAAATCAGGGAGGCAAATGATATCCGTTCTTGTCTTTTTCTTGTAGAAGTAATGCTTCTGTCTTCCAAAAGGACGGTGATCTGATCTGAACATGCCTTCTTCTATCAGGTCTCGGGATTCGACCCTCTTAATTACAATTGTAGTCCCAACCTTCCTACTACCCCACGCTTTCCTCCGCATCGCATTTATGGTCCCTACTTCTCCTACTAATGAATGCACTCTTCCCCTTCGCCGCCATAAAAACTACCGACCTCTACCTGATAGCTTCCCTCATTCTCCTTTTTCCTTTGCTTGCCATGGACAGAATATCGGAGTAGGTCAGTAGTTCCTCGCCTTCTAGAGAACAGATAAATGATCGCCGATACATAGCTACCTTGGAAAAATAGGTGGAGTGTTTACAGCAACAGCTGGAGGAAATTTCTGCCCATAATCGTTCCCTACGCCAACAACTGATAGGGTCCCAAAAGGAATTGGCCAGGCAGACCTTCCTGCAGCAGTCCTACCGGCGCCAACTATTGTGCCAACCTCAACTCTACAAGGGACTTCCCTCTGTCCCTCCTAGCAAAGAATTGTAATGCCCGGGATATATAAGGGTTGCTGTTTGTTATTCTTCCTTGTAGATGACTCAGAATATGTAATTCTTTTGCGTCCATGAACTTTCCCAGTTTGTCTTCTTTCTCCAGTATCTTCGGCATTGTATCACACTTTACTTCTTCCGTATCCACATAAACTTACTTATAACGGAGATGTATTTTGGCTCTTCCAATTTTATAATCTGCTTAGGATATAGAATCATTGAATGAATTAGTTCTGCTATTTTGCAAGGATAAAACAATATAGGGTTAAACAAGGACTTCGACTTCCTTCCAGGGACAAAGTGATATATAGCAGGGGATCTCGGTTCTTCCGCTCCACCACCACACGGGATAGCTTCACTGCGAGGATAGAAACTTGTATATAGAATAAATAATAACCAAGGATATCGGTTCTTCCGCTCCACCACCACACGGGATATCTTCCGCTCTTCCTTGTGGGGATAGAAACTTTGTATATAGAATAAATAGTAACCGAAGGATATCGGTTCTTCCGCTCCACCACCAAACGGGATATCTTCCGCTCTTCCTTAAGGGATAGAGACTAGTGTATATAGAATAAATAGTAACCGAAGGATATCGGTTCTTCCGTTCCACCACCACACGGGGATATCTTCCGCTCTTCCTTGCGGGGATAGAAACTTTTGTATATAGAATAAATAATAACTGAAGGATATCGGTTCTTCCGTTCCACCACCACACGGGGATATCTTCCGCTCTTCCTTGCGGGGATAGAAATTTTGTATATAGAATAAATAGTAACAAGAATATCGGTTCTTCCGCTCCACCACCACACGGGATATCTTCCGCTCTTCCTTGGGGATAGAAACTTTTGTATATAGAATAAATAATAACCAAAGGATATCGATTCTTCCGCTCCACCACCACACGGGATATCTTCCGCTCTTCCTTGCGGGGATAGAAATTTTGTATATAGAATAAATAAGAGAAGGATATCGGTTCTTCCGCTCCACCACCACACGGGATATCTTCCGCTCTTCCTTGCGGGATAGAGACTTTGTATATAGAATAAATAGTAACCGAAGGATATCGGTTCTTCCGCTCCACCACCACGGGATATCTTCCGCTCTTCCTTGCGGGATAGAAATTTTTGTATATAGAATAAATAGTAACCGACGGATCTCGGTTCTTCCGTTCCACCACCACACGGGGATATCTTCCGCTCTTCCTCGGGGGGATATAAAGTTTTGTATAGAGATTAATTAGTAACCGAAGGATATCGGTTCTTCCGCTCCACCACCACACGGGATATCTTCCGCTCTTCCTTGCGGGGATAGAAATTTTGTATATAGAATAAATAATAACCAAGGATATCGGTTCTTCCGCTCCACCACCACACGGGATATCTTCCGCTCTTCCTATGGGATAGAAACTTTGTATATAGAATAAATAATAACCGAAGGATATCGGTTCTTCCGTTCCACCACCACACGGGGATATCTTCCGCTCTTCCTTGCGGGGATAGAAACTTTTGTATATAGAATAAATAATAACAGAAGGATATCGGTTCTTCCTTTCCACCACCACACGGGGATATCTTCCGCTCTGCCTTGCGGGGATAGAAACTTTTGTATATAGAATAAATAGTAACCGAAGGATATCGGTTCTTCCGTTCCACCACCACACGGGGATATCTTCCGCTCTTCCTTGCGGGGATAGAAACTTTTGTATATAGCGCCAGGGCAATGAGCATAAAGGAGGTAGCACCTTCATATCATTCCTCTTTGGTTTCCCTCCTTCCTCTGCAAATGAGGGGCTTTAGTACATAATGGGTCATTTAGAAATATAAACCCTTCTTTCCATTTTACCACAGACGAGAGGCCCACTAATGGCTGCAAGCCCATTCCACCCCCTTTTATAGGGGTTCTTTGGTCTTAGTTTCTCCTGCCATCCTCCTCCTTCCGCCTTTTGGTCTCATTCTTCCTCATCTGTTTGTTCATTGCACAAACCTCGTTTCCCCCGATTCTTTC
Source organism: Wurfbainia villosa (assembly GCA_025175895.1). NCBI lineage: Eukaryota > Viridiplantae > Streptophyta > Magnoliopsida > Zingiberales > Zingiberaceae > Wurfbainia > Wurfbainia villosa. The sequence goes on along the minus strand of CM046003.1, from coordinate 69,957,629 downwards.
TTCCCAACCCATCTTTTTCCTTTTCTTTTTCAGACCCCTAAGATGCATTCTAACTTCTTCTAGGAGATAGCGGGCCGCTACTCGAATCGCAAACGGGATGCTGGTCAGCCCTCTGCTTCTTCTTCTGCTTCACCTTCCCCAATCACCATCATGCAGATTCACCTCGCGTTCTCCCTTTCCTCCTCCGGTGACCCTCACTACCCCATCATCCGGAGAAGCGGGGTCCTTACAAACACTAACTTTCCATTCTTTCTCCTTCCGCCACCGATGTTGAATCGTCTTCTCCTTCCCATGACGGGGAAGAACACCGGGAAGATGTATTCCCATGTCAGCCAGTTACAGGGGATGGATCACCTTTGTCTTCCCTTTCCCCGGCCAGTCCTTCCCTTTCTGAACCCATGGCGGTGGATATCCCTTCGCAACTTCCCCCTGGCTCATCGCTGCAGAATCCCTCCCTCGGTGGGCCACGATCGGGGCTTCTCTGTCTTGCATCCCTATCGCGGCTCCTCCAAATGCTCATCCTCGTCGTCTCAAGATCCTTCCTTGATCAACCTCCTTAGTCTTTCCTTCCGCTATCAACCCCAACCAGCGAGACACATATCCTTCGCAACTATGGATCTGCGCCTGACTACCACCTCATGGGCCATCAAGCGATGCGCTTCCTTCTCAATCGATGGATACCACCCTCCTTCTCTCCTTTATAGGAGAGGTTCCTTCGAGCATCTTCAGTCCGTCCTCTTCCCTTTCTCCCCGAGTCTTGGATTCTAAACTTGGAGGAAGTGGTTCCTCGCATGGAAGGCTGCGCCATGCTACGGACTCGTATGTTTCTTTACTCGATTTCCTTAGCTTTGTTTAGTGATCAATTTCTTTTCCCTCGGCCGGTGTAGGCCACGACCAACTATAAAGAAATGGATCGCTCCTTCATCAACACCAAGTTCGAAGCCCAAGAATGGGAGCGTCGAACGGGAAAGCTTGGCGGATGCTCAAAATCGAAACGACTCTGCTACAACAATTGCACGGTGCCAAGAGCAATTGGCGAAGCTTCGCCACAAATTGGAGGGATCTTTGATACTATCGCGACCTTAAAGGCGCAACCACGTCGGCGAGCCACTCGTCCCTGCGAAATCCGTCGACCTCTCTTGGCGCGAGTCTTCCTTGGCTCAAGAGTTACTCGTCTTAAGGACAGTGTGAGCTCCTCGAGGAAGCAACAAGATTACAGCGTCATTGCTCGTCTTCAGATTCAATATCAACGAGCACAAGATAAGATAGGGAACCTTCGTGTTGGGAGTATGGGGAATACAATCAAAGTCCCACATTGGTAAGACATGGAAAAGATCATGTGCTTATAAGAAAAAAGATATCTCCATTGGTATGAGGCCTTTTGGGTAAAGCCCAAAAATAAAACCATGAGGGCTTAGACCCAAAGTGGACAATATCATGCCATTGTGGAGATATGTGGAGCTTATAAGCACTAACAATTGGTATCAGAGCCATGGTCCATGTCAAGCCATGAACCTCGAACGAAGGAAGTTGAGCTCCCACGTCGGATCAAGAGAACCAGGACATCGGGAAGGAAGTCTAGTTGGGTCGGGGACCGAACAACGAGGAAGTCGTGGGTTGAAGATCGGACATCAAGCAGAGAAAATCCTTCGAGGAGGGATAGGCTTGAGGGGGGGCCCAATGTGGTCCTTCGTTTGAGGGGGGGATTGTTGGGAGTATGGGGAATACAATCAAAGTCCAACATTGGTAAGACATGGAAAAGATCATGTGCTTATAAGAAAAAAGATATCTCCATTGGTATGAGGCCTTTTGGGTAAAGCCCAAAAATAAAACCATGAGGGCTTAGACCCAAAGTGGACAATATCATGCCATTGTGGAGATATGTGGAGCTTATAAGCACTAACACTTCGTACCCGCTTGTGCAAGGAGGTACAAGAAAACTCATCCCTTATAACTTCCCGGGCGCATGCTCAATCTACGCAGCGAAACTTCCCTCGGAGGATGAGCACTGAACTTGCCCGAACCAAATCGTATTCCGAAGCAGTGGAGGGGATTTCGGCTTCCATGCGTCAAAATATGGTGGAGATGACGCACCTTGTACAGCAGGACCAAAGTTCCCGAGCCGATGATGTCTCCATCTTGGCCGATGCTATTATGGAGGTGTCGCGGCGCTATGTGGATGTCGAAGTCTTCAAGCGCAGCAAGAGACATGCGAGAGGTGCATCGAGGCGAAACCATGGCCGTCCAGAATCGCGAGCGACTCACTATTTTAATGCGTTCCACCTATCAAGATGGATTTAATGATGCGGTTCAGCAATATGTCGCCCAAGGGTTGCCTCCTCCAGCCTACCCTTCATTTTCTTTAAATTGGGAGGTTGACTTTCGCCGTTACCCTCCCGACCAATTTAAGCTGTAATTTAATATCACATTTTGACATGTGAATGTATTCTCTGTTTTTCCTCTTCTTCTCCAAGACTTATTAACAATACTGTATTGCTTTTGTAAGTAACCCCTTAATGAAATTTGGAAAATACTTGGCCTCTAATGAACGCAATCAATTCAAGGAGTACTTCCTTTGGAGTTTCACAATTTCTCTTCTTCTATCCCATATTTCTCATACAGTATGGAAGAGTTTTAAATGAAGGGCATTCCAAGGTCGTGGAAGCTCTTTGCCTTGGTCATCCTTCATATAATATGCTGACCCCGCTACGCAGCGTGTTATTTCGTAAGGTCCTTCCCAGTTGGGCGCTAGCTTTCCAAGGTCTCGGTAGGTTGACTTCTGCCAAATCTCCTTCTTGAAATCTCGAGGCATCACTTTCTTATTAAAGGCTCGTGTACCCTTTGTAAAATTCCGCTCGCCTCCATGCCATCTCGCCTTTCCTCCACCAAGTCAATTGGTGCTTGGATAAGTTGGTTCTGATTTGGTTCGTACGCCTTTATCCGAGCGCTATTCAACAAAACCTCTACCGGAATAACGACTTCTGCCCCGTATACCAAACTAAAGGGAGTTTCTCCCGTTGCTGTCTTGGGCATGGTTCGATAGGCCCATAGGATGTCGGGTAACTCCTCTACCCAGTTTCCCCTCTGAGCACCCAACTTAGTCTTTAATCCTTGAATGAGGATCCTGTTAGTTACCTCCACCTGCCCATTTGCTTGAGGATGGGCTACCGAAGTGAAAGCCTGCTGAATGTTGAGACTTTGGCACCACTCTTGGATCTTTTTTCCTTGGAACTGTCGTCCATTGTCACTGACTATTTTCCGAGGAATACCATACCGACAAATGATATTTTTCCATAAGAACTGTATTACGGCATTCTCAGTAATTTTGGCTAAGGGCTCTGCCTCCACCCATTTGGAAAAATAATCCACAGCTACTAACAAAAACTTCCTTTGTAAAGGTGCCGCCGGCATCGGGCCCACTATATCTATTCCCCATTGATCGAAAGGACAAGAAGAGATTACGGCTTTCATTAACTCAGCTGGCCGTTCAGAACGGTTGCTATGCTTCTGACAAGCGATGCAGGTCTGCACTATATGAGCAGCATCTTGCTGAAGAGTAGGCCAAAAGTATCCTGCCAATAAAGCCTTTCTTGCTAAAGCTCTCCCTCCTAAATGATTGCTGCAGCATCCTTCATGGATCTCCCGGAGTACCCATTCCGCATCCTCATTTCCCAGGCATTTTAACAAGGGTCACCCAAAAGAGGTCTTGTATAGGTCTTCATTTAAGAGGATGAACCGTTTAGCTCGGTTTATTAAAGTGGATGCCGCTATTTTCCCTTTAGGGATCTTCCCGTGCTGCAAATAAGCTATGATGTCGGTCCTCCAATCAGGAGTCAGGCTTGATTCAGGTACGTCTCCCTCCACGCTGCATATTGCTAAGGAAGTATGAACTCGTATGGATTGCTTCCGAGGATTTTATTCCTCCCATAGTGCTAGCCATCCGAGCCAATTCATCCGCTTCTTCCGTTATGCTCCCGGATTTGCTTCAAGAGGACTGATTTAAATTGAGCTTTTTCTTTCTCAAAAGTCTTCAAATACCTATGCAGCCTTTCCTCCCGAACCGCAAAAGAACCCTGAAGTTGTGATATTACCAACTGGGAGTCCGAGTGGATCACAATGGAAGAAGCCCCTACTGCTTTAGCAGCCTGTAGTCCCACTAGAATGGCTTCATATTCCGCTTCATTATTAGATGCCCGATATTCCAAGCGAACTGCTAATCGAGTTTCTTCACCTTCCGGGGAAATTAATACGATGCCAACGCCACGCTTAGATCCAAGAACCGCTTCACGAATATATTCCATGCCTCGATCCTCCTCCTTTGTTGCCGAACCATCTTCCGCGCCGCAAGGTACCTCTGCCAGAAAATCAGCGAGGGCTTGGGCCTTGATAACCGTTCGAGGTTGGTAGTGAATATCATACTCGCTTAGTTCTACTACCCATTTGGCCAATCTTCCAGAGAAATTTGGCTTAGTGACGACCTTACCCAATTCGCTGTGTGTTAGAACGGTGACGGGATGAGCCAAGAAGTATGGCCTTAATTTGTGGGCGGTTAGTACTAGGATATACGCCAACTTCTCCAGCTCCGTATAATGGAATTCCGCCTTCGTAATATGGCTGGTATAATAAATAGGTTGCTGATGAGAACCTTCTTGTTTCAATAATACCGAACTGACGGCTCCTTCCGATACGGCCAGATACATCCATAATGGTTCTCCAGGTATTGGTTTGGCTAGCAGGGGGAGTCCAGCCAAATATTTCTTCAACTCCTGGAAAGCCTGCTCACATTGATCATCCCACTGAAATTTAGCAGCCTTGCGCAAAATCTTGAAAAAAGGCAGTCCCTTGTCTGCTGATCTGGCTATAAATCGAGATAAAGAAACAATCCTGCCCACCAACTTTGGGTCTCTCGCAGATTAACGGGTGACTTCATGTTGCATAGGGCTTGCACTTTCGTGGTCTTTGCACCCTTCTCCATCACTATGTACCCCAAGAACTTGCCACTCTTACCCGAATGTATTTGTTAGGGTTTAGCTTCATATTAAACTACCTTAATGTAGCGAAGGTTTCATTTAAGTCCTTGACTAAATCCCGAGTGACCTTTGATTTGACCAAGATGTCATCCACGTATACCTCCACATTCTTCCCTTTCTGCTCCGCGAAGATTTTGTCCATAAGGCTGATAGGTGGCTCCTCATTTTTAGTCCGAACGGCATTACCACTTAAGCATATAACCCCCGCAAATACAAAGCTAACCCTCTTTTGATCTTCTTTGAGCCAAAGGTATTTGATGATACCCTTGATATGCATCCATTAGGGATACCACTTCATATCCTAGAGAATCCACCAATTGATCAATACGAGGCAAGGGGTAGCAGCTTTTAGGGCATGCTTTATTCAAATCACGTAAAATCGATACACATCCTCCATTGCCCAAGGCTTGGGAACCAAAACTACATTAGAGACCCATTCGGGAACTGGATTTCTTTACATGACCCGCTTAGTAGTTTGTCCACCTCTTCACCTATGACTTTGTCCTTTCTAGTCCAAAATGTCGCCTCTTCGTTGACGGTCGAGCTCCTTGAATGATATTGAGATGATGTTCCGCCACATGAGGGTGGATCCTCGTGAGATCATGCACATCTTTGCAAAGATGTCTTCATTCTCCTTGAGCAAGCCACGGCTCTTCTTTGACATCTAGGGCTATTGGGTGGCCTTTCTGGAGCGATCTCCACCAGCTCTCCCTCCTCTATTTTATCGACTTTGGGGGATTCCTCCACCTTGGACATGATGATGATGGTTTGCCTTGGTCATCGGTTCGGGCTTTCTTCTGATCGTCCCGAACCATTTGCACGTAGAAACTCCTGGAGGTCTTCTGTTCTCCACGAACTTCACCCACCAATTGACCTACTGGAAATTTCAGCTTCTGGTGGTATGGAGAAGCCACTGCCTGAAAAAGGGTGAGGAAAGGACGCCCAAGAATAGCGTTATAAGTGGACGGAGCATCCACAATAAGGAAAGGAATTATACTGGTTTTTTGGCTAGGTTTTACACCCAGAGTTAAAGGCAATGATATCTGTCCCTTTGGGTGAACCATGTGCCCTGCGAATCCGAAGAGGGGAGTAGACACGTCTTCTAATTGGGCATTTCCCAGTTGCATTTGTCCAAAGGCTTCCTGGAAAAGGATATTAACAGAGCTTCCCGAGTCAACTAGTACCCAGGCCACTTCATAATTGGCCAGGGATACGCGGATAACCAAGGCGTTCGTGTGGGGCAGCAGGACACCTTGCAGATCTTCTGGCCTGAACGAAACGGGCGGTGCAACTTGAATAGTCTGATCGGCGACGATGGCCAAACTCTCCATGAGACGGGCGTACGACTTCCGTGCCCGGTTGGAGTCCCCGTCGGTAGGTCCTCCAGCTATAACATGAATAACTCCCCGTGTGGGAATGTCATCTAGATTGGATGAAGGGCCCTCCCCTGATGGGCCTTCTTGAGGGACGACCTCCTGGGATGGCATTTGGAAAGCGACCCGGGGTTGCTGATTATACGGCCCTGGACGGGTTACATTAGGTCGGGGGCCTCGCCGCGCCGGCCCTCCTGCCTGAAACTTGACTTGCGGATATGCAGTATGGAGGCGATCCAATTCTTCTTGTAACTTGAAACATCGGCCACTACTGTGGTCGTATTCTGTGTGATATTGGCAAAAGAACGGGGCTGGGGGGTTACGCGGGATCCCCCTGTGTCCCAAGGGTCGTTGTAGCAGACCCTGCTGATCGTAAAATTCCATTTCACGTTCTTTCCATGTCCTCACAGGAGGAAGCGCTTCAGCAGCCATTATTTGTAATGGTGGGGTAGGGCGAACACCTTGCAGCATCGGACGAGGCCTCGGGACCTCCTGCCGAAAAGGTCTTGTATACTCCCGCCGAGGGGGGGCTTGAAGAGCAGCGGGACGAACTCTTTCAGTGGGGACTGCTGTGGCAGTCCGTTCGGCCCTCCGTACCTTTAATCCTTCTTCTTCACGGATAAACTGCTCCGCACGGCTCGAGTTTGACTCGAGTAGTATTTTGTTGTTTGACATTGGTGTCTGACAATGTATTGGAGAGATTGTTGGTGCAATCGACTTAGGTTATGATCTTGATGTTTGACGATGGTTTGACCATTGTCATGGGAAAAATCCAAGTCGGGTACTTGGCATGGAAAGTCCAAGTGGGACACTTGGCATTTGGGAAAGTCCAAGTCTTGTGTACTTGGCATGGAAAGTCCAACATGGGTTGGCAAGGAAAGTCCAAGCATGAGTCTTGGCAAGGGAAAGTTCAACATGGGTTGACAAGGAAAGTCCAAGCATGGGTCTTGACAAGGGAAAGTCCAAGCTTGAGTCTTGGCATGGAAAGTCCAACATGGGTTGACAAGGAAAGTCCAAGCATGGGTCTTGGCAATTGGAAAGTCCAAGGGGAATATTGACGGCATAAAGTCCAAGCAGAGTCTTGGCAGCATAAGTCCAATGGTTGGCGGCGTAAAGTCCAAGCAGAGTCTTTGCAGCGTAAGTCCAATGTGCCTTGGCAGTGTAGACCACATTAGCATGACAATAGCTGATGGAAGCACCTGAAAGCTAGCGTATGGATGAACAAGTCATGGATGACTTGGAGGGATCCGATAGGCGTGAGGCTGATGGAGGTGGCTAGAAGGCTTAGGTCTAAGCTAAGTGTGGTCTAGCAAGTTTGGGGACACCATACTTGGGGTTAAAATCTCATGGATGAGGTTATCAGTCGACTGATATTATAGTCAGTCGACTGATGTGAGTCAACGGAAGTTCGACTGTAGGAATTGGCTTGGCAGTCGCCTGCCAGCATTGGGAAGTCGACTGATGGCCTGAGCAGTCGACTGATCTCCAGATCAGTCGACTGCTAGTCAGGTATTCGGGCACAAAATCTTCCCGAGTCGACTGTTAGGGTTTGGCAATCGTGTGAAGACTCGATCAGTCTGATGGGCATGATCAGTCGATTGATGGTCTATCTGTTGGACTTATCCGACTTAGTTCATGTCATTGTGAGACAATGGCTACAGGGTCAGTCGACTGATGGTCTCGATTAGTCGATTGCTAGGCGGAATCCAGCCCAAGGAGAAGCTTTAAAGGGAGCTCGTGGAGGAGGTTTTCACCAATGGTTCTTTGAGGAGTTTTGGTGCGAATTGCTGGTGTAATTCGGGGTCTCCAAGTGCAACTCAAACAACCAACAAGCAAGCTTCCAAAAGATCGATTGTAAAGTTTTGTTTGCATTCTTTTGTTGTATTTCATTGTAATAGCTTGTATTCATTTCTTATTGTTGTAAGAACTGTTGTAAGAGGTTTCCTCCACCTTCGGATTGTTCCGAGAAGGACAGTTTATTGCTTAGTGGTGTTTGGCATTGCTAGGGCTCTTACGAGCCCAATCCGTGGAGTATGAACCATACGGTTCCAAACCACGTTATATTTGGTGTTGTGAGTATGCTTGTGTGTATTTATTTTTGTTATATATATACTCCTCTATGAATAACACATTTTGTAGCAAGCACGATCAAATTCTGAGCGAACGATGAACGATGCTATTCACCCCTCCCCTCTAGCTGGCGTACAGGTCCTAATAGTAAGCTCCGAGTGTGGAGCGATGGTAAGGATGCATCCTCGGTTAGAGGACAATCCTAGGCATCGATCTGACCAAGGCTTATGGTGGAATGCTGAAGTTGAGATCGGGCAGTCAAAGAATTGTCACACTACATGGCATTATGCATCTCTTATGCTAACCATGTGTTGCAGGTGTCAAGTTGAATTCTCAAGTGTAGTAGTCGACTGAAGATTTTAGCAGTCGACTGGAGGCAGTCAACTGCCAAGAGGATCAGTCGATTGATTTCGATGAATCATCCCTGTGCACAAGGTCAAAGAGATATAGATCGATGTCGCGACCTCATGATAAGATAAGCCGCCACCTCTAGATAAGATCCACAAGTTTTGGATCTGGATTGGGACATATTCCAAGGCGACAATCTATAAAAGGAGGAGAGGACTCAGACCCATGATCACCAATCAATCAATGAACTCCTAAGTGTTGGTGCAATCGACCCACGTCATGATTGACCATACTCGAGTAGAGTTTTGATGTTCGATAATAGTTCACAATGTGGTTTGACCACATGACTAGTGGATGGTATGGGACATCCAAGGTCATATGAGGAAGACTATTGGAGAAGTTCAAGTTTGGTGACTTGGCAAGGAGAAGTCCAAGTATGGATACTTAGTAAGGGAAAATCCAAGTCGATCAAGGAAGACCGGACACTTGGTGTAGGAAAGACAAACGGGGAGTTGGCGAGGGAAGTCCCAGCAGGTCTGGGAGACCGTGCTTGGCAAATGAAGTCCCGGACAGGGAGTCTTGGCAATGAAGTCCCGGAAGCATGGTCTCTTGGCAATGAAGTCCCAGACAGGGAGTCTTGGCAAGGGAAGACCCAGCTGATCAGGGAGATCGAGCTTGGAAAATGTAGGCCTGAGAGCATGACGATAGCCGATGGAAGCACTTGAAGGCTAGCGCAAGGATGAAGAGTCGCGGACTCGAGGGATTTGGGAGGCGTGAGGCTGATAGAAGTGGGTTGAAGGCTTAGGTCTAGGCTTAGGGTGAGTATCAAGTATGAAGGGATCATACTTGGGGTGTTAAACCTCATTAAAGAGGTATAAGAGTCGACTGGGCTTCGTTTGTAGGCAAACAGAAGCAAGCTGGGCTCAACGACACCTCGGAGATATCATCCAAGGCGGCGTCTCTGGAGGTGGCGGCCCGGTGCCTTGACTCGACGATGCCGAAGGAGGCTCGAGGCGTAGGCGCTCGACCGGCCTCGGCCGGAGGATGCTCGATTTCAACATAGGTATGAAGACGGTGGCACAGAAGCGAGGTGGCTCGACTTGCGCCTCGACTGGGGTCGTAGTCGAGGCAGCGTCTCGACTGGTTTCCGACTGTTGGAGCTCGGGAGGATTCGACGCAGGTTTATAAGAAGGAGCTTTAGGGCTTCTTCATGTGTGAAAAAAATCAACGATTCTTGCACAATTCTCTTGGAGATTTTAGGGGTGATTTGAAGGGAGGTGCTGCTGCATTTCAGGGCCTTCAAAGTCATCCCAAAGTTATCTACGAGCAAGCATTCAAAAGCCCTAAATCTGTAACATCTATTCATTTGCTTTTGTATTTGTTGTATTTGCTTGTTTTATTCTGTTCTTATTGTTGTAAGAGCCTTGTGAGAGGTTCCTCCACCTCCAGTGTGTTCACTGAGAAGGAGAAGTGATATCGTGGTGGTGTGCATCACTAGAGTCCACTAGGGCTCACCCGTTGAGTAGGAACTAGGGTTCCGAACCATGTAAAATTCTAGTGTTGTGCTTGTTGTGTATTTTGTATGTGTATCTGTATTTGTATTTGTGTTTTCACTGCGTACTAACTGTTGGGTTTCCGGCACCGCGGCGTGTGTGTGTTCGATCATGTTTCGTAAACATGAGCACAGCGGAAGCAATAAAAATAATAAATACTCCTATTTATTACAACACACACAACACACGCATGCTATTACAACAAGTGTAGACATAACCGTAAATTAAAATTGCGATAAAAGGAAATTAAACTACGTTATACCTTCCGTATGACGTGTAGCGGGAACGGCATCAACCGGAACGATCCTTGTAAGAATCGTCTCTATCCGTATCCACGCCGAGCTCCTCGGGATGACTTCGCTAAGTCACGAGCTTCGTCTTCGTACGGGTTACTAGCCTCGTGTTGAAGACGACGTGATCGAGAGATGATCACGATCCGAATCCAAATTCGGATCCAAAACGAGTTCTCAAAACTCGCTTCTCCGGAGAGGTATTCGTCAACCGTTTGACGAATCCTTCGTCCTCCACCTCAGAGGATTACCGGAGATCAAATCCCCGGTATATTAGCCGCTGTCGGAGCACTAACCGTCGTCCAAACGACGCTCCGACGAGAGGAGAAGAAGCTGTCCAGAAAACTGGACAGCTTGGTGGAGGAGATAGGCGCCGGCCAACAAAGGAAGCCAAGTGCTTACCTTGATGCCAAACCTAAGGAGGATCACCGGAACTCTTCCGGCAGCAGCTCGACGCCGGCGAGGAGGAAGCCGCCTTACGGGCGCGGTTGGAGGAGCTGTGGGCTGGGCGGCAACACAAGCTGGGCGGCAACTTCACCAAGGAGGTTGGCGGCAACTCTTGATGTTGGGCGGCCAAAAATAGATTAGGTTTAGGGTTAGGGTTTAATCCCTATTTTATAGAGAACTAATTCTCTTAATGGTTAATGGATCATATCCATAAAGCCCGTTAACCCGCTCCATTAAGATAAGTTAAAATAAACCAAACCATGATGGTTTATTTTAAGTTAAAATGAATCGAACCAACCTTTGGTTCATTCGTTTAATATAAACCAAACCCTTTGGTTTATTCTCATCCATTGGATTAGAACCAAACCATTTTGGTCCATCCATTATGTCTTCATAAGACACTGCCCATCCACGCTTCCATTGCGACTGAAACAATTTCATGCTCGCTTTATGTTTGGTCCAACCAAACATAGTTTCTCTCGGTCTGAGAATCTCATTCTCAAGCTCGTTTTAAATCCTTTGGATTACACTCGTTGTGCGTGTGACCAAATAGGTTCTCGGTTTATGTTGGTCGTCTATAATTAACCATTAATTATAGAACGATCATGAGTGGCACCTAGTAGTACATCATGATCCCCAATTAACCGAAAAGATCAACGGTTGATCCAGAACTATTTCTGAAACCCTTCATGCTCGAATGAATGTGCCCCATTCCCTTCACTCATCTTATACCCACTTGGTTCAGGACATGGTCTATTGTGTCCCCACTAGGCTGACTACGTCACACCTAGCCCAAGTATCATTTCCTCGTCCTACGGATTCTAGTTACTCCACATGTATCGAAGAGTACCTTACTCTAAACATGTAATGCTTTGGCCAAAGACTTTAGTAACAATCCGACGAGAGGCCATGGGTATACATCTCCTCGAAAGGAGTGGTGAATCCTTTATAGGCTATTCAAACACCTTCGATCATTTCGACTTATACCCAATCATCCCGGGTCCACATCTCCTCGGAGATGTTTGCTTAAGATGTCAAAGCATAAGTCTCCATGATCAAGATGACTTGAATACCGAAAGTCAAAGGAACATCGCACTTAAGCCACAGTAAGAACTTCATTGACATATCTATATATGCAGAGAACCATATGAAGTCTTACAGCTGGTCACTCCAATGAACTAGTTACCATAACTAGCATCCACGATTAACTCCGGACATCACAATGTCTCCAGCCAGTGAGAATCAGCTGCTTGGATACACCAAGGAGTATACCTCGTGCTAGTCTCGACAGAATTTATGGTGTCCAAATCCATCAATTCATCGACTAGGGATAATTCCGATACATCACAATTACACATGTAGAGATACTCACTAGTTGTGATCCAATCACAAATTCTCTCATGCTGTGAATCGTATCGTGGACATTCAGTAAATGAGTTTAAGATCCAATCAAATACATAAAACATGTATACTCAAATAGTGAATCTTCATTTATCATATAAATGGTTCATACATAAGGCGATTACCTTAGGACATCTCTCATATATTACTAATAGACTCCCACTTGGCCTAATGCCAATCGCTACGGTATCCAATACCATAAGCTCGAACATGACCCTCAAACTTATTTTGAGGTAATGCCTTAGTCAAGGGATCCGCTAAGTTCCTTTCAGTGGGAATTTTCTCGATTTGTATTTCGTTCCTACTGATGATCTCTCTGATAAGATGATAGCGGCGAAGCACATGTTTGGATCATTGATGAGACCACATCAAGTTCATAGATGAACTTCTTGATCCAAACCGCTTCCTTTGCTGCTTCCAAAGCTGCAACGTATTCTGCCTTAGTGGCAGAATCCGCTATAGTGTCAAGTTTGGAACCTTTCCAACTTATTGCGCCTCCATTCTAGGTGAATACATACCCAGACTGAGACATGGAATCATCCTTGTCTGTCTGGAGCTTGCATCCGTATACCCACGTATCACCATGTACCCTTCTCCATATATTAGGAACACATCCTTAGTTCTTCTCAAGTACTTAAGGATCGTCTTAACAGCCACCCAATGATCCATTCCTGGATCAAACTGGTATCTGCTCGTGACACTCAGAGCATACGATACATCGGGCCTCGTACATAACATAGCATACATGATAGATCCTATTGCGGATGCATAGGGAATCTTACTCATGCAAATCCTCTCGTCTTCTGTGCGCGGACACATAGACTTCAAAGGTGTACCCATGCGCCTGGGGTAGGATAACCTTTCTTGATTCCGACATGCTAAACCTCTTTAGCACTCGGTCATATATAGACCGCGAAAAGACCAAGCAACTGCTTCGATCTATCTCTATAGATCTTAATCCCGAGGATGTAGGTTGCTTCTCCTGTGTCTTTCATGGAGAATGTCTTGGATAACCAAACCTTAATCGATCGTAAGATGGACACATCGTTTCTATAAGTAATATGTCATCGACATACAATACTAGGAACACGATCGCACTCTCACTAACCTTCTTGTACACAAGGTCTGCTCGATTTTGTGGAGAAATCAAACTTTTGATTGTCTCATCAAAATGGATATTCCAGCTCGGATGCTTGCTTCAATCCATAAATGGATCGTCGAATTTGCATACCTTGGTTTTATCAACCGATGTGAAACCTCAGTGTATCATATACACGTCCTCGAGCAGTTTCCATTAAGGAAAGTCGTTTTCACATCCATCCGCCATATCTCATAATCATAATGAGCCGCTATGGCCAGAGCATCCGAATGGATTTAAGCATAGCTATAAAGTGAATAGGTTTCGCCATAATCAACACCTTGCTTTTGACGATATCCTTCGCCACCAATCTAGCCTTATAGGTAATCACATTACCATCCATGTCGGTTTTCTTCTTGAAAACCCACTTGCACCCTATAGGCTTTATGCCTTCAGTGGTCAACCAAGTTCCAAACTTGGTTTTCATACATGGAATCCATTTCGACTTCATGGCACCAAGCCACTTATCCCTTTCTCGAACTTGTCGAACTTCTTCATAATCGTAGGCTCCTCATCATCAATGAGTAACACGTCGTTCGATTCACTTACGAGAAATCCATATCTCTCGTGAATGTTGCGTGTTCTACCAGGATCTACGAAGATGTGGTGTTTCAATAGGTCCAAATTGATTGCTCATCACTATGAGTTGTGGTGTTGTGCTTCACCTGTATCTCATCAATGTCTATTTGAGTCTCTCGAGCCTCCTCAAGCTCGACGATACTCCCACTGATTTTCTTGCAAGAGAAACTCTTTCTCTAGAAACACAAGCATGCCTTGAAACAAACACCTTTGTTCCACAGATGATAGAATTGGTAACCCCTTGTTTCCTTAGGGTATCCAATAGACATTTATCGGACTTAGCATCCAATTTGTCCGTCTGATCATGCTTCACATAAGGTGACAACCCCATATCTTCAAGTAAGATACATGAGGTTTCTTACCATTCCATATCTCATATGGAGTAGCTTGGTAGACATTCTATTTAACAAGTAAACAATTTCCAAGTGCATAACCCCAAAAGGACTTGGGAAGAGTTGCATGATTCATCATTGACTGACCATGTCCAACAAGGTCGATTACGCCTCTCGGATACACCATTATCTTTGTGGTGTATAGGGCGGAGTCCATTGAGACAATATGTCATTGTCTCTTAGATAATCAAGAAACTCTTGACTTAAGTATTCACCACCTCGATCCGATCGAAGTATTTTAATACTTTTGTCATGTTGTTTCTCTACTTCATTTCTGAATTCTTTGAACCTTTCAAAGGCTTCAGACTTGTGTTTCATTAAGAACACATACCCAAACCGTGAGTGATCATCGGTGAAGGTAATGAAGTAGCTATAGCCTCCTAATGCTTGAGTTGACATAGGTCCACATACATCAGTATGTACTAAACCTAGTAACTCTCCCACTCGTTCACCTTTTCCAGTAAAAGGTAACTTAGTCATCTTGCCTTTTAAGCATGATTCGCATGTATCGTATGAATCCAATTCAAACGATTCCAGAATTCCACATCGGTGTAATTCGGACATGCGTTTCTTGCTTACATGGCCAAGACGACAATGCCACATGTAGGAGTCTATTTGATTATCCTTTCGAGCATTGTTGTTGCTCGCTTCGATATTGCTAATGTCACTGGATACGTCCAACGTATAAACACCATTGCTTAAAGTTCCAGTCCCATAAAGAACCCCATTCAAAGTTATGTAACAACAATTGTTACTAAACGTCAAATGGAAACCATTTCTATTTAAACAAGAAATAGAAATGATGTTCTTTATCAACAAAGGAATATAAAAGCAATTGTCCAGTTCTAAGACAAGTCCTACAGGGAGTTTCAACAAATACGTTCCGATGGCGAGTGCAGCAACCTTTGCTTCATTCCCAACACGTAAATTTGACTCTCCCTTGACGAGTCTTCTTCTAGTCCTTAGCCCATGTATGTCATTACATATATGTGAGCCACACCCAGTATCCAATACCCAAGTGTCTAAGGAAATAGAATGACAATCAATAAAGAAGATTTCTGAAGAAGATGGGGCATCCGATGCCTTATCCTTCTTCACGGACTCAAGATAAATCTTGCACTTTCTTCGCAAATGGCTCTCCTTGCCATAATGATGGCAAGTTTCCTTTGTGCTAGTTCTACCTTCTTAGCCCTTCTCTTCTTTCCTTCTCTTCCTTTGACTTCCTCTTAGAACCTTTCTTCGAGGAATCAACTAACAACACGCCCCTTGCTCATGCTTCAAGACTCCACAGCCTTCAAGATCTTGAGCAAGCATCACAGATGAACCTCCTAGCATCTCAGAGGTGAAGAGGAGATTTGAGACTTCGAACCTTTCGAATCTCACTTGCTCATCAACCAACTCACAAAGATGAAGGACTACGATATGAGCATCCATATGCTCATGCTGCTTTCGTAGCTTGGGTTCCATCGTGGCTAGCATGATGCAACTCATTTGTTCAGAATCACTCACATGTTTCTGATAGGCCAACAATTGGTCCAAAGTTGCATCATCACTAGGACGGGCGGAAAGAGGCGCTTCGAGGACATACACAAGCTTTTCACCTTGAGAACAATTCTCAAGTTTCTAAGCCAGTCCAAGAAGTTCGGCCCAGTCAATTTATTTGAATCCAAAATGGAACGCAAATTCAAACACATCATGATCAATATATTAACTTAGAAATACAAAACGAGCATATATGAGAAAGATGATTTTAAAATGCATCAATATACATTTATTAATCCCATTCATTTTTCGAATTTCAAAAAACCCCAAAATCACTTCGGGAGATCGTAGGTCCATCTCCGAATGGGCTGATATCCATCATAGTTATGAACAACCTTGGAGAGAGTCCAACAAGCCATTCATAACTACGACGGTAGGTATCATCTATACCGATTGCATATCCCGTATATGCAACTATCACAATGTGCTATCAACTAATTGAATGTTCACACATACATCGGGTTGTTAACACATTAACAAGTATGCATCATATGCATAGCACCCAACTTCACCTCCCTTTACATCGACCTTGGAGAGAGTCCAACAAGCCGATGCTCCAGGTTAAAGCCAACCCATTAATCAGGACATAGTTTTAATATGGTTAGAGCGCATTCAACCAATTAGCCCAGCTTGGAGAGAGTCCAACAACCAAAGCTAACAATTGACCTCTGACTCTTACCATATTAGTATTAAACTATTCCATGGTTTGAACATATTCAGGTTCGAGCCGGGCTTGGAGAGAGTCCAACAACCCAAACAAGAAACAGAACTCTGGTTCTAACCATATTAATGGAAGGTGTAGGCTTTAATATTGATTAAGGGTTTTATGTCTCATCCTCTTTGCATGCAAATAACTATTATCTACATGGCATGGCATACATGGCATACATCTACATGTCACGACACGCATGGCATAATGTTATGCATCTAATGCAATTACATGGCATATAATTATGTCATGTCTATATTTCCTTATATGTCATAACTATTTATGGAAATAAAATATGTTTAAGATTTGATTCTCCAAATCAAATCATAATTAAATTAGGAAACAAATTTCCAAATCTAATCACATATTTTATTCATGGAATTATTTGATTAAGGAAAATCTATTTAGGAAACCAATTTCCTAAATCATTAAAACTACTTATGGAAATAAAATATTTTAAGATTTGATTTCCAAAATCAAATCATGATTAAATTAGGAAACAAATTTCCAGAATCTAATCAAATATTTTATTTATGGAAAATATCAATTTCCATAAATACTTCCAACTTTCCAAAAGTGGAAGATTTCCATAAATACTTCTAGACTTTCCAAAATTGAAAATTTTCCATAAATACTTCTAAATTTCCAAAATTAGAAAATTTCCAGAAATACATTATGACTATCGCAAAACCATTTTACGATTATGTCGAAACACAACCTGGGCTCTGATACCACTGTTGGGTTTCCGGCAAGGTGTGTGTTCGATCATGTTTCGTAAACATGAGCACAGCGGAAGCAATAAAAATAATAAATACTCCTATTTATTACAACACACACAACACACGCATGCTATTACAACAAGTGTAGACATAACCGTAAATTAAAATTGCAATAAAAGGAAATTAAACTACGTTATACCTTCCGTATGACGTGTAGCGGGAACGGCATCAACCGGAACGATCCTCGTAAGAATCGTCTCTATCCGTATCCACGCCGAGCTCCTCGGGATGACTTCGCTAAGTCACGAGCTTCGTCTTCGTACGGGTTACTAGCCTCGTGTTGAAGACGACGTGATCGAGAGATGATCACGATCCGAATCCAAATTCGGATCCAAAACGAGTTCTCAAAACTCGCTTCTCCGGAGAGGTATTTGTCAACCGTTTGACGAATCCTTCGTCCTCCACCTCAGAGGATTACCGGAGATCAAATCCCCGGTATATTAGCCGCTGTCGGAGCACTAACCGTCGTCCAAACGACGCTCCGACGAGAGGAGAAGAAGCTGTCCAGAAAACTGGACAGCTTGGTGGAGGAGTTGGAGGGGGCGGCACTCAAGGGCAACTTCACCAAGGAGGTTGGGCGGCAACTCAAGGAGGTTGATGTTGGGCGCCAAAATAGATTAGGTTTAGGTTAGGTTTAATCCCTATTTTATAGAGAACTAATTCTCTTAATGGTTAATGGATCATATCCATAAAGCCCGCTAACCCGCCTCCATTAAGATAAGTTAAAATAAACCAAACCATGATGGTTTATTTTAAGTTAAACGAATCAACCAACCTTTGGTTCATTCGCTTAATATAAACCAAACCCTTTGGTTTATTCTCATCCATTGGATTAGAACCAAACCATTTTGGTCCATCCATTATGTCTTCATAAGACACGCCCATCCACGCCCATTGCGATCAAACAATTTCATGCTCGCTTTATGTTTGGTCCAACCAAACATAGTTTCTCTCGGTCGAGAATCTCATTCTCAAGCTCGCTTTAAATCCTTTGGATTACACTCGCTGCGTGTGACCAAATAGGTTCTCGGTTTATGTTGGTCGCCTATAATTAACCATTAATTATAGAACGATCATGAGTGGCACCTAGTAGTACATCATGATCCCCAATTAACCAAAAGATCAACGGTTGATCCGTAACTATTTCAAACCCTTCAAGAGCTCGAATGAATCGTGCCCCATTCCTTCACTCATCTTATACCCACTTGGTTCGTGACATGGTCTATTGTGTCACCCCTCACTAGGTCGACTCACGCCACACCTAGCCCAAGTATCATTTCCTCGCCCTACGGATTCTAGTTACTCCACATGTATCGAAGAGTACCTTTACTCTAAACATGTAATGCTTTGCCAAAGACTTTAGTAACAATCCGACGAGAGGCCATGGGTATACATCTCCTCGCAAGGAGTGGTGAATCTTTATAGGCTATTCAAACACCTTCGATCACTTTCGACTTATACCCAATCATCCTGGTCCACATCTCCTCGAGATGTTTGCTTAAGATGTCAAAGCATAAGTCTCCATGATCAAGATGACTTGAATACCGCAAGTCAAAGGAACATCGCACTTAAGCCACAAGAAGAACTTCATTGACATATCTATATATGCAGAGAACCATATGAAGTCTTACTACTGGTCACTCCAATGAACTAGTTACCATAACTAGCATCCACGATTAACTCCGACATCACAATGTCTCCACCAAAGGAGAATCACCGCTTGATACACCAAGGAGTATACCTGCGTTAGTCTCGAATTATGGTGTCCAAATCCATCAATTCATCGACTAGGATAATTCGATACATCACAATTACACATGTAGAGATACTCACTAGTTGTGATCCAATCACAAATTCTCTCATGCTGTGAATCGTATCGTGGACATTCAGTAAATGAGTTTAAGATCCAATCAAATACATAAAACTTGTATACTCAAATAGTGAATCTTCATTTATCATATAAATGGTTCATACATAAGGCGATTGCCTTAGGACATCTCTCATATATTACTAATAGACTCCCACTTGGCCTAATGCCAATCGCTACGGTATCCAATACCATAAGCTCAACATGACCTCAAACTTATTTGAGGTAATGCCTAGTCAAAGGATCCGCTAAGTTCCTTTCAAAGGGGAATTTTCTCGATTTGTATTTCGCTCCTACCGATGATCTCTCCGATAAGATGATAGCGGGCGCACATGTTTGGATCATTGATGAGACCACATCAAGTTCATAGATGAACTTGATCCAAACCGCCTCTTTGCCGCCTAAAGTCCGCAACGTATTCTCGCTTAGTGGCGTAATCCGCTATAGTGTCAAGTTTGGAACCTTTCCAACTTATTGCGCTCCATTCTAGGTGAATACATACCTGCATCGAGACATGGAATCATCCTTGTCCTGTCTCGAGCCGCATCCGTATACCCACGTATCACCATGTCCCTTCTCCATATATTAACACATCCTTAGTTCTTCTCAAGTACTTAAGGATCGTCTTAATACCACCCAATGATCCATTCTCGATCGGGATCGTATCCGCCGTGACACTCCAGAGCATACGATACATCGGGCCTCGACATAACATAGCATACATGATAGATCCTATTGCGGATGCATAGGGAATCTTACTCATGCAAATCCTCTCGCCTTCTCGCGGACACATAGACTTCGAAGGTGTACCCCATGCCCGATGGGTAAGATAACCTTTCTTGGATTCCGACATGCTAAACCTCCGGTCTATATATGTAGATCGCGAAAGACCAAGCAAACTGCTTCGATCTATCTCTATAGATCTTAATCCCAAGGATGTAGGTTGCTTCTCCCGTGTCTTTCATGGAGAATGTCTTGGATAACCAAACCTTAATCGATCAGAAGATGGACACATCGCTTCCTATAAGTAATATGTCATCGACATACAATACTAGGAACACGATCGCACTCTCACTAACCTTCTTGTACACACAAGGTTCTGTCTCGATTTTGTGAGAAATCAAACTTTTGATCGTCTCATCAAAACGGATATTCCAGCCTCGGATGCTTGCTTCAATCCATAAATGGATCGCCGCAATTTGCATACCTTGGTTTTATCAACCGATGTGAAACCTCAGTCAGTATCATATACACGCCTCGAGCAGTTTCCATTAAGGAAAGCCGTTACATCCATCCGCCATATCTCATAATCATAATGAGCCGCTATGGCCAGGAGCATCCGAATGGATTTAAGATAGCTACAAAGTAATAGGTTTCGCCATAATCAACACCTTGCTTTTCGACGCATATCCTTTCGCCACCAATCTAGCCTTATAGGTAATCACATTACCATCCATGTCGGTTTTCTTCTTGAAAACCCACTTGCACCCTATAGGCTTTATGCCTTCAGTGGGTCAACCAAGTTCCAAACTTGGTTTTCATACATGGAATCCATTTCCGACTTCATGGCACCAAGCCACTTATCCCTTTCTCAACTTGTCAAAGACTTCTTCATAACCGTAGGCTCATCATCAATGAGTAACACGTCGCTCGATTCACTTACGAAATCCATATCTCTCGAATATTATGTGGTTCTACCAGATCTACGAAGATGTGGTGTTACAATAGGTCCACCTGATTGCTCATCACTATGAGTCCGTCAGGCTTCACTGTATCTCATCAATGTCTATTTGAGTCTCTCGAGCCTCCTCAAGCTCGACGACACTCCCACTGTTTTCTTGCAAGAGAAACTCTTTCTCTAGAAACACAGCATGCCTTGAAACAAACACCTTTTGTTCCACAGGATGATAGAATTGGTAACCCCTTGTTTCCTTAGGGTATCCAATAGACATTTATCGATGTCCGATACAAATTCTTCACATAAGCAGGACAACCCCATATCTTCAAGTAAGATACATGAGGTTTCTTACCATTCCATATCTCATATGGAGTAGTTGAGACTACCTTGGTAGGCATTCTGTTTAACAAGTAAACAGCTGTCTGAAGTGCATAACCCCAAAAGGACTTGGGAAGAGTTGCATGATTCATCATTGACCTGACCATGTCCAACAAGGTCCGGTTACGCCTCTCAGATACACCATTATGCTGTGGTGTATAGGGCGGAGTCCATTGAGACAATATGTCATTGTCTCTTAGATAATCAAGAAACTCTTGACTTAAGTATTCACCACCTCGATCCGATCGAAGTATTTTAATACTTTTGTCATGTTGTTTCTCTACTTCATTTCTGAATTCTTTGAACCTTTCAAAGGCTTCAGACTTGTGTTTCATCAAGAACACATACCCAAACCGTGAGTGATCATCGGTGAAGGTAATGAAGTAGCTATAGCCTCCTAAAGCTTGAGTTGACATAGGTCCACATACATCAAGATGTATTAAACCTAGTAACTCTCCCACTGCTCACCTTTTCCCGTAAAGGTAACTTAGTCATCTTGCCTTTTAAGCATGATTCGCATGTATCGTATGAATCCAATTCAACGATTCCGCATTCCACATCTGTAATTCGACATGCGCTTTGCATATGGCCAAGACGACAATGCCACATGTAGGAGTCTATTTGATTATCCTTTCGAGCACGCTTGTTGCTCGCTCGATATTGCAAATGTCACCGGATACGCCCAACGATAAACACCATTGCTTAAAGTTCCAAATTCCATAAAGAACCCCATTCAAAGTTATGTAACAACAATTGTTACTAAACGTCAATGGAAACCATTTCTATTTAAACAAGAAATAGAAATGATGTTCTTTATCAACAAAGGAATATAAAGCAATTGTCCATTCTAAGACAAGTCCTACAGGAGTTTCAACAAATACGCTCCGATGGCGAGTGCAAAGAACCTGCTCCATTCCCAACACGTAAATTTGACTCTCCTCGACGAGTCTTCTTCTATTCCTTAGCCCATGTATGTCATTACATATATGTGAG
The DNA here is from genome assembly GCA_025175895.1 of Wurfbainia villosa. Classification (NCBI taxonomy): domain Eukaryota; kingdom Viridiplantae; phylum Streptophyta; class Magnoliopsida; order Zingiberales; family Zingiberaceae; genus Wurfbainia; species Wurfbainia villosa. The sequence goes on along the minus strand of CM046003.1, from coordinate 69,935,062 downwards.
CCACACCCAAGATCAATACCCAAGTGTCTAAGGAAATAGAATGACAATCAATAAAGAAGATTTCAAGAAGATGGGGCATCCGATGCCTTATCCTTCTTCACTGGACTCAAGATAAATCTTGTACTTTCTTCAAGAATGGCTCTCCTTGCCATAATGATGGCAAGTTTCCTTTGTGCTAGTTCTACCTTCTTAGCCCTTCTTCTTTCCCTTCTCGCTGTTCCTTTGACTCTCTTAGAACCTTTCTTCGAGGAATCAACTAACAACACCGCCCCTACTCATGCTTCTCGTAAGACTCCACAGCCTTCAAGATGTTGAGCAAGACTACAGATGAACCTCCTAGCATCTCAGAGGTGAAGAGGAGCTGAGACTTCAACCTTCAATCTCACTTGCTCATCAACCAACTCACAAAGATGAAGGATCACGATATGAGCATCCATATGCTCATGCCGCTGAGCTTGGGTTCCATCGGCTAGCATGATGCAACTCATTTGTTCGTAATCACTCACATGTTTCGATAGGCCAACAATTGGTCCAAAGTCGTGCATCGTCACTAGATTGGGAAGAGGCGCTTCGAGGACATACACAAGCTTTTCACCTTGAGAACAATTCTCAAGTTTCTAAGCCACCCAAGAAGTTCTACCACTAATTTATTTGAATCAAAAATGGAACGCAAATTCAAACACATCATGATCAATATATTAACTTAGAAATACAAAACGAGCATATATGAGAAAGATGATTTTAAAATGCATCAATATACATTTATAAATCCCATTCATTTTTCAATTTCAAAACCCCAAAATCACTTCGAGATCGAGGTCCATCTCCGAATGGGTCGATATCCATCATAGTTATGAACAACCTTGAGAGAGTCCAACAAGCCATTCATAACTACGGTAGGTATCATCTATACCGATTGCATATCACGATATGCAACTATCACAATGTGCTATCAACTAATTGAATGTTCACACATACATCGGGTTGTTAACACATTAACAAGTATGCATCATATGCATAGCACCCAACTTCACCTCCCTTTACATCGACCTTGGAGAGAGTCCAACAAGCCGATGCTCCAGGTTAAAGCCAACCCATTAATCAGGACATAGTTTTAATATGGTTAGAGCGCATTCAACCAATTAGCCTAGCTTGGAGAGAGTCCAACAACCAAAGCTAACGATTGACCTCTGACTCTTACCATATTAGTATTAAACTATTCCATGGTTTGAACATATTCAGGTTCGAGCCGGGCTTGGAGAGAGTCCAACAACCCAAACAAGAAACAGAACTCTGGTTCTAACCATATTAATGGAAGGTGTAGGCTTTAATATTGATTAAGGGTTTTTAATGTCTCATCCTCTTTGCATGCAAATAACTATTATCTACATGGCATGGCATACATGGCATACATCTACATGTCACGACACGCATGGCATAATGTTATGCATCTAATGCAATTACATGGCATATAATTATGTCATGTCTATATTTCCTTATATGTCATAACTATTTATGGAAATAAAATATGTTTAAGATTTGATTCTCCAAATCAAATCATAATTAAATTAGGAAACAAATTTCCAAATCTAATCACATATTTTATTCATGGAATTATTTGATTAAGGAAAATCTATTTAGGAAACCAATTTCCTAAATCATTAAAACTACTTATGGAAATAAAATATTTTAAGATTTGATTTAAATCAAATCATGATTAAATTAGGAAACAAATTTCCAGAATCTAATCAAATATTTTATTTATGGAAAATATCAATTTCCATAAATACTTCCAACTTTCCAAAAGTGGAAGATTTCCATAAATACTTCTAGACTTTCCAAAATTGAAAATTTTCCATAAATACTTCTAAATTTCCAAAATTAGAAAATTTCCAGAAATACATTATGACTATCGCAAAACCATTTTACGATTATGTCGAAACACAACCTGGGCTCGATACCATGGGTTTCCGCACTGCAAGGCAGTGTGTGTTCGATCATGTTTCGTAAACATGAGCAAATGAAGCAATAAAAATAATAAATCTCCTATTTATTACAACACACACAACACACGCATGCATATTACAACAAGTGTAGACATAACCGTAAATTAAAATTTTGCAATAAAAGGAAATTAAACTACGTTATACCTTAGATGACGTGTAGCGGAACGGCATCAACCGAACGATCCTCGTAAGAATCGCTCTATCCGTATCCACGCCGAGCTCTCGGGATGACTTCGCTTAAGTCACGAGCTTCGCCTTCGCACGGGTTACTAGCCTCGTGTTGAAGACGACGTGATCGAGAGATGATCACGATCCGAATCCAAATTCGGATCCAAAACGAGTTCTCAAAACTCGCTTCTCCGAGAGGTATTCACAACCGCTTGACGAATCCTTCGCCCCTCCACTCAGAGGATTACCGGAGATCAAATCCCGGTAAGTTAGCCGCTGTCGGAGCACTAACCGCCGCCCAAACGACGCCCGACGAGGAGAAGAAGCTGTCCAGAAAACTGGACAGCTTGGTGGAGGAAGCAGCTCGACGCCGGCGAGGAGGAAGGAACCCGCCTTCGGACGCCGGTTGGAGGAGCCGGTGGCTGGCACACAAGTGGGCGGCAACTTCACCAAGGAGGTTGGCGCAACTTGATGTTGTGGCCAAAAATAGATTAGGTTTAGGGTTATGGTTTAAGCCCTATTTTATAGAGAACTAATTCTCTTAATGGTTAATGGATCATATCCATAAAGCCAGTTAACCCGCTCCATTAAGATAAGTTAAAATAAACCAAACCATGATGGTTTATTTTAAGTTAAAACGAACCGAACCAACCTTTGGTTCATTCGTTTAATATAAACCAAACCCTTTGGTTTATTCTCATCCATTGGATTAGAACCAAACCATTTTGGTCCATCCATTATGTCTTCATAAGACACGGCCCATCCACGCTTCCATTGCATCAAACAATTTCATGCTCGCTTTATGTTTGGTCCAACCAAACAGTTTCTCTCGGCCCGAGAATCTCATTCTCAAGCTCGCTTTAAATCCTTTGGATTACACTCGCACGCGGTGACCAAATAGGTTCTCGGTTTATGTTGGTCGCCTATAATTAACCATTAATTATAGAACGATCATGAGTGGCACCTAGTAGTACATCATGATCCCCAATTAACCGAAAAGATCAAGGTTGATCCGTAACTATTTCAAACCCTTGAGCTCGAATGAATCGTGCCCCATTCCCTTCACTCATCTTATACCCACTTGGTTCGTGACATGGTCTATTGTGTCCCCACTAGGTCGACTACGCCACACCTAGCCCAAGTATCATTTCCTCGTCCTACGGATTCTAGTTACTCCACATGTATCCAAGAGTACCTTACTCTAAACATGTAATGCTTTGGCCAAAGACTTTAGTAACAATCCGACGAGAGGCCATGGGTATACATCTCCTCGAAAGGAGTGGTGAATCCTTTATAGGCTATTCAAACACCTTCGATCACTTCGACTTATACCCAATCATCCCGGGTCCACATCTCCTCGGAGATGTTTGCTTAAGATGTCAAAGCATAAGTCTCCATGATCAAGATGACTTGAATACCGCAAGTCAAAGGAACATCGCACTTAAGCCACAGTAAGAACTTCATTGACATATCTATATATGCAGAGAACCATATGAAGTCTTACTACCGGTCACTCCAATGAACTAGTTACCATAACTAGCATCCACGATTAACTCCGGACATCACAATGTCTCCAGCCAGTGAGAATCAGCTGCTTGGATACACCAAGGAGTATACCTCGTGCTAGTCTCGACAGAATTTATGGTGTCCAAATCCATCAATTCATCGACTAGGGATAATTCCGATACATCACAATTACACATGTAGAGATACTCACTAGTTGTGATCCAATCACAAAGTCTCTCATGCTGTGAATCGTATCGTGGACATTCAGTAAATGAGTTTAAGATCCAATCAAATACATAAAACATGTATACTCAAATAGTGAATCTTCATTTATCATATAAATGGTTCATACATAAGGCGATTACCTTAGGACATCTCTCATATATTACTAATACTAACAATTATAGACAAGCACGGCGATCGAAATCCATCAAGCGAACGAAATCGACGCAAAAAGCTATTCACCCCCCCCCCTCTAGCGACGCCAACGGTCCTAACAAGTGGTATCAGAGCAAGGTTTTTCTCTAAGAAGAAGAAGACACACCAATATCAACAAGTGGTCTTCAATCGGACTAATCGCCGAGGGAGCTAAAGCTAGAGAAGATGGAATTTGAGGATGGATTTGGACGTGACGTTCGATTTCCACCACCATATGGTTTCGGAGGATTTGCTCAATGGAAGACGATGACGGAATTCTTCTTCCAAATGAACATAGAGGAGTGGTTTGCACTAACCGAAGGGTTCAAGACTCCAACGGACAAAAAGGGACGAGCTATAGACCAGAGTAAATGGACTGTGGGAGAAGTCCAAAGATTTGAGGCAAATGAGAAGGTATTGGATATTTTAGTTAATTTAATACCTAACAATGTTTTGTGTGAATTTGGAAAGTTCATGGATGCAAAAGAATTATGGAGAAAGCTTGCTGAGCTCAATGGTGAAACTTTCATGATTCAAGAAGATGAGGAAAAATCCGAAGAGGAAATTATGGAAACCTTCATGCCAAGGATTGAGGGGGAGGTTAAATCTTCAACCCCGGAGGAAGAGCAAGAGGAGCCTTCTACCTCGGGGAGAAATGAAGAAGAAGTCCAAAAGTCTCCAATCACTCAAGAAGGTAACTTAAATTCAATTGTTAAGGATAAAAGTAATATAACATGTTTTGAGTGTAGGGAAGTAGGGCACTATAATAGTAAATGTCCAAAGAAGGTTAAGAAAAGTCAACTGACACCAAAACCTCAAGAAAAGTCAAATGATGCCAATGTCCCAATCAAGAAAAGCAAAGAGCACATTGTGTGTTTCAAGTGCAATCAACGGGGACACTACCAAAGTCAATGCCCTAAAGGGAAGAAGAAAGGGCAAGAGGGAGCATCACATGTAGGGGGAGCCTCTAAGGCAAACCCTAAGGTATATTTTAGTCATGCACTTTCAAATTTTAATATCAAAAAGCATGCTAGAAATAATATTAATTCACTTGCAATTGTTCATGATAGGCATGGTAAAAACAGCAAGTTTTATTGTTTAGGTGCTAAGCATGTAAATTTGACTAAGGACAATGCTAGACTAACTCTACCCAAGGATAGGAGGGTAGAGAACAATAACCTAGGCATCAACCCTAAATGGACTAGACATATGCCTAGAAAGAAGAACATCTCAAGAGTAAATGAAAAATCGAAACTTGAGATATTAGAAAAGGAAAATCAAGCTTTGAGGTCAAAGCTTGAGAAAATGGAGAAGACTCTTCAGAAAATGGAAAATATGATTAATGGGTCTAATGAACAAAACTTAGGTTCTAGGAGGCAAGGTGCATCTAAGGACAAGCAAGGCTTGGGTCACAAGTCTAGGTCCAAGGTAGATAAGCCTACCTATCATAGTGTTCCATATAGTTATGGAACAAGTTCTAGGTCTAGGAGTACCAAGGTCACAAGGGAAGTCATCCCTAGAGTTGACCATGGTAAGTGTCTAGTGGCTAAGGTTTCAATGAAATCTAGGAAAGCCACTAATAAGGTTATAAGGGAAGCAATCTCTAGGGTTAACCTTAACAAGACCAAAATGACCAAGGCTTCCAAGTCTAGGAGGGTCATTAGAAAGGTACTAAGGGAAGTTATCCCTAGTGAGTACTTAGTAAACCCAAGGAGCTCCAATAGGTATTGGGTTTCTAGGAGCGTGATTGATTCACGCTAAATGGGTTAGGTTGTGTCAACCTTGAATGGATGGGTAGTTAACCCAATCATAGCAAAGTTGGCACTTTAGGTCATTTCCAAGGTTTTGGATACTTTGGAATTAAGGTTGATTTTAAATCCTAAAAAGTTTTAGAATGTGCCAATAAATTGTATGGAAGTTGAAAATTTTGATCAAATTGGCACAATGAGATTTTAGAGGTCATGGTGTGCCATTTTGGATTTTTGGCACACTTGGGAGATAACTGGTATTATGGCAAAATGAACTTAATTCCAACAAATGGCAACAAATATTAAGAACTTAGGTATTTTCATGGCTTTGCATCTTATTTGCCATACCTTGTTTGCTTTGCCATGACATCATATTTACCTTTATCCTATAAAATGTCATCATGTTTAGATCTATTATTTTTAATGTCATGTTAGTATTTAGGTTTATGTTACATACCATGACATCATGATTATTGACACATGGTTTATTTATGCTATCTTATTGATGCGGACGGGTGACGTCTGTTCACTCCTTTCCAATGCAGTGAAGCACGGATGGAGATCTCAGAGGGTTCTCACAGGCCGCAATCAGTAAAGAGTAAAAAGATGAAACGCAAAAACCAGCACCAACAATCGAGACTCAGACACAAGATATAACGTGGTTTGGAATAAGGATTCCTACTCCACGGAGGTGAGTTTTCTCATCAGAGATGATGCCCAAGCACTTTCACTATGAAGATCCTCCTTTCCGGAAAGCGAGTTTCCGAAGGTGGAGGAGAAAAAGCCTTTTACAATCATCCCACCAAACGAGAAAAATACAAGAGATATAATAACGACAGGGCTCTATCCTTCTTCTCCGGTGAAGAGGTCGTCCTCCTCTTTCCTCTCCTCTTGCGTCTCCTTCTCTCGCTCCCTGGGAATAATTGCCTCCTTCTTCTCTTTTGGTCAGAATAATCATGGATCCCTCTCTCTCTTCGCTCCTCCTCCTTTATCTCCCCTTCCTTTCCTTCATCATAACGTCATGGGTTATCTTCATCGTCACGTGGCCACCACCTTTCCTGAGAATTACATGATATCGTGAGTGGAGACTCTTTGGAATATTATGTGGGGCCTCCCAGGCCGTTGCCTAACACCCTTTCCCTCCACTTTTCAGGCAACTAGGCTAGACTATTTCCCTCAACCTTCCGTGTTGAGGGAAGCTAGTTTTAGGTCTATAGCCCACGAGCGCCCTAGCCCTAGGGTTCCTCATCAACCCGAACCAATTCCTCTCCTTCCCATGCCCAACTTCCCTTTGTAGGGATCAGATTGTGCTGGCTTCTTGGCAAAGTGCCCTCCGCCTCTCCTTTGCCGTATCAATTGCTTTCATTACCTCTCTCATACCAATGGCTCTCAATACTCACCCGTGCCAATGGCTTCCGAGGTTCGCCCGTGCCAATGGCTTCTGAGGTTCGCCCGTGCCAACGACTTCTGAGGTTCGCCCGTGCCAATGACTCTCAATATTCGCCCGTGCCAATGGCTCTCAATACTCGCCCGTGCCAATCTTCCTTTCCTTTCTTAGCTGAGCCGTATATTCTGGGTTGGATCTTAGGTCACCCGCTAACCCCTCTATCGGAGATTATGCAAAGGAGATACCAGTAGTATCACTTATATTCCATGATCATTCATGCATTTATTAAAATTGATTAAGGACAATGACATGATTTGAAGTGTCATTTATAAGGGAATCAAATAAAGTTGTCTTAGAAAATGCATGAGGTCTTAGTTTAAGATGAACAAAACTCACATCTCACATCAAATTGACATGTATGTGTATTGATACACCCTAGATACATGTGAGATGCTAGGATATGAGTTAAGTTCAAGGTGCATAGTTTTTGCATCTAGATGAACTCAAACTCATCTCAATCATAGGCATAAATCATGAGGAAAGCTAGTATACAAGTTATGTGTACTTAGCCCATAGACCATGATTGAAATTAAGATTTTGAAAACGTTTTAAAATCATTTTGAAAAACTTTGGAGAAGCCTATCTTTTGATAGCAATTACTATCGAGAAGATTGAAACAAAGTTGGCTCTAAACATTGAAAATTTCAATGCTTTTGAACTTTGTATCATTCTTATAATTTAAAGGTTATTTTCATAAAAAAAAACTATTTTTCCCCAATAGTGTTTGACATAAGTAATGTGTGGTTAAAATTTCATGATTTTTTTAAATTTTCTAGAATTATTTATCCATTTTTGAAGTTGGTCTGAATTTTCGTTGTAATTAAACACCAAAGAGGCTACGATCGAGCGCCACTCTCTCAAGCCTTTCTCAATGATTAGCACTATTTTGACTTATCAATGTTAGGTTAAACCATCTGATCATAACCCTAGGCTAGATAACTACTCCTACACCTCTAATGTGCTTAAACAAGCATTGAAATGGTGAGATTTCCATTGGAAATGAATTGGAGTACAAATCAAAATTTAATGGTTGTGAAAGTTCAAATCTGAACTTTTATCCTAATTTTCTAGTGTTTAAGGGTTCTATTGGCTTAGGAACTCTCCAAAAGACATTGTTGGTGCAATGGTCTAGGGGGAGTAAGATTTCAGGGGGATAATTATCCATCTAGGCATGATGGATGATGGTTTATCACAAAAAGGGAGAAAATGGAAGTTTGATTTTCATCTAGTGATAGATCACTAAGAAGAATGAAGACATTCAAGATGAATGTTGACCAAGGAGAAGGAAGAATCTCATTAGAAAATGAGACATTGAGAACCTTGGTGGACTTTTTGATGTGTGTCAAGAAGGGGGAGAAATGCAAGGGGGTTAAGTTAGGCTTTTAACTTAGGATACCCTAATATATACAAAATCCCAAAAAATTCAAAATTTGAAATTCTAGATTGGGAATACTTCGTGATGCTTTGGCATAAGAAGTGTCAAGTTGGGTTTAGGGGATAACCTAACTTAACGGTATTGTCAAACATCAAAAAGGAGAAGATTGTTGGTGCAATTGAACCACGTCATGATTGACCAGACTCGAGTGGAACTCGAATAGAGTTTTGTGTTGGAGATCATTTGGAAGCTAGAGGGGGGTGAATAGCGCATTTTCGTTTCTACAAGAATGATTAGCAGAAGCAAACAAAGATAATATAAGTAAAAACAAAAGAACAATGCTAACAAGGCCTTTACGTGGTTCGGAGATAACGCTCCTACTCCACGGCGATCCTTAAGGTGGATCAACCCAAGCAATTCCACTAAGAAGCTTTCCTTTACAACAAACCTCCTCTTCTTTACAAAAAATGAAACTTGAGCTTAGAGAGAGGAGGGGATTTAAGATCACTTAGAAAGCTTGAAAACTCGTGGAGGCTTTGGAGAAGAATCAGAGAATAAGCATAAACCCCAAAAACCTCCACCAACCCTCTTTTTATAGAGAGAAGGCTGATTTTCCGTTGAGCGATTGTCATGCGACATCGGGCCGATCGACGCGAATAAAGTTGGATTCGGGGATCGAGTCGCTTCATCCAATATCTCACGATCGATCCATCCATCACCGATCGATGGAGTGATCGCCGAGTGATCGAGGTCGTCGAGTAGTGACTCCACTGCGGCTCAGATTTAACTTGATCATCGAAAGCACGCTGGCGGTGATCGATCGCAACATCGCCGACCGCCATGACCAGCAAGTGATCGATGGTCGTGGTTTCATCCTCGACTCGGGCCGAGCACCGACCAATCGATCGATATATCGTTCGGGCCGATCGATACTCATCAAGTATGAGTAATTCATACTTGATTTTACCCCTTAGACCTAGACTCAACCTTCTAGCTCTTCCTTAAGCCTTGTGCCTCCAGGATCCCTCCGAGTCCGCGACTTGTTCATCCTTTGCGCTTTGCTTCCAAGAGCTTCCTTCGGTTTTTTCATGTCTTGGGTTTCCTTTGCCAAGGCGTGCTTGGACTTTACGTCGCCAAGTCTACATGCTTGGACTTACGTCGCCAAGACTTGCCTTTGGACTTCCTTTGCCAAGGTCTATTTGGACTTAATGCTGCCAAGACAACATGCTTGGTCTTATGCCGCCAAACCTTTACCTTGGACTTCTCTTGCCAAGATCATACTTGGACTTTGCCTTTACCTGTCACTTAATCATGTTCACCATTAGATCACAATTTGTTGCCTAACTTAGATGATTATCCAAACATCAAAACATATAAATGCTTGGGGCATTATTGCACCAACAATCTCCCCCTTTTTGATGTTTGACAATCATTTAAGTTAGGTCTTTTAAAGATACACATAATCATATCACATAATCATATATCCAATTCTAACTTAAATATTTCTTCTCCCCCTTTGACATACATCAAAAAGAGAAGAAATCGTATATTTCATAGAAGAATTGAATGCATTGTAATCTTGAACTAAGGTATAGAATTGAAATTTAGCTCCCCCTTAATCCAAGATACAGTTCATGATGAGTAAAATACATGTGGAGCAAAAGTCTATCAAACAATTTGAAGTTTTAAATCCTAACTTTGTACCAACAATATAAATTTATAAATGAGAAAGATACATCTTATGAAACTCCCCCTAAATCACCGCATTAAACAGTTCTAAGAGTTGGTTTATACTCAGTATTATCATGCTAAAGTTTTAGGAGATCAAAGATATACTCAATATCAAAAAATGGAGCTATTTATCAGAAAACACAGTGTATCAATCGACTGGTTTCTGAACCAGTCGACTGCTACGCCTGAAGTTCGAATTTCAGCCTTTTCAGCCCAAATTCAGAAATGCGTCAGAAATTCCATAAACCTCGAAAAATCACGAAATTTTGTGTACCCATTTCTGAAATCATACTTTATCAAGGAAAAATATTTTGAAAAATATATGTTTTCCAAATTTCAAGATTGATACAAACTTGGAAACCAACAAAAGTTCTAATGTTTTTGCAAACTATCACTTTTGTGTTTCACTTAAAAAACTATTTTTCAAAATATGATAAACATAGTTTAAAATATGTTTTATTTGACATTTCCAATCATGTTCTTGGAGCTATATGCACATCAATTGTGTATAAGCCTTCCCAATGATTGGTCCAATGAAGGATTAATGTCTCTAGATGCCACTTTGATCCATAGTAATGCATCATAACACGCATGATGAACCAAGTGCATCTTCCTAACATCTCACATGTTGTCTAAGTGGCTCAATACAAAAATCATGGTTTCTTAGGTATTTTGTGAGATGCTTAAAGGTATAAATCCTAGTATTTCTATAGGATCATGCAAACTTATACCTTTACTCAACCAAGCACATTCCAAGTTCTCTCCTAAGTGATGAAAATTCTACCTCGGGGAGAGCCTTGGTAAATATGTCGGCTAGGTTGGACTTGGATTCAATGTAATTAAGCTCAATGTCCCCCTTAGCCACATGATCTCTAATGAAGTAATGTTTCACTTCAATGTGTTTGGTCATAGAGTGATGCACCGGATTTTTGGTCAAGTTTATGATGCTCACATTGTCACAAAATACTTTCATGTTGGAGTAAGATAGCTCATAATCTTCTAAGGTATGTTTCATCCATAGTAGTTGAGCTACACAACCACCCATAGTCACATACTTGGCTTTGGTGGTGGATAGGGCAACACAAGGTTGCTTCCTACTACTCCAACTAACTAGGGAGGACCCAAGGAATTGGCATCCACCACTAGTGCTCTTCTGATCCAATTTGCAACCAGATAATCAATGTGTACCCAACCAAATCAAAAGACCTAGTCCTAGGGTACCATAGTCCTACATTTAGTGTACCTTTAATATATCTTAAGATTCTCTTAACGGCAACTAAATGAGATTCTTTAGCACATGATTGATACCTAGCACACATACCAACCGCAAATAATATGTCGGGTCTATTAGTAGTTAAGTACAAAAGACTACCAATCATGCTCCTATAGAGTGTAAGATCAATTTGTTTTCCTTCATTATCACTATCTATTTTAGTATTGGTTGCCATTGGAGTTGAAACTACCTTAGCATTTTCCAAACCAAATTTCTTAATCATTTCCTTAGCATATTTGGTTTGATAAATATAAATACCTTCACTAGTTTGTTTGACTTGCAATCCTAGGAAGAAATTTAATTCCCCAACTAGACTCATTTCAAACTCTTTTTCCATATTTTTAATAAAGTCTTGGAGAAGTTCATCATTTGTTGACCCAAAAATAATGTCATCAACATATACTTGAGCTACAAATATGTCCGTTGATGTTGACTTTATAAATAGAGTTTGATCTACACTACCCCTCTTAAAGTCCTTAGAGATTAAGAAAGATGATAATCTTTCATACCAAGCCCGGGGAGCTTGTTTCAAACCATACAAAGCTTTCCTAAGCTTGTATACATGGTTTGGATAGTTCATATTTTCAAACCCGGGAGGTTGTTCTACATATACCTCTTCCTTAATAAACCCATTTAGGAATGCCGATTTTACATCCATTTGATGGAGTTTGAAACCCATATAGGAGGCATACCCTAATAGTATCCTAATAGACTCTAATCTAGCAACCGGGGCATATGTTTCATCATAGTCAAGTCCTTCAACTTGATTAAAACCCCTTGCAACTAATCTTGCTTTATTTCTAGTGATATTTCTTTGGTCATCTAGTTTGTTTCTAAAAACCCATCTTGTAGTAATAATGGTGTTTTCATTTGGTCTAGGAACTAACTCCCATACTTGACTCCTTTCAAATTGAGCTAATTCATCTTGCATTGCTAAGATCCAATCCGGATCAAGTAATGCATCTTTGATTGTTTTGGGCTCAATTTGAGAAATTAGAGCTATATGACTAGTAGGATCCTTATGAAATGACCTAGTCCTAACACCTTGAGATAATTCACCCACAATTTGATCTAAGGGGTGATTTTGATGAACTCTTATGGTTCTAGGAGGTGTATTAATTTGAGTTTGATTATGATTTACCTCAATCCTTTGCTCATCATCGGAATCACCTCTTACTCCCCCTTGATTCATTCCTCCCCCTTGATCATTACCCCATAAGGTTAAATTTTGAAATTGTTGGGTAATTTCTTGATTTTCATTATTAATATCATCATCAATAGGGGATTTTCTAGGGTATGTATTGGAAGTTTCATCAAATTGGACATTTGATGATTCTTCAATCTTTTGAGTTCTTTTATTGTAAACTCTATACCCTACACTAGTGGATGAGTATCCAACTAGGATTCCCTCATCCGCTTTGGACTCAAACTTACCTAGGTTGTCTTTGGTATTTAAAATATAGACTTTACATCCAAAGACCTTAAAATAATGAATTGTTGGAATTGTACCATTCCACAATTCAAATGGAATTTTTCCTAAAAACCTATGAATCAATACCCTATTTTGGATATAGCAAGCGGTATTAACCGCTTCCGCCCACAAGTAGCTAGGTAAGGAGTATGCATTAAGCATTGTCCTAGCCGCTTCTTGTAGGGCACGATTTTTCCTTTCCACAACCCCATTTTGTTGGGGTGTTCTAGGACAAGAAAACTCATGCTTGTACCCTTGTTCTAAACAAAAAGTTGAAAAATTAGAATTCTCAAATTCTCCACCATGATCACTACAGATCCGGTTGATTTTGAATTTTCTTTCATTTTCTACCCTTTTGCTAAATCCTATGATTATTCCTAAGGTTTCATCTTTATTTTTCAAGAAAAATACCCAAGTAAACCTAGAGAAATCATCTACTATTACTAAGCAATATTTACTATCAATCATAGAAGGGGTACTATGACAATCAAATAAATCCATATGTAAGAGTTCTAAAGGTAAAGCGGTACTAAGTAAATTTTTACCTTTGTGTGATGTTTTTGATTATTTTCCTTCTTGGCATGCATCACACATCTTGTCCTTGAGAAATTTGACTTTAGGCAACCCTTTGACTAATTTCATTTTTGCTATTTTGGCTATGTTCTTCATGTTTATGTATCCTAGCCTCCTATGCCAAAGCCAACTTTCTTCCTCTTTTGCAATAAGACACTTAGTAGAAGCATTAGTAGTATAGGATAAATCAACATAATATATATTTGATTTCCTAAAACCTACTAACATGCAATCATTTAGAGTTTTGTGTCTTATAAAATATTTTGAGGAATCAAATTTAACATCAAAGTTTGCATCACATAGTTGGCTTACACTAAGTAAATTAAATTTCATATTTTTAACTAATAGCACTTTATGAATGGCAAGATTGGGGGATACCTCAATTGTGTCATTTCCTAGAATCTTAAGTTTGTCGTTATTACCAAATGATACTTTTCCTTTGCTAGTGTGGTTGATAGTGGAGAATTTTCTCTCATCACCGGTCATGTGCTTTGAGCACCCACTATCAACTATCCACAAGCTTGATTCTTCTACCTATATCACATGAAAAATACAATCCTTAGGTACCCAAATCTTAGGACCACTAGCATTAATTAGAAATTTTTTAGGTACCCAAGCCTTTCTACCCTTGCTTTTAATCATGGATTTTCTACTAATAAGAGATGTAAAAGCTACCTCCTTTTCCTTAGGCCTATATCCCAATCCAGCCTTGTTGTAAATAGCCCTTTGATCCTTAATAATCATGTCTAGGTATTTAGAGCCATTAGTAAATTTTTCTAAACATGCTCTTAAGTTACCTATTTCTTTTCTTAATTCATCATTTTCATCCCTAAGGGTACATTCATCACTAGATAATTTACCACAAGATGATTCTACACTCTTAAGTGATTTAATATCTATTTTTAAATCCTTAATCCTAGTTTTCGATCTATTCAAAGCATTTTGTAGGCATGCAATAGTCTTGTAAAGTAAATCTACTTTAGGTGAGTTGTTTACCTCATCATCATCACTTGATGATGATTCGTCGCTTGAAGAAGAAGAGGACTCCTCGCTTGAACTCCCAACTTCTTCCTCCAATGCCATGAGGGCTAGATTCCGGGTGGCATGGCATACTTCTTCATCGTCGGAAGACTCCTCCATGCTTAGAGTGTCCCATGTTTGTGCCACAATTGCCTCCTTCTTCTTCTTCTCCTTCTTTTCCTTCTTTTTCTTTTCCTTCTCCTCCTTCTTCTTTAGTTCCGGGCAATTTGGCTTTATATGCCCTTTCTTGTTGCAACCAAAACAAGTCACGTTAGAGGTAGAATTTAAACTATTTGAAGACTTACCTCTTGAGGATTGGAACATCCTCTTCACATCTTTCTTGGTGAGTTTCCTTGACTTCCCACCAAACTTCTTGATGTAATGTGCCACCTCGCTTGCCGATAACTCATCTTCACTACTTGATGAGTCTTCCTCGGATTCGGATGAAGAGGACACTTCTTTTTTCTCCTTCTTCTTTTTGTCCTTCCTTCCTACAAAAAGAGTTATACCCTTCTCTTTGGACGAGGTGTTAGCTTGTTCATGTAATTGAAATTCACAAAATAGCTCATCTAACTTAACCAATGAAAGATCCCTAGAGACCTTATAGGCATCTACCATTGAGGCCCATAAGGTTGTTCTAGGGAAAGCTTGTAACACATACCTTACAAGGTCTCGGTTGTCGACCTTCTCACCTATAACATGTAGTCCGTTGACTACTTCTTTGAAGCGACCGTGCATTTGGCTCACGATCTCATTGGTCTTCATCGAGAAGCTTTAAAGTTGGCCAATTAGAAGATCTCTCTTGGCCCTTCTTGTTTCTTTGGATCCTTCGTTGAGCTCGATCAACTTCTCCCAAAGCTCCTTTGTCGATTCAAATGGCCCCACCTTGCTTAGTTGCTCTTTTGACAAACCACATTGAAGTGTAGTTGTTGCTTTGGTGTTAGCTTGAGCCTTCTTGGCCATGTCTCTCATCCAATCCTTCGTCGGTATGGGTGCTTTGTGTTCATCCACCGGCTTCTCGAAACCATCTACAACACTAAACCAATTCTCAATATCATTCATTAAGTAATACTCCATCCTACCTTTCCAATAGCCGAAGTCGTTGCCGTCGAAGAACGGAGGCCTCGCCGCGCTATACCCCTCTTGAAAAGCCATCTTTGCTTCGGTTGATTGCTAGATCTTTCGATGCGATCCGGGCTCTGATGCCACTTGTTGGAGATCGTTTGGAAGCTAGAGGGGGGTGAATAGCGTATTTTCATTTCTACAAGAATGATTAGCAGAAGCAAACAAAGATAATATAAGTAAAAATGAAAGAACAATGCTAACAAGGCCTTTACGTGGTTCGGAGATAACACTCCTACTCCACGGCGATCCTTAAGGTGGATCAACCCAAGCAATTCCACTAAGAAGCTTTCCTTTACAACAAACCTCCTCTTCTTTACAAAGAATAAAACTTGAGCTTAGAGAGAGGAGGAGGGGATTTAAGATCACTTAGAAAGCTTGAAAACTCATGGAGGCTTTGGAGAAGAATCAGAGAATAAGCATAAACCCCAAAAACCTCCACCAGCCCTCTTTTTATAGAGAGAAGGTTGATTTTCCCATTGGAGCACGATCAGTCAACTGATGCACAGCATCAGTCGACTGCCGATGCGATTAACAGCTTCTGAACAGCCGGATTCATGGGATTCAGAGTCGTTTCCTCCAACAACATTCTCATCAGTCGACTGATGGAGTGATCAGTCGAGTGATCACAGGTCGTAGTCGAGTGTGACTCCACTGCTCTCAGATTTAACTTGATCACCGATCGCCATGGCCGATCGATCGCAACATCAATCGATCGCCACGACCAAAGCTGACTGATGGTCGTGGTTTCATCCTCGACTCGGCCGAGCACCGACTACCGATCGATACATCGTATCGGGCCGATCGATACTCATCAAGTATGAGTAATTCATACTTGATTTTATCCCTTAGATCTAGACTCAACCTTCTAGCTCTTCCTTAAGTGCCCCAGATCCCTCCGAAGTTCGCGATGCGACTTGTTCATCCTTTGCGCTTTGCTTCCAAGAGCTTCCTTCGATTTTATCATGTCTTGGGTTTCCTTTGCCAAGGCGTGCTTGGACTTTACGCCGCCAAGTCTACATGCTTGGACTTACACTGCCAAGACTTGCCTTTGGACTTCCTTTGCCAAGGTCCGTTTGGACTTAATGCCGCCAAAACAACATGCTTGGTCTTATGCCGTCAAACCTTTACCTTGGACTTCTCTTGCCAAGATCATACTTGGACTTTGCCTTTACCTGTCACTTAATCATGTTCACCATTAGATCACAATTTATTTCCTAACTTAGATGATTATCCAAACATCAAAACATATAAATACTTGGGGCATTGTTGCACCAACATTTTGATGTTCAACAATAGTTCATAATGTGGTTTGACCACATGACTAGTGGATGGTATGGGACATCCAAGATCATAGAGGAAGACTATTGGAGAAGTCCAAGTTTGGTGACTTGGCAAGGAGAAGTCCAAGTATGGATACTTGGCAAGAGAAAATCCAAGTCGATCAAGGAAGACCGGACACTTGGTGTAGGAAAGACCAATGGGGAGTTGGCGAGGGAAGTCCCAGCAGGTCTGGGAGACCGTGCTTGACAAATAAAGTCCCGGACAGGGAGTCTTGGCAGTGAAGTCCCGGAGGCATGGCCTCTTGGCAATGAAGTCCCAGACAGGGAGTCTTGGCAAGGGAAGACCCGGCTGATCAGAGAGATCGAGCTTGACAAATGTAGACCCGAGAGCATGACGATAGCCGATGGAAGCACTTGAAGGATAGCGCAAGGATGAAGAGTCGCGGACTCGAGGGATCCGGGAGGCGTGAGGCTGATAGAAGTGGGTTGAAGGCTTAGGTCTAGGCTTAGGGTGAGTATCAAGTATGAAGGGATCATACTTGGGGTGTTAAACCTCATTGAAGAGGTATAATAATGACCGGGCTTCGTTCAGAGCAAATGTAAGCAAGCTAGGCTCAACCAAGACTCGATTGAGTATCAATGAGGTGGCGCGCCTCGGAGGTGGCGATCGGTGCCTTGACTTGACGATGCGGAAGGAGGCTCGAGGCGGCGCTCTTGACGGCGCCTGATCGGAGGCGGTCGAGGCAGTGCCTCGACTGGAGGATGCGACTGATTTCAACACAGGTATGAAGACAGCGGCACAGAAGTGAGGTGGCTCGACTGGCGCCTCGACTGGGGTCGCAGTCGAGGCAGCATCTCGACTGGTTTCTGACCGTTGGAGCTCGAGAGGATTCTACGCAGGTTTATAAGAAGGAGCTTTAGGGCTTCTTCATGTGTAAAAAAAAAATCAACGATTCTCGCATGCCTTCGAGATTTTAGGGCGATTCAAGGAGGTGTCGCATTTCAAGGCCTTCAAAGTCATCCCAAAGCGATCTACGAGCAAGCATTCAAAAGCCCTAAATCTGTAACATCTATTCATTTGCTTTTGTATTTGTTGTATTTGCTTGTTTTATTCTGTTCTTATTGTTGTAAGAGCCTTGTGAGAGGTTCCTCCACCTCCGGTGTGTTCACCGAGAAAGAGAAGTTATATAGTGGTGGTGTGCATCACTAGAGTCCACTAGGGCTCGCTCGTGGAGTAGGAACTAGGGTTCCGAACCACGTAAAATCCTAGTGTTGTGCTTGCTGTGTGTTTTGTATGTGTGTTTCCACTACGTACTAACAATTGTAGACAAGCACGACGATCAAAATCCATCAAGAGAATGAAATCGATGCAAAAAGCTATTCACCCCCCCCCCTCTAGCGACGCCAACGGTCCTAACACTAAGTGCGTCGGCTCTCCGCAATCCTTTGTGCTACAACGCTACTCCGATCGTGCATCTGCTACAAGTTATTTGTCAGTATCTTTTACCTCTTAATTATTATTTGCAAAGAGGAGAGGTAAGGTTGTTACCTCTTCCTCTACATCATTGTATTCGATTGTCTCCTACCTTCAACGAGGAAGAGATTTTTAGTGTTTTGCCCTTCAGAAGCAATCAAGGATCGCTGGGCCTTGGATTAGGAACCGGTGGACTGTGAACTAAGTAAAAAATAATTGTGTTTTGTGTTTTAATTTTCCACTGCATACTTTATGTTAATCGACGAAAATAAAAGTTTTACGAACGCTATTCACCCCCCCCCCCCCCTCTAGCATTTTCTTGATCCAACACTTAGTTCTAAAATCGCATGATTTGGCACCTAAACAATAGAACTTATTTTTAGCATTCTTTGTATTATGATGAATAGAAAGTGAATTAAAATTATCCCTAGCACTTTTTGACATTAAAATTTGAATGTGCATTACTAAAATATACCCTAGGATTTACTTTAGAAGCTCCCCCTTCATGTGATGCTCCTTCTTGGACCTTCTTCTTCCCCCTAGGGCATTGACTTTAGTAGTGTTCCCATTGTTGGCATTTGAAGCACACCATGTGCTCCTTGCTTTTCCTAGTGGGGACATCGGCATCCTTAACCTCAAAATACATAATATGATTTTTATTATTTATTAATGTGCTTGAGTTACCTAGGTCGGTGGTGGAAGCCTCTTGAGCTTGTTCATCACTTCTCCCGGAGGTTGATGACTCCTCTTGATTTTGCTCCGACATTGAGGATGAACTCTCCTCCCCCTCAATCCTAGAGGTGGAGGCTTTTTCCACCTCTTCTACCTCTTCTCCATCGGACGTTGAGCACCTCTCAACCTTCGATTCCTCAAGTCCTTGAGCCGATGAGCATTCTTCAGCTTCTCGAAATTGTTCTTCACTTGAGGCCGATGATGGTTCTTTACAGAGCTTTACCAATTTGCTCCAAAGCTCCTTAACATCTTGATATTCATCTAATCTAGACACAATGTAGTTAGGTATTAATTCGACTAAAAATTTAATTACCTTTTGATTTTTCTCGAACTCTTGGAGTTGTTCCTCGGTCCATTTATTCATCTTGAGGAATCCTCCTTTTGGCCCTCTTGGATACTCGAATCCTTCCATCAAGGCAAACCAATCGTCGAAGTCCTTCATCATTATGAATTCTTCAATCCTTGTCTTCCATTGATTGAAGCCTTCTCATCCATAGAACATGAATGAGATTGGAGTGTTGATGTCCCATCCAAGTCCATCTTTTGGAAACTCCATCCTCTAGCGCTTTTGCTCCCTGTTGTTAATCCGTAGAAGAGTCCCGGGCTCTGATACCACTTGTTAGAACTTCGTTGAGTGCTAGAGGGGGGTGAATGGCACGTAGATGAAATTTGATCGCGTGATTTCTACAATTGTCAGTGTACGTAGTGGAATACAAAATGATAGAAACAAATATACAACAACAAGCACACACACGATATAATGTAGTTCGGAACCTTAGGGTTCCTACTCCACGGATTGAGCTCTAGTGATGCATACACCACCACTAATCAATAACACTCCTTCTCGGTGACACACTAGAGTAGAGAAACCTCTTACAAGCGAGTACAAAAGTAATACAATGAATTACAAGCAAATACAAAGGCAATAATGAAATGCAAGTAAAGAAAACTTTACAACAATATCTTTGAATGCTTGTTTGGTTGATCGCTTGAGCTGCACTTGAAGACCCTGACTTGCACCAGCAAATCACCTCAAATCGCCTAAGAAATTGCTACAAAATCCTCTAACTCGAGATCCTTTTATAACCTGCATCGAGCTGATTTCACGCCCAGCAGTCGACTGCCAACAGTGTCATTGTCTCACAATGACTTAATCCACATTGGCATTCCAGCCAATGGATACACCGGGCAATGATCAATCAGCAAGAATGATCAAGCCATACCCATAACCGATCGCTACTACCATCGAGCATTCTCGCCGCGATTCCTAGCAACAATGACCGCCTAATTTCGACAATGATCGCCAAGGTCATTTGCTCGCAGTCGACTGATCATAATCTTAGTTGACTACTCAGTGTAGACTCGGCTGCTAAGTGTCAAACACTTGACCAGTCGACTGGTCCATAACTCCAGTCGACATCTACACCTTAGCCATGAGGTTTACCCCAAGTATGATGCCCTCACACTTGCTAGATCACCTTTAGCCTAGACCTAAGCCTTCTAGCTACCTCCATCAGCCTCACGCTTATTAGATCCCTCCAAGTCATCCATGACTTGTTCATCTATACGCTAGCATTTAGGTGCTTCTATCAGTTATTGTCATGCTAAGCTGGTCTACACCTATAATACATCGAGAATATATATATATTAAAAAAATATAATAATATAATTAAAAAAATGAGATAAATAAAATAAATTTATTTATTTTTATTAAATGGAAATTAGTTATTTATTAGTATTTTAGTTGATAATTTCGGGATAAGATTTTAAGATTGGATTAAGTCTAATTGGCTTATTCAATAATAAAGTTGATTGTTTCAAAAATGGAAATTTAGTTATTAATATTTAATTAGAAAAGTTCCGGATAATTTTATTAGATTTTGAGATAGTCTATTTATTTTATCTGAAAGATAGAAATTTTGGGATAAAATTTTTAGGACTTTGGTTAATTGAATAAATCAAGGTTGATTAATTCAATAAAACCTTAAGTTATAAATAAGCCTTAAGATTTTCCCTTTCCCTAAGGGTGCGTTTGGTTCAAGTAATCATATATAACTTTAGTTATGTGATTACCAGAGAATAAAACATAACCTTGGAATAAAGTATTACATTAGATAAAAACCTTGTTTGGTTGGAGGTTTTAATATATAACTTAGTTTAACATTTTACTAAATTATCCTTTGTCTTTGCTCAATCAATTCGATGACGACGACAGAAATATTAATGACGACGACAGCGATCTGCCGTCGACAGTGCTCAGCCGACTGGTGGTGGCGGAGACCGACCAGCGACCGCCCCGCGACAGTGGTGACTGGCCGTCGATGACGACGGTCGACCGACTGGTGCCAATGATGGTGGTCGACCGATCGGCGGCGGCAACGACGATCGATCGACTGGTGGCGACAACGATGGGCGATCGATTGGCGACGACGGCGACGACAATTGGCCGGGTGACGACCGTCGTCAGCCGCCGGTCGGCGACGGGCAGTGGTGGCGGTGGTCGGGTGGCGGCGACGGCGGCGGTAAGCGGCATGGCGGTGATGGCGCGAGGCGGTGCGGCGGCAGCGGCGATGGCATGCGGCGATAGGTGGCAACGACGGCGGCGATGGCGGCGATGGCGGACGGCAACGGCGACGACGACGCAGGCGGCGACGACGCGCGGCGACGGCCGACGACGGCGGTGGACGGCGACGGCGGCAGCGGCGGCGATAAGCGGCGGCGGCGCATGGGCGGCGACCGACGACGGACGACAAATCAATTGAGTTTTGACAAATTGATATTTAATATATTGCTAGGGATAATATTGGAAAAAAGTTTCCTTAACCCCGGGAATCAACAAAAACCTTGGTTCTCCAAGGTTTTTCGATTCCCCCTAAAAAGGTTTTTGTTCATAACCAGGTAATGAACAATTACCGGGTAATTGTTTATAACCTAAACCAAACAAGATTTTTGTTGATAACCTAACAAGGTTATCAACAAAAAACCCCAACCAAACGCACCCTCTCCGTCGTTGCTCGCCCGAGCTACACGCGCCGGCGGCTAGGCCACCGCGTTGCAGCCCCTTTCGCACGCCGTCACCCGGGCCAGCCTCCGCCGCCATTGTCTCTCTCCAACCCGTCGACCCACTGAGCCAGCTCACCGTTGTTTCCCTTTCTTGTGCCCTGCCTCCACACACCGCCAACCGCCACACCCACTCTGCCTCCGCACTTCGCGAACCGATTTCCCTTCCCCGAGCCACCGCCATCTTCCACGCATCTTCCACGTTACATCGCGCCATACGGCCACCTCCAGCGACGTGATTCGCCTGCACGCGGTCTCACTCCGTCGTGTCGCCATTCCTCATCCTCACATCACCACCCAAAGCGTCGTCAATGCCTGCTTCCAGGTCATCGCCCGCTGCTCCTCTTCCTCTGTGCTAGCTATCGCCTGCCTCTCCGGGTGGCACATCACATTGGTGATCTGTCTCCCTTATGCGCAATGCTCAATGTCTTCCCCTCCCTCGCCTTGTTGCGATTTTGCACCGCCGCTGTTTCTGATATTTTCGATCTGCTCGACCGCTGGTGAACTCGGGTTCGAGCTATTTAGGGAAGAGAAGGGGATGGGGACGAGATGAGTTTACGAGGAGAAGCTCCGGAGCGAAAATCTTCAACATGATCCGACAATGAGTCCTGGCTTGGGTTCTGCTCATTGCCCTTGTTATCTCTCCCTCATAAACCTTAATCCAGAGAAAGGGGAATGGACCATCACTTATGTCTAGCATCATGTTGCTAGTGTGGTAAAAATGTTGGTTCAGGGGCTGGAGGATTGCTGCAATTCTCAGTTGGGATTCCTTCACTGTTGTTGTATTTATGAACCAGTGTTGTACTTGGAGGACTTCGATTGTGATAGAATCTTGAATGTGTAGATGGTTAACACATACTACATATCAGGTGGGTGGTTCTCTCTTTAGGATTTAGTGCATGGTTATATTGGTTATATTGTTTACTTAGATTATCCTGTAGTTACACTTTACGTTCTTGCTAGAATTGCTTTGATCATATATATATGTTGGACCCTTGGATTCTAGGATGTCTGCTCATCATTAGCTTGTAGTTATTGATTGATATTACTGTTATACGTGCCTACTTATTGCTGAGATATAAATTGGTAGATATTGTTGGTAGATGCTTACCTATTATTTATTGGATTAGTATCATGATTGGACTAGTGAAATAGTATAATTAAGATGAGATTAATCGTTAGAGGATATATAATGTTTCTCCTATCTCGGCTTCCAGCTATGTCTCCCATTCGTGATTGAGAGGGTCTGCAGTAGAGGATTTATAATTTTTTTCTTATCTTGGCTGCCAGCTATGTCTCCTATTCGTGGTTGAGAGGGTCTGCAATAGAGGTTCCCTACTTTTGAACTATGGTTGCATTTGTATACCTGTGGTCGATCTTGTCTCCCATTTGTGGTTAAGAGAATCTACCGTGGAGTTATACTCTTGGACTATTTGTTCGGAGTTAGTCATAGTTAGATTCTTGTATCATCTGTAGCTAGATAGCTACCTTACATCTTGACTGCCCACGAGATCTAGTTGTGGTAGCATGTTGTTGCGTGCAATTCATAGCTAGATAGTTATATACTCTGTCTGTCCACGAGACCCGATCGTGGTAGCATGTCATTGCTCACAGACATTGAGTCTTTTATTGTCTGTCTACCCACGAGTCTCGTTCGTGGTAGCATGTGGTTGCACGTAGACAGTGCTCTGTATATTGCCTATCAGCCCATGAGTCCCGGTCGTGGTAGTATGTTATTGCGCGCAGATAGTGCCTTTGTATTACCTTGAGAGCCACGAGGCTTTGTCGCAATATTTTGATATGTATTGCTTGTAGATTGCAGTTGGTTGTATATGTTGCAGATGCATTTATTATATTGCTGACCAGGTTTGTAGTGAATCGATATTGGTACTCTGAGATTTGGATTACTCTAGTTTGTTTCCTTTGACTTCCATTATGTCCATTATGATTATGCACTATTTTCTATCCACCCACTGAGTGATTGTACTCACCCTCTCTTCTCTTATCTTCCAGGTTAGCCGATAGAGTGTTGGTGCAGTATGCACCAAATAATCGAACCTGAGTTTTGATTATGGCAAAGACTCAAAGTTAAGGTCATATTGTTATCTAATGAGCTGAACCAAGTGTACAAGAATGATTAAGCTGAGCTAAAGGTCAGCGACACCCGAAGAATCTCGAGTCGGAGAACCGTAGTGGTAAGGCAACCCCGGGAGAACTTCGGAGGGAGTCGAAGAACTCAGGTGAAGACCGAAAGCTTTGCTACAGGTCACAAAGGACCAAAAGTAAGCTCGAGTGTGAGTAAAGGTAAGGTCGGGTCCTCCGTATGGAGACGTCTTTAGGCAGCGATCCGACTAAGACTTCTCGTGGAAGGTCTAGGTCGAGATCAGACAGTAAATGGTCATCGGAATTACCTT
Source organism: Wurfbainia villosa (assembly GCA_025175895.1). NCBI lineage: Eukaryota > Viridiplantae > Streptophyta > Magnoliopsida > Zingiberales > Zingiberaceae > Wurfbainia > Wurfbainia villosa. The sequence continues at coordinate 69,910,242 of CM046003.1, read as the reverse complement.
TACTATTATATTTTTGAGCTAACTCTTTACTGCAGTCGAAAAACCTAGCCATCAGTCGATAGATGGCTATTAGCAGTCGACTGTCAGTGGCATTAGTCGACTGATGAAGGTGAATAGTCAACTGCTAGTCAAACAGCCCACCTCGAGGAGAGTCAAGGTAAGCTCCACTTATCTTGGGGAGATGAGGTTCTTTGACCATGAGCTAGAACTGAACGTTGGTGAGCTTCCAAGGCTATAAAAGAAGGGAGGTTTTACCCCTTTAGGTCATCTCAAATGCTTACAAAGTGATCCCACAATGCCGAAGGTCTACGACAACTCTACGATGCTGAAACGCTACCGTAATGTCGACGCCTCAACCTCAACTTCTATTAGTCGTCGGTATTGTTTAGTTGTTGTCATTTTAGTTAATTGTATTAAAGTTGTCTTTATCGAGCTTTTGATCGTAACGAGGAGAGGTGGGATTGTCCCTCTACCTCAAGTATTCTTTGGTTTGTAATCGTTGCCTCCTTCCTCCAATGAGGAGGAGACTTAATTAGTGTTTTGCCCTCCATACCCGGTCTAGGATCGCAAAGGCCTTGGATTAGCAACTGTTTGATTATGAACTAAGTAAAAATAAACTTGTGTCATTTACTTTTCTGCTGTGTGATAAGCGGCGATTTGTGTCGTGTGGTACCATTTCAAATTATTTATCGAACCCCCTCTACACTAATATAGCATAGTGAATGGCCCGGATCATTTCTCAACTAGTGTAATCGATAGAATAGTAAACTTAGGATTTCTAATTATTGCTAATCCTACTGAATGCAAGTAATTAAAGCATTAATCTAACTAACTATGATGAAAATGAAATTAAAGAAGATCTAAACTAAGCATGCAAAGGAAAACATTCAGAAACATAAAGACAGTGCAGAAATTTAAACAACAATTCAAATACGAAACAACATGAATGTAAAGGAAAACATGAAATAAATCTACCTAGTATTAAACACTGCTAACTAATGGAATTAACACTAAAATAGATAAGTAATCAAACTAACAATTAATTAAGCTAAGCATCATAATTCAACTACAACTAAACTACCAAATGAAACTACTAATTAACTCTAAGACAAACTACGAAATAGCTACAATGTAAACTACAAGACAACTACAAACTAACTACAAATTAGACTATAGTTAAACTACAAATTAACTACAGATTAAACTACAAATTAACTACCACAACAATTTTGGGGGTTTTTGACAAATTCAATTCATGAATCCAAACATAACATAAAGTAAACAACCAATGCAATAACTATAGTAAAATGTAGATGAAAATGAAATGGAGGTTCTTTGACCAAATATAAGGATCGACGATCCTCTACACACGGAGCAGGGACTTCCCTCTCCGTCGACAACAACAACCCAAACAGCTTCCTCCAGCGGTGAATGCGGAATTTCTTGCCGAAAATCCTCCAGCAAGTGCTGAATTGATGGATGAAGCGAGCCCTTTTCTCCGGTGGATGACACGGAGCTGTCGAAGACTAGTGCATTTGTCGGGAGCCGAAACCGGGTCTCTTGCTTGGAAAGCAATTATCCTGACCATTGGTCTACAACCGCTCCGAAACCTGATAGCCTATGGATGACTCGGTGGAGGTGGAGTAGCCCATAGTTCCACTGCCGGGAGCCGAACCCGAGTCTCTCGGTTGTAACCGAGTATACTCACCACTATACTTCAACGGAACTGCCTGTGTTGCGTGGAGAGGATGGAACTGGAGCTGTGATTGTCTAAAGATCTTCAACAGTGCTGGAAATGGAAAATTGCCCCGGAATTGGGCAAATCAAGGGCTGTCGGAGCTGGAATAGGTGTTGCCGCGACCATGAAAGTAGAAGATAACCCCACCCTTCTGAAATCACATCCAACTGGGTCGCTCGGCTCCGATTGGCAGGTGTGAAAGGAACACCGATGAAGATGCCGAACTCCGAGTCACTTGGTGAAGCTGCAGTCTGCCCAAGTGCAGATCTCCACTCCGTCGCTCGATGAAGCTTCGAATGGGTGGAAGGTGGAGGACCCCCACCGATTGCTGCCGGAACCGTCGCCCCCGAGAGGAGGGAAAACCCGCTCGCGCATGAGAAGATGGCGTTGCCTGCTCACGCATGAGAAGATGGCGTCGCCCGCCGACGCTCATGCGTTGGATGGGATTTCTGTGTCTGCGCCGTCTCCGCCCACTCGCGCACGAGAAAGATGCGCCTCCATCGTTCCTTGAGCATGAGGAAAAAGATCGGCGTCGTGTCTCTGACCGCGCGATTTGGGAGGAGCTGTGTCGCGCAATTGATTGCTATGAGGAAATGTTGACTTTTAAGGTGAATTTCTTCAGCCGTCCGATCGAATGGACCTCCAATCTCGGCCATCCATTAGAGCTAGGGTTTTATTAAGTTGATTAATCCATTAAGAAGGTTGTGCATCCAACGGCTCAGATTCCTCCGATTTTGAATGAACGGATCTGATCAATCTGAAGGGCTAATCACGATCGGTCGAATCTGGATGAAGGGCTCATATGTCCAGATCTAAATGTATGGACTAGATCTCTCCAGATCTGGATAGATGGCTCAGAATCAACCACTTTTACTCAGAGCTCTCGGACGGTCCATATTGCTCAGATCTGGTCCCTTGATCGAATTGCCTCTGATCTGGATGGAGGGTCCAGATTAATCCAGTTTGAAATACCCATTATAACATTGGATTAAGCCACATTTGATCTAACTCGAGTCTATTACATTGGCTCATCTTGATCTCCTACAAATAAGGTATAAAATTTACATATAAGTCCACAAATTTAGGAGAATTTACAATAAGATTCAAAATAAATCCAAACTCATAAAACATGTTAATCATCAATAATAAATCACTTGAGTGGATAAAAACATGGATATTAAGGACCAAAATAATGCAATAAAATGACAATGATCAATTCCCTTGCACTTATTTTTGCGCGTCCCGAGCAAGCAAAGAAAACTTAAAATAAATTGAAAATATATTTCCCTAGCAATTCTCAAGCATACATAGAAGATCGTGAAAGAAAGTTACTTAGGATTGTCAACTCTCAATGACTCAAACAATCATCGACTCAAATCCTACACAGGTTAACAAACATGGTGACTTCAATCCATCCTGAATAGGCTATGAATGATTAAGCCTCACAAGGTAAGTGGTGATTTCTTTCGCTCTCAAAAGTATATAATAGTGGAATTCACTCAAGCTACTTATGGTTTATGTACTACCATATGCTTGCTTTTCTTCTACCTTCACAACTATATACACATAAGAATGCACAATCACTGAAGGCTTATTAGGAATGTAAGGGAAACATGAATACAAAAAAAAAATGAAAATATGTGTGAAAGGAAAGAAAGAAATGAAATGAAATAGCTAAAGAAATGCAAGAAGATATGGAAATACTAGAACGCTACATAGATGAGTACAAGAAAGCAATGCCCCAAAAGTTTTCATCCAAGTAGCTTTTCCTAAATCACTAAATATGTAAACAACCCTTATCACTTTCACAATACAAATCCATATATGATATACAATAAATCTCTCAATAGTTGCAATAAGGGATGTCTATCACAAAAATACTATCACAGAGATAAAAAACTGCACAACATGTCAAAGTTTTTTTTTATTGCCTTTATTGTTTTGGCCAAATGATTTTTTTTCAAATTTTTTTTTTCTTTCTTTCTTTTTTTTTAACTTTTTTTTTCTTGACATGCAGTGCACTTCTCTATGCTCCTAGAAAAGAAAGAAAACATAAAGCTCAGCTATAAAAATAAAAACACGGCTTGTCCATGGTGATCAAGCACGACATGCCTATGCTTATATTAAATTCTCCTAGGCTACTCTCTTCCCCACACTTAAACTTTTGTCCATCCCGGGCAAAAACTCATCATGGAACATCCAATATTCCACATCCAAAAATAGAAATGGAGAAGAAATGACATGATGTAGGAATAGAAGGACAATAGAATGAATAATGAAAATGACATGCGCGTATGATAAGAAAATTATTTGAATAACATGTGACAACAAAAGAAGTAAAAGGAAACAAGTGAGATTGCCTTCATAGTAATCATGCAAACCTATGGTTGTGTAGTCTCAAAAGAATCAAAGCAAGTTCTAGAGTTACAATAACCACAAGTGCACCACACACAAGCAATAAAAATAGACACAATCCTCACTAGGAATGAAAAAAAATCATTTGAATCTATCAACATAGAATCCATCACCAAGGAGTAACCATATGTAATCAAATAATCCATTCATGACAATAAATCCCCAAAAATCGACAATCAAATTTAACTAGCTTTCACGACTTCTAAGATGATATAAAGGAATGCATAGGAAATTTATTTGAAAGCACTAACAAAACAAAAACTCAACAAACGAAACCTAACAACTAAAACAAAAACAAATAAAGTAAAATAAAGTAAAAGAAGTGTATATACAATGAAAAGAAAAGTAGATGAGATAGAACAAATTCCCCTGAGGTCTTGGCAGTTGGAGGTGGTTCAATAAGAATATCCAGGTTGGGAGTGGGATGGATCGAATGGAGGTGAGTGCTCTCTTGATGTGATCAGGGTAGTTCCATGCTGCTCCCTCCGAAATGATCATCACCTAATCATATGTACTCTCTGGTGGTCAGAGGCAATTCATCCAAAATTTTCAGCTCGGGGGCTAGATTACTGCATATGTTGTTAGGGCTTCCATTAGCAACATTCTTGGAGACTCGATCTCAGGTGGGAGTGTCCAGTCTGGGGCTGTCTAGCTATCCACCACTCCCATGTCATCATCCCCAACATCTGATACAATAGCCACTTCATCAATGAATTCACATCCATCAGTGTCTGAAATCACATCACAGCACAATGGTTCATAGGAGTCCTGTGGAGTAGTATGCTTATCCCTCACTCCACAATCCATCTACCTAAGCACGCCGGTATCCATAGAAATGGTCTCTAACGAAGGCTGAATGAACTCTTGTGCTGCATCTAGCTGAAGGATGTTGCAATTTAATCTAGTTGTTTGATCAATGATGCTAACTATCACCGTAGTTTCTGTAGAGGATTCGTTGAACGCTAGAGGGGGGTGAATAGCTCGTTTCGATACTCGATGGAATTTGTTTGCGATGCTTTCTACAAATGATTAATGCGCAGCGGAAATAAAGCAATAACAATATACAAACACACAAACACAACTATGTAACATGGTTCGGAATCGAATGGTTCCTACTCCATAGATCAAGCTCTAAAGAGCTCTAGTGATGCACACGCAACCACTAATCACAAATAACTTCTTCTCGGAACAATCCGGAGGTGGAGAAACCTCGTACAATGATTAAAAAAGTAATACAATAAGAATACAAGCAAGATATAAATGAAATACACAAGAACACATAAAGAACACTTTACAAATTCTCTTTTGGATGCTTGATTCTTTGGTTGCTTGAAATGCACTTGGAGACCCTGAATTACACCAGCAATTCGCCCCAAAAGCTCCCAAGAACCGGTAGCAAAATCCTCCTCCATGGGCTTCCTTTATAGCTGCTTCCTGGGCTAGATTTTGCCTATCAATCGACTGGTCGGGACCATCAGTCGACTGATGACACTGTTGCTGTGAGACAACGGTGTAATCCATGTTGGAAAAATCCAACGGATAGGACATCAGTCGACTGATCGAGCCTTCACTCGACTGCTAACCCCAGCAGTTGAGTCAAACTCCATTCTATGCCCGAAATACCGAGCACCAGTTGACTGATCACAAGATCAGTCGACTGCTCGGCCAATCAGTCGACTGCCCACCTCTGGCAGTCGACTGCTAGGGCACTCCCCGCAGTCAAACCCTAGTTGACTCACACCAGTCGACTGCCACATGATACCAGTCGACTGATACACCTCAAACATGAGGTTTAACCCAAGTATGGTTCCCCCATACTTGCTAGACCACCCGTAGCCTAGACCTAAGCCTTCTAACCACCTCCGTCAGCCTCGCGCCTATCAGATCCCTCCAAGTCATCCATGACTTGTTCATCCATATGCTAGCCTTCAGGTGCTTCCATCGGTTATGTCATGCTAACGGTGTCTACACCGCCAAGGCACATTGGACTTATGCTGCCAAGACTCTGCTTGGACTTTACACCGACAATCATTGGACTTATGCTACCAAGACTCCCACTTGGACTTTACGCCGCTAATATCAAACCCCTTGGACTTCTCAAATGCCAAGACTCAAGCTTGGACTTTCCCTTGCCAACCCATGTTGGACTTTCCATTCCAAGACCCATGCTTGGACTTTTCCTTGCCAAGACCCATTTTTGGACTTTACATGCCAAGTACTCAAGACTTGGACTTTCCATGACATGGTCAACCCTTGTCAACCATCAAAATCCCCTCGAGTCAAACTCGAGTCCTGTCAATCATGACCCAGGTCGATTGTGCCAATAAACTCCCTAAAACAATATCAGACATCAATGTCAAACATCAATGTCAAACTTCCATGTCAAATATCAAAACATCGCTCGAGTCAAACTCAAGTCCGATCAATCGTAACCTGGGCCGATTGCACCAACAGTTTCCATACTGTTGATAATACTGATCCATGTTTCTCAGAAAAGATAATTCCTGGTCTTCCCTGAAACACAAACAAGCAATTCAAAAATCACAGGAAGTAGACATGACAAAATACATGGATATACAGAAAATGAAAGAATGAAGCCCTAAACAAATTCTTTTATTTTTTTTAGAAAAATGGGTAGACAATCCTAAGTTTACTAAGCACCATTACACTCCCCGACAACAACACCAAAATTTGATAAGCAGCGATTTGTGTCGTGTGGTACTGTTTCAAATTATTTACTAAACCCCCTCTACACTAATATAGCATAGTGAATGGCCCGGATCATTTTCCAACGAGTGAATCGATAGAATAGTACACTTAGGATTTCTAATTATTGCTAATCCTACTAAATGCAAGTAATTAAAGCATTAATCTAACTAACTATGATGACAATGAAATTAAAGAAGATCTAAACTAAGCATGCAAAGGAAAGCATTCAGAAACATAAAGACAGTGCAGGAACTTAAACAACAATTCAAATACGAAACAACATGAATGTAAAGGAAAACATGAAATAAATCTACCTAGTATTCAACACTGCTAACTAATGGAATTAACACTAAAACAGATAAGTAATCAAACTAACAATTAATTAGGCTAAGCATCATAATTCAACTACAACTAAACTACCAAATGAAACTACTAATTAACTCTAAGACAAACTATAAAATAGCTACAATGTAAACTACAAGACAACTACGAACTAACTAAAACTTAGACTACAGTTAAACTACAAACTAACTACAGATTAAACTACAAATTAACTACAACTACAATTTTGGGGGTTTTTGACAAGTTCAATTCACGAATCCAAACATAACATAAAGTAAACAACCAATGCAATAACTGTAGTAAAATGTAGATGAAAATGAAATGTGAATTCCAAATATAAGGATCGACGATCCTCTAGACACGGAGCAAGGACTTCCCTCTTCGTCGACAACAACAACCCAAACAACTTCATCTGGCGGTGGATGCGGAATTTCTTGTCGAAAATCCTCTGGCAAGTGCTGAATTGATGGATGAAGCGAGCCCTTTTCTCCAGTGAATAGCGCGAAACTGCTGAAGACTAGTGCGTTTGCTGGGAGTCGAACCCGGGTCTCTTGCTTGGAAAGAAATTATCCTGACCATTGGACTACAACCGCATTGAAACCTGATAGCCTATGGATGACTCGGTGGAGGTGGAGCAACCCATAGTTCCACCGCTGGGAGCCGAACCCGAGTCTTACGGTTGTAGCCGAGTATACTCACCACTATACTATAATGGAACTGCCTGCACTGCGTGGAGAGGATGGAACTGGAGCTGTGTTCATCTAAAGATCTTCAACAGTGCTAGAAATGGAAAACTGCTGTCAGAAATGGGCAAATCAAGGGTTGCCAAAGCTGGAATAGGTGTTGTCGCGACCACGACAGTAGAAGATAACCCTAGCCTTATGAAATCACGTCCAATTGGGTTGCTCAGCTTCGATTGCCAGGCGTGAAAGGAACACCATTGAAGATGCTGAACTCCCAGCCGCTCGGTGAAGTTGCAGTCTGGCCAAGTGCAGATCTCCACTTCGCTGCTCGGTGAAGCTTCGGATGGGTGGAAGGTGGAGGACCCCCTCCGGTTGCTACCAGAACTGTCGCCCCCGAGAGGAGGGAAACCCTACTCGTGCGTGAGAAGATTGTGTTGCTCGTCGGTGCTCGCATGATGGATGGGATTTCTGTGTTTGCGTTGTCCGCCTGCTTATACATGAGAAAGAAGTGCCGTCATCGTTCCTCGCGCATGAGGAAAAAGATCGGCGTCGCATCTCCGACTGCGCGATTTGGGAGGAGCTATGTCGCGCGATTGATTGCTATGAGGAAATGTTGATTTTTTAGGTGAATTTCTTCAGCCGTCCGATCGAATGGACCTCCAATCTCAGCCATCCATTAGAGCTAGGGTTTGATTAAGTTGATTAATCCATTAAGAAGGTTGTGCATCCAACGGCTCAGATTCCTCCGATTTTGAATGAACGGATCTGATCAATCTGAAGGGTTAATCACGATCGATCGAATCTGGATGAAGGGCTCAAATGTCCAGATCTAAATGTATGGACTGGATCTCTCCCGATTTGGGTAGATGGCTCAAAATCAACCACTTTTACTCAGAGCCCTCGGACGGTCCATGTTGCTCAGATCAGGTCCCTTGATTGAATTGCCTCTGATCTGGATGGAGGGTCCAGATTAATCCAGTTTGAAATGCTCATTATAACATTGGATTAAGCCACATTCGATCTAACTCGAGTCTAGTACATTGCCTCATCTTGATCTTCTACAAATAAGGTATAAAATTTGCATATAAGTCCACAAATTTAGGAGAATTTACAATAAGGTCCAAAATAAATCCAAACTCATAAAACATGTTAATAATCAACAATAAATCACTCGAGTGGATACAAATATGGATATTAAGGACCAAAATAATGTAATAAAATGGTAGTGATCACTGTGCTACTTTTGTCTTAATCGAATCGTACAAAAAGAAAATTTATAGCTCGTTATTCACCCCCCCTCTAGCGCGCTTTTCGATCCAATAATTGGTATCAGAGCGGGGGCGTTCAAATTCGGTGCAACCACCGATTGGGCACTTTTCTTTTCATATTTATTGTTTTAAGTTTTTCCCACACTACTAATCCAAGACCAAGTCTTGGTACATTGTTTTTTGTTTGTGTATTTGCAAGTAACAATAGAACTAATCGCTTCCGGAGTAGCTCACGGTAAAATAGGCATAACTTTTTATACAAGTGGACCCATAAAACGTGCTACCGACCAAATCGAAGCTCTCTTAGAGATCTATACTTCTTATCAAGGTTTACCCTTGTAACAAGCTGTCTTTCTCCCCAAAAAATGATGTCTAGTACTCTTTCGAGGACATCGAAGGTCATAAGTTCTTAGTTTTTGTTTAGCTTTTTATTTTTTTCATTTATTTCTTTTTATCTATTTTTATTTCCTACATTACTAATCCAAGGCGAAGTCTTGGAACTTTTTTTCATGTTTTTTTTCCTATTTTGTGTGCAAGGTTTTAAATCAATTGCCCACATTGAGGGGTACAACACCACCCGGCTTCCGTTCTTTAACGAAGATGATTTTTGTTATTGGAAAGGTCAGATGGAGTGTTTTCTAAAAACACAAGTCGAGACTTGGATAATCATCCAAACCGGCTTTGCTCTACCTACCAATGATCAAGGTGAGACCTTGGACTTCGATAAGTGGACCAATGCAACCAAGAGGCAAATCGAAGCCGATGCAAAGGCGACTCAAATGTTGTAGTGTGATTTGTCCAAGGAAGAGCTCAACTGTGTCGGCCCCTTTATCAGCGCGAAGGATCTTTGGAACAAGCTCATCGAGCTTCACGAAGGAACCAACGATGCTAAGGTATGTAAAAGGGACTTATTTTTAAATAAATTGTATAATATAAAAATACATGATCATGAGACCGCCACTCAACTACATGCGTGGATCCAAGACATTGTCAACGGTCTTCACTCGATTGGGCAAGCCGTAGAGAATCGGGATCTAATAAGGTACGCACTTAATGCATTCCCTAGAACCACCTTGTGGGCATCCATGGTTGCTGCCTACAAGGTTTCTAAGGACCTTTCTAAAATTAGATTAAATGAGCTCTTTTTCGAATTCAAACTTCACAAATAAACTAACGCGATCCGGGTCGAGAGAGGTATTATGTTGCTTATAGGTCAAAGAAAAAAGGAGAAGAGCAAGCCACCTCCCTAGCAAGAAGAAGGATCCGAACCCGAGGATGAACCCGAGTCCGAATCTGAAGAAGAGACCGCGATAGTGAACATGGTGCGGAGGATAATTCGAAAAGAAAGGGAGCAGTCGAAGAACAATAAGAAGGGGGACTTCAAATCAAAGATGAAACCAAAGCAAAAGGCATCTAAGAAGGCTTTTCAAGCAACTTGGAGTGATGAAGAAGAAGGCATCAACGTAGCATTCATGGCAAGACCGGAAGAGTCTGAGTCAGAGTCCGAAGCCGAATATGAATCCAACTCTAACTCTGACTCCGACTCCGAGGATGACTTTGAGAAGAGACTCAAAGTCGGGTCGAAAGAGAATATTAAGGTAAGTCATTCATTAATCGCCAATCTTTATCATACAATTAAAATGTTTAGTAGGAAACTAACTAAGTCCGAGTCTAGGGTTAAGTCCTTGCTTGAGGAGGTTGAAACCCTCAAGCAAGAGGCCACTCTAACCTCTTCGACTAGTCAAGTTCAAGAGGAGGACTCAACTCGAGTTGAAAAACTCGAAGAAGAGAACTCTCTCTTGAAAGGACAAGTCCAAGAGCTCGAGGCTCGGTTGGACAAGTTCTCGATGGGATCCAAAAATCTTAACTGACTTCTTAGAACTCAAAGAGCTGTGTATAATAGAGTCAGACTCGGGTTTAGTTCAAAGACTACGAATAGATCTTATATGTCTATCATAAATTATAGTCATCAATGAGTCCAAGCATGGGTCCCAAAGGTTTTGTTAAACTCACATATAAGGACCAATAGGTATTGGATTCCCCAAGATCAAGTCCACTTTGTGGATAGACTATATTGGTTCAATGGACTAGGAGGAGCTAATACCAAAATAGTATACCCACTACCCTAGCATCATCAACCTTTTTGTTTTACTTTTTAGAATGGCTAGATAGGGCAAATAGTTAGTCAACTCTTGACAACATAGTATCTGGACACGGCGAGATGATAACATGCTAGGGAACAAAGTCTCGTATATTCGAGCTAGATAAGGAGTATCTAGCTTGGTGCACTTGACTGAGTTGAACTAGCTGAAGCTACCTCGTCATATCCTAAACTAGTTAGACCAGGAAGTAATCTTAAGTGACTCAAGTAATCGATTTCTTGAATTTGGCTTTGTCTAAGGAAGTGGTCGTTGTTTCGATCAAAGAAGGTCTCTGTGCCTCGCCATGACCTGGAAGCCAATTTCTCAAAAAAGTTACTTGACGAGCTAAGAGTTAAATCCGAATCTAACCCAAGGTTGACTAACTTTAATCAAGTTAAAATCATCTCACAAAACATATAAGGCGAACACATTTTGAGACACATAGAATGGGTGAGATGTTAAGGAATAACTACATAACATAACTTTTTCAAAATGCTACCTATTTTCTCAAGTATCGCACTTAACGAATAATTACAACACTATTCGGATAATGCTGTACTATAACTCTTTAGGCCAAAGTTTAGCACCCCCTAAATCTCTTATACCTCATATATTTGACTAAGGGAGAGGGAAAATTAAACCAATGGGTTATATTACAAAACCTTTAAAAGTTCTCTTTGAAAATAAACTTATAAGTATTTTGAAAATCAAAATTATGTTTCAAAAACTTATTAAATTGTTGGTGCAAAGGGATATACCTCGAGCCAATCTATTTAACCAAGTAGAGACGCATGCTTGGACTTAACAAATCTATTCGATTTCGTTTCTTAACGTATGCTTATAACATGGTGCTTTTAAACCCCTATTTTTATATAAACACCCCATATTTTTTGATTCATGGCAAAAGGAGGAGAAGAGCGAATGTTAAGGGAGAGTAATAAAAATTTAATTTTAAAAATTAAAGTATCTCTTTCAAAACTCACCTAGGGTTATGGGGGAGTTTTTGAAAAAGTGCTTATCAGTTACTTTACCTGTTTTATGCTTTAAATTTCCCTTAACGTTGTGTCAATTTACCATAGATCAAAAAGGGGGAGATTGTTGGTGCAGTAGACACCAGATAATCGAACCTGAGTTTTGATTATGGAAAAGACCCAAAGTTAAAGTCATATTGTTATCTAATGAGTTGAACTAAGTGTGTAGTAATGATTAAGCTGAGCTAAAGGTCGACGACACCCAGAGAAACTCGAGTCGAGAGACCGTGGTGGTCGGGCAACACCAGGAGAACTTTGGAGGGAGCCAAAGAACCCAAGTGAAGACCGGAATGTTGGTGCAGGGGCACTAGATAATCGAACCTGTGTTTTGATTATGGCAAAGACGCAAAGTTAAGTTTACATCGTTATCTCACGAGCTAAATCGAGTGTGCAGAAAAGTACTAAAGCTGGAGCTGAAGGCTAGCGACACCCGGAGGAAGCCGCGGTGGTCGGGCGACACTCGAGTGACTTCGGAGGGAGTCGAAGGAATCGAGTGGAAGGCCGAAAGCGAGAGCTACAAGGTAAGTATCGAGGAAAGCTTGTGTGAGTGAGAGATTGTAAGGTCGTATCCTCTTTACGGGGATGACCGTAGGCGGCGATCCGACTAAGACTTCCTGTGGAAGGTCTAGGTCAAGATCGGACGGTTAGAAACTGTCGAATTTATCATTTTTCGAGCTAACCTCTTACTGCGAAGAAGTGGCGGTGGTAGTCATTGCGGCCATTGGGCGATCGGTGATGCTCATCAATCGATGATGGCGGCGAATCGGCCTGCGCTAGGTCAAAGCGGATAAGGTTTGTAGCGGCCACTTCAGCGATAAAATTATACAACCGTGATCTGTTCAAAAAGAGGAGACATATTCGGAGGCAAAATCTATAAAAGGAGGGTGGATTCCAACTCCAAACATCATCAAGTGTTCCTACAATGATACCAAGCGCTCCAACACAATCATAACGCCGACGGCAAGCACGACAACAAGTTCAAATATTTTGATATTGTATTTGTTGTTTTTATTCGTAACGAGGTGAGGTAGGCTTGTTGCCTCATCCTCGTACATTCGGTTTTGTGATCGTTGTCTCCTACCTTCAACGAGGAGGAGATGTTATAGTGCTTTGCCCTTCGTACGCGGTCTAGGACTGATAGGGCCTTGGAGTAGCAACCGCTGGGTTGTGAACCAAGTAAAAATAAACGTGTCTCTTTATTTTCCGCTGCTCTTACTCATTTAATTATCTACTCGAACGAAACGTCGAAAAGATTTACGATCGCTATTCACCCCCCCTCTAGCGACACTTCTCGATCCAACACGGAAGCTAAGCTACAAGTCATAAAGGACCAAAGGTAAGCTCGAGTGTGAGTATAGGTGAGGTTTGGTCTTTTGTACATGGACGTCTTTAGGCAGCGATACGACTAAGACTTCTCGTGGAAGGTCTAGGTCGAGATCGGATGGTAAGTGGCCGTCAGAATTACCTTTACTATTATGTTTTTGAGCTAACTCTTTGCTGCAGTAAAAAAACCTAGCCATCAGTCGACTGATGATTGTTAGCAATCGACTGCCGATGGAATCAGTCGACTGATAAAGGTGAACAATCGATTGTCAGTCAAACAACCCACCTCGAGGAGAGTCAAGATAAGCTCCACTTATCTTGGGGAGATGAGGTTCTTTGATCATGAGCTGGAACTAAATGTTGGGGAGCTTCCAAGGCTATAAAAGAAGGGGGGTTTCACCCCTTTAGGTCATCTCAAATGCTTACAAAGTGATCCCATAATGCTAAAGGTCTACGACAATGCTACGACGCCAAAACGCTACCGCAACGCCGACGACATGACCTCAACCTCAACTTATATTAGTCATCAGAATTATTTAGTTGTTGTCATTTCAGTTCATTATATTAAAGTTGTCTTTATCAGCTTTTGATCGTAACGAGGAGAGGTGCGATTGTCCCTCTAACTCAAGTTTTCTTTGGTTTGTAATCGTCGTCTCCTTCCTCCAACGAGGAGGAGACTTAGTTAGTGCTTTGCCCTCCGTACGCGGTCTAGGATCATAAGGGCCTTAGATTACCAACTGTTTGGTTGTGAACCAAGTAAAAATAAACTCGTGTCATTTACTTTTCCGCTATGCTACTTTTGTCTTAATCGAATCGTACGAAAAGAAAATTTATAGCTCGCTATTCACCCCCCCCCTCTAGCGCGCTTTTCGATCCAACATAGAGGATGAGTCCAGTTTGCTTACCTTCGCATCGCTTAGAGAGTCCCTTGCCGTGCTGGTCCCACTGCATCGTCAAAATGATGATTTGTCTTTCTTTATTGTTATTGCATTTTGTTTATGCACTTTGGATTTTATCGCAATTTGATTTGGTGTCATAAAACTAATTTGCTTTTAATTGATTTATATTTTAGTCGTGCACGCATACAGTTAATATAATTATTTTATTTTATTATTATTTTTAGGTTTTTACCAGATCTGGTTCCAGTATTATATTTCTGAATATTGTCACTAAGGGACTCCTCCGTCATTTGGATGACGATTATGCCCCCGGGGCATGACAATTTTATTGGTATCAGAGCCAGGTTTGCGATTTTGATTTGTGGGTTTTGCATTTTGAGATTTTCTTTTCCTTTGATTTTTGGAGTTCTCGTGTTTTGGGACCAGGCAAGCTGAATGACATCTCTGAGCTATAGAAAAAGTATTATCTTTAGTGATTACTCTACTTTCCTTATGTAATAGGAAGTTGTCATTATGTTCTTGTTAGATACTTGCTCGTAGTAGGAAATGCTACCTAGTGAAATTGCCTCTACTCATGGTCGTGGACGAGGTCGATCTCAAAAGTGACCTATTGATGTTGCAGAACCTACCCTCGTGGTTGAAAATGTAGACTCTTTAAAGGTGACGACTGATGTTGAATTAGAAAGCTAGGGTCAGGCCCGCTAGCCACCCATTTGGAGGTCAAAAGAGTAACCCCTCAAAGAGTATCAGTCCATACTACTAGTGAATTGGTCATAGTTAAGGCGTGTATACCTACACTGCCCAAGACTATGAAGGATCATTTTACTTTATTTTAGGGGATACCCGTCCATGGATTTCTCATGCATGGATGGACAATCTAGAAGACTCATTTGGATACATAACTTGCATGGATGTAGGGAAGATGGAGCTTGTCGTGTATCACTTACGAGGTCAGACCATTACATGGTGGAAAATGCAGCGGATGATTTCGGTGAGCAGAGTATCATTTGGATACTATTTCTAGAGGCCTTAGAGAGACAGTATTTTCCTTGCCTTTCTCCATATAAGTTGTCTTCAGGAGTTTCTAAATCATAAGCAAGGCGATCGAAGCGTCACGGATTACATTGAAGAAATTTAATCGACTTATAGAATTTTTACCCCATTAATATAACGCCCGTAAAATTCCTAGCAATTTTATAAGAATTTTTGCATGATTATAATAGGCTTTGTATGGGCTCTTTCAAAAAAATAAAAGAAATAGTGCTAAAAAGGATGCATGGCCCAGGATTTGAACTCTAAACCCCTAAGTAGATAGCTAAACCTTAAGATGCACCCAATAACCAGAAGCCCAGCAGGGTTGTGCTATTAGAAGGGCATGGGAAATGATAGATAAGGATAAGGGAGGCTAAGGGACACCTTCAAGTGAATAAATAGGGGAATGAGGAGACAAGATAAACTACAATTGCCATTATCCACTTCTCTTCTTCTTCCTCACCGAAACCCTAACCTTCCCCTCTTCCATTTTCCGAAAACCAACTAAGCTAGGAGAAAGCTCTAGTCTTGGCACAACCTAGGGTATTTTCTACTACTAAACAAAACGAAGGATGTAAGTATCCCCTCACCTGTAGACAAGTTGCTTCGGTTGATGGTTGTTAAGAAATTTCTTCATGAAACTTTCGGCCAACACCCTATACATGCTTTCCATGATTGTCCATGCTTTGTTTTGTATGAATATGATGATAACATGTTTCTAGATAGGCTTGGTTTAAGGGTTTGATCTTCAAGCTTCATGAAACTTTCGTCCAACACCCTATACATGCTTCCCATGATTGTCCATGCTTTTTTTGTATGAATATGATGATAACATTTTTCTAGATAGGCTTGGTTTAAGGGTTTGATCTTCAAGCTTCATGAAACTTTTGGCCAACACCCTATACATGCTTCCCATGATTGTCCATGCTTTGTTTTGTATGAATATGATGATAACATGTTTCTAGATAGGCTTGGTTTAAGGGTTTGAACTTCAAGCTTCATGAAACTTTCGACCAACACCCTATACATTCTTCCCATGATTTCCATGCTTTGTGTTGTATGAATATGATGATAACATGTTTCTAGATAGGCTTGGTTTAAGGGATTGATCTTCAAGCTCCATGAAACTTTCGGCCAATAACCATTTAGGCTCCTAATGGACTTCTATGCTATGATCTATATGTAGTCATGTTATGTTTTGAATGTAGGTGAAGATGATATGTTGATAGCTAAGCTAGATTTAAGTGTTGGATCTTTAAGCCTCTTGAAACTCTCGGCCAAGACCTATTTAGGATCCTAAGGGCCTCCCATGCCATGATCTATATGTGATGGAATTAACATGTGGTTAGTTAGATCTTGTACAAGTTGTTTAGGGTTTAAAATTTTGTGAGAACCCCATGAAGTTTAGAACACACCATGTTATGCTTGTTCATGATGTTTATGTCATACTCTATATGTGTGTGATGTTAGTATGATGTTAAGTAGACCTTGCACAAGTTGTTTAGCATGTAAACTCCTAAGAACCCTCCCTTAGGGTTTCGGCCAACCCATGTACATGCCCTCTACTAAGTCCTCCATGTCATGCTACATGTAGAAAAAGATGCAAATATGATGTTAGTTAGATTTTATGATAGCATGATTGGTTGATGTCACTACCTTATGTCCATGTTAATTGTATGAATGTATGATTATGTTCTACTTATCGCCATGTTAATGGTATGAATGTATGATTATGTTATGCTCATTATCATGTTAATTGTATGAGTGTATGATATGTCATAAAGAAGGAACATGATATGTTGTGTAAAGAAATATGATATATTATAAAGAAGGAACATGATATGATATGAAAAGAAATATATATGTTATGAAGAAGGAAACATGATATGTTATAAAGAAGGAACATGAGATGTTATGAAAAGAAATATGATATGTTATGAAGAAGAAACACAATATGTTATGAAAAGAAATATGATATGTTATGATAAGGAACAAGATATGCTATTTTACTTTTTGCATGGCTTGTACCGAACCCTAATAAGGTCCAAGGGATGGGCTCCTCATTGCCTGGGCAGTCGTAATCTGGACCGATCACAGGATATGGGCTCCCCAGTTGCCCTAGGCTAGATGGTCATAAATCTGGGCTTAGGATGGACTTCTATGTTATGTTGCCCCTAGGCCGTGGACATAAATGCAGGGCCCAGTACTCTAGTAGGTTCGAGATTAGCTACCTTGGGTCTATTAGAGATGCGCGCTATGATGATGATGTATGTGGTACAATGTCGAGCCCAATATGTTGAGATTATGTTTAAGTACCTATAAGATATATGTTTTCAAAGAGCATCTTGTATATACCCTTATTTCATGTCTAGGTAATTATGATGTTTATATGGTTGTTATGCTTATATGTTTCTGAGTGTTCATGTCACTTCTCTTATATGAATGTTATGTTTATATGAATGTTATGCTTATATGTTCTTGTATGTTTATATGAATGCTACGCTTATATGTTCTTGTATGTTTATCTGCATGCTATGCTTATATGTTCTTGTATGTTTATATGCATGCTATGCTTATATGTTCTTAAATGATCATTGTCACTACTCTATGTCTAATTCTCGATGTATGGCTTTTGTGAGTAGGAAAGGATCTTACTAAGCCTATGTGCTTATAGTTTTATGTTCCCTTGTACTGCAGATAATGGTAAAGAATGGCTAAACTAAAGTGAGCAGCAGGAGGGGCAAAGTGTGTATGGTAGTGGCATGGTGGAGGAGATCTGTTTATGTTTCCCATACTTATGCATGTTTCCCTTTAAGTTGAATGTCATGAACTTGAACTAAGTACTTATGAAATGATGATGCATGCTTTATGTTTAAAAGAAAGAAAAAAAAAGAAGTTTAAAGTCTTCCGCTGTAAGAAGTATATGTAGTCTTCCGTTGTAAGAAGTATATATAAGTCTTCCGCTGTAAATGCATGTATGTATGATCGCGTTGTTGGGTTTCCAGCACCGCGACGTGTGTGTGTTCGATCACGTTTCGTAAACATGAACACAGCGGAAGCAATAAAAATAATAAATCTATATTTATTACAACACACACAACACACGCATGCATATTACAACAAGTGTAGACATAACCGTAAATTTAAATTTGCAATAAAAGGAAATTTATCTACGTTATACCTTTCGTATGACGTGTAGTGGGAACGACATCAACCGGAACGATCCTCGCTAGAATCGTCTCTATCCGTATCCACGCCGAGTTCCTCGGGATGACTTCGCTAAGCCATGAGCTTCGTCTTCGTACGGGTTACTAGCCTCGTGTTGAAGACGACGTGATCGAGAGATGATCACGATCCGAATCCAAATTCGGATCCTAATACGAGTTCTCAAAACTCGCTTCTCCGGAGAGGTATTCGTCAAGCAATTGACGAATCCTTCGTCCTCCACCTCAGAGGATTACCGGAGATCGAATCCCCGGTAAGTTAGCCGCTGTCGGAGCTCTAACCGTCGTCCAAATGACGCTCCGATGAGAGGAGAACAAGCTGTCCAGAAAACTGGACAGCTTTGGTGGAGGTGATAGGCGCCGGCCAACCAAGGGAGATAGAGCTCACCTTGATGCCAAACTTGAAGGAGATCACCGGAGCACTAACCGGCAGCAGCTCGACGCCGGCGAGGGGGAAGGTCAGCACCTTCTGGATGCCGGTTGGAGCCTCAAGGTGGGCGGCGGCAAGGAGGAGGAGAGTTGGCTCCGAATTTCTCCAAGGAGAGGTGGGCGGCAACTTAGGGTTGTGGATTAGGGCTTAATTATCCCTTAAGCCCTCTTTTATAGAGAACTAATTCTCTTAATGGTTATTGGATCATAACCATTAGGCCCGTTAACCCGCTCCATTAAGATAAGTTAAAATAAACCAAACCATGATGGTTTATTTTAAGTTAAAACGAACCGAACCAACTTTTGGTTCATTCGTTTAAAATAAACCAAACCCTTTGGTTTATTCTCCTCCATTGGATTAGAACCAAACCATTTTGGTCCATCCATTATGTCTTCATAAGACACGGCTCATCCACGCTTCCATTGCGCCTGAAACGATTTCATGCTCGCTCCATGTTTGGTCCAACCAAACATAGTTTCTCTCGGTCTGAGAATCCCATTCTCAAGCTCGTTTTAAATCCTTCGGATTACGCTCGTTGTGCGTGTGACCAAATAGGTTCTCGGTTTATGTTGGCCGTCTATAATTAACCATTAATTATAGAATGATCATGAGTGGCACCTAGTAGTACATCATGATCCCCAATTAACCGAAAAGATCAGCGGTTGATCGAACTATTTACGAAACCCTTGGCTCGAATGATTCGTGCCCCATTCCCTTCACTCATCTTATACCCACTTGGTTGGGACATGGTCTATTGTGTCAGTCCCCACTAGGCTGACTACGTCACACCTAGCCCAAGTTTCATTTCCTCGTCCTACGGATTCTAGTTACTCCACATGTATCGAAGAGTACCTTACTCTAAACATGTAATGCTTTGGCCAAAGACTTTAGTAACAATCCGACGAGAGGCCATGGGTATACATCTCCTCGCAAGGAGTGGTGAATCCTTTATAGGCTATTCAAACACCTTCGATCACTTCGACTTATACCCAATCATCCCGGGTCCACATCTCCTTAGAGATGTTTGCTTAAGATGTCAAAGCATAAGTCTCCATGATCAAGATGACTTGAATACCGCAAGTCTAAGGAACATCGCACTTAAGCCCGCGGTAAGAACTTCATTGACATATCTATATATGCAGAGAACCATATGAAGTCTTACTTTGGTCACTCAATGAACTAGTTACCATAACTAGCATCCACGATTAACTCCGGACATCACAATGTCTCCGGCCGGTGAGAATCAATGCTTGGATACACCGAGGTATACCTCGTGCTAGTCTCGAATTGATGGTGTCCAAATCCATCAATTCATCGACTAGGGATAATTAGATACATCACAATTACACATGTAGAGATACTCACTAGTTGTGATCCAATCACAAATTCTCTCATGCTGTGAATCGTATCGTGGACATTCAGTAAATGAGTTTAAGATCCAATCAAATACATAAAACATGTATACTCAAATAATAAATCTTCATTTATCATATAAATGGTTCATACATAAGGCGATTGCCTTAGGACATCTCTCATATATTACTAACAGACTCCCACTTGGCCTAATGCCAATCGCTACGGTATCGAATACCATAGGCACTAACATGACCCTCAAACTTACTTTGAGGTAATGCTTTAGTCAAAGATCTGCTAAGTTCCTTTCGGTAGGAATTTTCTCGATTTGTATTTTGTTCCTCACGATGATCTCTATGATAAGATGATAGCGTGAAGCACATGTTTGGATCATTGATGAGACCACATCAAGTTCGAGATGAACTTCTTGATCCAAACCGCTTCCTTCTTGCTTCAAAGCTGCAATGTATTCTGCCTTAGTGGTAGAATCCACTATAGTGTCAAGCTTGGAACCTTTCCAATTTATTGCGCCTCCATTCCAGGTGAATACATACCCAGACTAAGACATGGAATCATCCTTGTCTGTCTGGATCTGGCATCCGTATACCCACGTATCACCATGTACCCTTCTCCATATATTAGGAACGCATCCTTAGTTCTTCTTAAGTACTTAAGGATCATCTTAACAGTCACCCAATGATCCATTCCTGGATCAGACTGGTATCTGCTCGTGACACTCAGAGCATACGATACATTGGGCCTCGTACATAACATAGCATACATGATAGATCCTATTGCGGATGCATAGGGAATCTTACTCATGCAAATCCTCTCGTCTTCTATGCGCGGACACATAGACTTCGAAAGGTGTACCCCATGCCTGATGGGTAGGAAACCTTTCTTGGATTCCGACATGCTAAACCTCTTTAACACTCGGTCTATATATGTAGACTGCGAAAGACCAAGCAACCGTTTCGATCTATCTCTATAGATCTTAATCCCGAGGATGTAGGTTGCTTCTCTCAGGTCTTTCATGGAGAATGTCTTGGATAACCAAACCTTCACTGACTGTAAGATTGAAACATCGTTTCCTATAAGTAGTATGTCATCGACATACAATACTAGGAACACGACTGCACTCCCACTAACCTTCTTGTACACATAAGGTTAGTCTGGATTTTGTGAGAAATCAAACTTTTTGATTGTCTCATCAAAACGGATATTCCAGCTCCTAGATGCTTGCTTCAATCCATAAATGGACCGTCGCAATTTGCATACCTTGGTTTTATCAACCGATGTGAAACCCTCAGGCTGTATCATATACACGTCCTCGAGCAGGTTTCCATTAAGGAAAACTGTTTTCACATCCATCTGCCATATCTCATAATCATAATGAGCCGCTATGGCCAGGAGCATCCGAATGGATTTAAGCATAGCTACAGGCGAATAGGTTTCGTCATAATCAACACCTTGTTTTTGACGATATCCTTTCGCCACCAATCTAGCCTTATAGGTAATCACATTATCATCCATGTCGGTTTTCTTCTTGAAAACCCACTTGCACCCTATAGGCTTTATCCCTTCAGGTGGGTCAACCAAGTTCCAAACTTAGTTTTCATACATGGAATCCATTTCCGACTTCATGGCACCAAGCCACTTATCCCTTTCTGAACTTGTCAGCACTTCTTCATAACTGGTAGGCTCCTCATCATCAATGAGTAACACGTCGTTCGATTCACTTACGAGAAATCCATATCTCTCAGGAATATTGCGTGTTCTACCAGATCTACGAAGATGTGGTGTTCTGATAGGTCCGAAGGATTGCTCATCACTATGAGTTGTCATTGTTGTGCTTTCACCAGTATCTCGTCATTGTCTATTTGAGTCTCTCGAGCCTCCTCAAGCTCGACGACACTCCCACTGTTTTCTTGCAAGAGAAACTCTTTCTCTAGAAACTCAGCATGCCTTGAAACAAACACCTTTTGTTCCACAGGATGATAGAATTGGTAACCCCTTGTTTCCTTAGGGTATCCAATAAATAGACATTTATCATACTTAGCATCCAATTTGTCTGATACAGTCCGCTTCACATAAGCAGGACAACCCCATATCTTCAAGTAAGATACATGAGGTTTCTTACCATTCCATATCTCATATGGAGTAGTTGAGACTACCTTGGTAGGCATTACATTTAACAAGTAAACAATGCGAGTGCATAGCCCCAAAAGGACTTGGGAAGAGTCGCATGATTCATCATTGACCGACCATGTCCAACAAGGTCGATTCGCCTCTCGGATACACCATTATCTTTGTGGTGTATATGGCGGAGTCCATTGAGACAATATGCCATTGTCTCTTAGATAATCAACTCTTGACTTAAGTATTCACCACCTCGATCCGATCAGTATTTTAATACTCTTGTCATGTTGTTTCTCTACTTCATTTCTGAATTCTTTGAACCTTTCAAAGGCTTGGACTTGTGTTTCATCAAGAACACATACCCAAACCGTGAGTGATCATCGGTGAAGGTAATGAAGTAGCTATAGCCTCCTAAAGCTTGAGTTGACATAGGTCCACATACATCGGTATGTATTAGACCTAGTAACTCTCCCACTCGTTCACCTTTTCCAGTAAAAGGTAACTTAGTCATCTTGCCTTTTAAGCATGATTCGCATGTATCGTATGAATCCAATTCAAACGATTCCAGAATTCCACATTTGTGTAATTCGGACATGCGTTTCTTGCTTACATGGCCAAGACGACAATGCCACATATAGGAGTCTATTTGATTATCCTTTTGAGCATGCGTGTTGCTCGCTTCGATATTGAAGATGTCACTGGATACGTCCAACGTATAAACACCATTGCTTAAAGTTCCAGTCCCATAAAGAACTCCATTCAAAGTTATGTAACAACAATTGTTACTAAAAGTCAAATGGTACCCATTTCTATTTAAACAAGAAATAGAAATGATGTTCTTTATCAACGAAGAAACATAAAAGCAATTGTCCAGTTCTAAGACAAGTCCTGTAGGGAGTTTCAACAAATGCGTTCCAATGGCGACTGCAGCAACCTTTGCTCCATTCCCAACACGCAAATTTGACTCTCCCTTGACGAGTCTTCTTCTATTCCTTAGCCCATGTATGTCATTACATATATGTGAGCCACACCAGTATCTAATACCCAAGTGTTTGAGGAAATAGAATGACAATCAATAACGAAGATATCTGAAGAAGATGGGGCATCCGATGCCTTATTCTTCTTCACGGACTCAAGATAAATCTTGCACTTTCTTCGCAAATGGCTCTCCTTGCCATAATGATGGCAAGTTTCCTTTTGTGCTAGTTATACCTTCTTGGCCTTTCTCTTCTTTCCCTTCTGCTGTTCCTTTGACTTCCTCTTAGAACCTTTCTTCGAGGAATCAACTAATATCACCGTCCCCTGCTCATGCTTCTCAGAAGACTCCACAGTCTTCAGCATATTGAGCAGTACCACAGATGGACCTTCTAGCATCTCAGAGGTGAAGAGGAGCTTTGAGACTTCGAACCTTTCGAATCTCACTTGCTCATCAACCAACTCACAAAGATGAAGGACTACGATATGAGCATCCATATGCTCATGCTGCTTTCGTAGCTTGGGTTCCATCGCGGCTAGCATGATGCAACTTGTCAGTTCAAAATCAGTCACATGTTTCTGATAGACCAACTATTGGTCCAGAGTTGCATCGTCACTAGGATGGGCGGGAAGAGGCGCTTCGAGGACATACGCAAGCTTTTCACCTTGAGAATAATTCTCAAGTTTCTAAGCCAGTCCAAGAAGTTTAGCCCAGTCAATTTATTCAAATTCAAAATGGAACGCAAATTAAAAGACAACATGATCAATTTTAGAAATACAAAACGAGCATATATGAGAAAGATGATTTTTAAAATGCATCAATATACATTTATAAATCCCATTCATTTTTTGAATTTCAAATAACCCCAAAATCACTTCGAGAGATCGTAGGTCCATCTCCGAATGGGCTGATATCCATCATAGTTATGAACAACCTTGGAGAGAGTCCAACAAGCCATTCATAACTACGACGGTAGGTATCATCATCTATAGATTGCATATCACGTATATGCAACTATCACAATGTGCTATCAACTAATTGAATGTTCACACATACATCGGGTTGTTAACACATTAACAAGTATGCATCATATGCATAGCACCCAACTTCACCTCCTTTACATCGACCTTGGAGAGAGTCCAACAAGCCGATGCTCCAGTTAAAGCCAACCCATTAATCGGAAATAGTTTTAATATGGTTAGGCGCATTCAACCAATTAGCCCAGCTTGGAGAGAGTCCAACAACCAAAGCTAACGATTGACCTCGACTCTTACCATATTAGTATTAAACTATTCCATGGTTTGAACATGTTCGGGTTCGAGCCGGGCTTGGAGAGAGTCCAACAACCCAAACAAGAAACGGAACTCTGGTTCTAACCATATTAATGGAAGGTGTAGGCTTTAATATTGTTTAAGGGTTTTTATGTCTCATCCTCTTTGCATGCAAATAACTATTATCTACATGGCATGGCATACATGACATACATCTACATGTCACAACACGCATGGCATAATGTTATGCATCTAATGCAATTACATGGCATACAATTATGTCATGTATATAATTTCCTTATATGTCATAACTATTTATGGAAATAAAATATGTTTAAGATTTGATTCTCCAAATCAAATCATAATTAAATTAGGAAACAAATTTCCAAATCTAATCACATATTTTATTCATGGAATTATTTGATTAAGGAAAATCTATTTAGGAAACCAATTTCCTAAATCATTAACACTACTTATGGAAATAAAATATTTTAAGATTTGATTTCCCAAATCAAATCATGATTAAATTAGGAAACAAATTTCCAGAATCTAATCAAATATTTTATTTATGGAAAATATCAATTTCCATAAATACTTCCAACTTTACAAAAGTGGAAGATTTCCATAAATACTTCTAGACTTTCCAAAATTGAAAAATTTCCATAAATACTTCTAAATTTCCAAAATTAGAAAATTTCCAGAAATACATTATGACTATCGCAAAACCATTTTTACGATTATATCGAAACACAACCTGGGCTCTGATACCACTGTTGGGTTTCCGGCACCGCGGCGTGTGTGTGTTCGATCACGTTTCGTAAACATGAACACAGCGGAAGCAATAAAAATAATAAATCTACATTTATTACAACACACACAACACACACATGCATATTACAACAAGTGTAGACATAACCGTAAATTTAAATTTGCAATAAAAGGAAATTTATCTACGTTATACCTTTCGTATTACGTGTAGCGGGAACGACATCAACCGGGACGATCCTCGCTAGAATCGTCTCTATCCGTATCCACGCCGAGTTCCTCGGGATGACTTCGCTAAGCCACGAGCCGTCGTCTTCGTGCGGGTTACTAGCCTCGTGTTGAAGATGCGTGATCGAGAGATGATCACGATCGAATCCAAATTCGGATCCTAATACGAGTTCTCAAAACTTCGCTTCTCCGGAGGTATTCGTCAAGCAATTGTGAATCCCGTCCTCCACCTCAGAGGATTACCAGAGATCGAATCCCGATAAGTTAGCGCTGCCGGGCTCTAACCGTCGTCCAAGCGGCGCTCACGAGAGGAGAACAAGCTGTCCAGAAAACTGGACAGCTTTGGTGGATTTGATAGGCACCGGCCAACCAAGGGAGATAGAGCTCATCTTGATGCCAAACTTGAAGGAGATCACGGAGCACTAACGGCAGTAGCTCGGCCCGGCGAGGGAAGGTCAGCACCTTCTGGATGCGGTTTGGAGCCTCAAGGTGGCGGCAAGGAGGAGGAGAGTTGGCTCAATTTCTCCTTTTATAGAGAACTAATGATCTTAATGGTTATTGGATATTAAGCATTAGGACCGTTAAGCCGATGCATTTAGATAATTTAAAATAAACCATAACATGTTGGTTTATTTTAAGTTAAAACGAACCGAACCAACTTTTGGTTCATTCGTTTAAAATAAATCCAACCCTTTGGTTTATTCTCATCCATTGGATTAGAACCAAACCATTTTGGTTCATCCATTATGTCTTCATAAGACACGGCCCATCCACGCTTCCATTGCGTGAAACAATTTCATGCTCGCTTTATGTTTGGTCCAACCAAACATAGTTTCTCTCGATGCGAGAATCCCATTCTCAAGCTCGTTTAAATCCTTTGGATTACGCTCGTTGTCGTGTGACCAAATAGGTTCTCGGTTTATGTTGGCCGTCTATAATTAACCATTAATTATAGAGCGATCATGAGTGGCACCTAGTAGTACATCATGATCCCCAATTAACCGAAAAGATCAGCGGTTGATCGAACTATTTACGAAACCCTTGAGGCTCGAATGATTGGTGCCCCATTCCCTTCACTCATCTTATACCCACTTGGTTGGGACATGGTCTATTGTGTCGGTCCCACTAGGCGACTCGTCACACCTAGCCCAAGTATCATTTCCTCGTCCTACAGTTCTAGTTACTCCACATGTATCGAAGAGTACCTTACTCTAAACATGTAATGCTTTGGCAGACTTTAGTAACAATCCGGACGAGAGGCCATGGGTATACATCTCCTCGCAAGGAGTGGTGAATCCTTTATAGGCTATTCAAACACCTTGATCACTTCTTATACCCAATCATCCGGGTCCACATCTCCTTAGAGATGTTTGCTTAAGATGTCAAAGCATAAGTCTCCATGATCAAGATGACTTGAATACAAGTCAAAGAACATCGCACTTAAGCCCGCGATAAGAACTTCATTGACATATCTATATATGCAGAGAACCATATGAAGTCTTACGGTGGTCACTCCAATGAACTAGTTACCATAACTAGCATCCACGATTAACTCGGACATCACTATGTCTCCGGCCCGGTGAGAATCATGCTTGGATACACCAAGGGTATACCTCGTGCTAGTCTCGGCGAATTGATGGTGTCCAAATCCATCAATTCATCGACTAGGATAATTCCGATACATCACAATTACACATGTAGAGATACTCACTAGTTGTGATCAATCACAAATTCTCTCATCTTTGTGAATCGTATCGTGGACATTGATAAATGAGTTTAAGATCAATCAAATACATAAAACATGTATACTCAAATAGTGAATCTTCATTTATCATATAAATGGTTCATACATAAGGCGATTGCCTTAGGACATCTCTCATATATTACTAACAGACTCCCACTTGGGCTAATGCCAATCGCTACGGTATCCAATACCATAAGCTCTAACATGACCCTCAAACTTACTTTGAGGTAATGCTTTAGTCAAAGGATCCGCTAAGTTCCTTTCAGTGGGAATTTTCTCGATTTGTATTTTGTTCCTACTGATGATCTCTATGATAAGATGATAGCGGCGAAGCACATGTTTGGATCATTGATGAGACCACATCAAGTTCAGAGATGAACTTCTTGATCCAAACCGCTTCCTTTGCTGCTTCCAAAGCTGCAATGTATTCTGCCTTAGTGGCAGAATCCACTATAGTGTCAAGCTTGGAACCTTTCCAACTTATTGCGCCTCCATTCCAGGTGAATACATACCCAGACTGAGACATGGAATCATCCTTGTCTGTCTGGACATCCGTATACCCACGTATCACCATGTACCCTTCTCCATATATTAGGAACACATCCTTAGTTCTTCTCAAGTACTTAGGATCGTCTTAACATCACCCAATGATCCATTCTGGATCGGTAGTATCTGCTCGTGACACTCAGAGCATACGATACATCGGGCCTCGTACATAACATAGCATACATGATAGATCCTATTGCGGATGCATAGGGAATCTTACTCATGCAAATCCTCTCATCTTCTGTGCGCGGACACATAGACTTCGAAAGGTGTACCCCATGCCTGATGGGTAGGAAACCTTTCTTGGATTCCGACATGCTAAACCTCTTTAGCACTCGGTCTATATATGTAGACTGCGAAAGACCAAGCAACCGTTTGATCTATCTCTATAGATCTTAATCCGAGGATGTAGGTTGCTTCTCCCAGTCTTTCATGGAGAATGTCTTGGATAACCAAACCTTCAGCTTGTAAGATTGAAACATCGTTTCCTATAAGTAGTATGTCATCGACATACAATACTAGGAATCATTTGCCTCCCACTAACCTTCTTGTACACACAAGGTTAAATGCGGATTTTGTGAGAAATCAAACTTTTTGATTGTCTCATCAAAGCGGATATTCGACTCTGGATGCTTGCTTCAATCCATAAATGGATCGTCGCAATTTGCATACCTTGGTTTTATCAACCGATGTGAAACCCTCGGCATGTATCATATACCGTCCTCGGCGGGTTTCCATTAAGGAAAGCTTGTTTTCACATCCATCTGCCATATCTCATAATCATAATGAGCCGCTATGGCGGGAGCATCGAATGGATTTAAGCATAGCTACAGCGAATAGGTTTCGTCATAATCAACACCTTGTTTTTGGCGATATCCTTTCGCCACCAATCTAGCCTTATAGGTAATCACATTACCATCCATGTCGGTTTCTTCTTGAAAACCCACTTGCACCCTATAGGCTTTATCCCTTGGTGGGTCAGTTCCAAACTTGGTTTTCATACATGGAATCCATTTCCGACTTCATGGCACCAAGCCACTTATCCCTTCTGAACTTGTCGCACTTCTTCATAGCGGTAGGCTCCTCATCATCAATGAGTAACACGTCGTTCGATTCACTTACGAAATCCATATCTCTCGGGAATATTGCGTGTTCTACGGATCTCTGAAGATGTGGTGTTACAATAAGTCGGTAGGTGCTCATCACTATGAGTTGTCGGTTGTTGTGCTTCACCGGTATCTCATCAATGTCTATTTGAGTCTCTCGAGCCTCCTCAAGCTCGGCGACACTCCCAACTTTGTTTTCTTACAAGAGAAACTCTTTCTCTAGAAACACAACATGCCTTGAAACAAACACCTTTTGTTCCACAGGATGATAGAATTGGTAACCCCTTGTTTCCTTAGGGTATCCAATAAATAGACATTTATCAGACTTAGCATCCAATTTATGCGTCTGATCCGCTTCACATAAGCGAGACAACCCCATATCTTCAAGTAAGATACATGAGGTTTCTTACCATTCCATATCTCATATGGAGTAGTTGAGACTACCTTAGTAGGCATTACATTTAACAAGTAAAGCGTATGCAAGTGCATAGCCCCAAAGGACTTGGGAAGAGTCGCATGATTCATCATTGACGACCATGTCCAACAAGGTCGATTCGCCTCTTAGATACACCATTATCTTTGTGGTGTATATGGCGGAGTCCATTGAGACAATATGCCATTGTCTCTTAGATAATCAAGAAACTCTTGACTTAAGTATTCACCACCTCGATCCGATCAGTATTTTAATACTCTTGTCATGTTGTTTCTCTACTTCATTTCTGAATTCTTTGAACCTTTCAAAGGCTTGGACTTGTGTTTCATCAAGAACACATACCCAAACCGTGAGTGATCATCGGTGAAGGTAATGAAGTAGCTATAGCCTCCTAAAGCTTGAGTTGACATAGGTCCACATACATCAGTATGTACTAGACCTAGTAACTCTCCCACTCGTTCACCTTTTCCAGTAAAAGGTAACTTAGTCATCTTGCCTTTTAAGCATGATTCGTATGTATCGTATGAATCCAATTCAAACGATTCCAGAATTCCACATCGGTGTAATTCGGACATGCGTTTCTTGCTTATATGGCCAAGACGACAATGCCACATACAGGAGTCTATTTGATTATCCTTTCGAGCACGCGTGTTGCTCGCTTCGATATTGAAAATGTCACTGGATACGTCCAACGTATAAACACCATTGCTTAAAGTTCCAGTCCAATAAAGAACTCCATTCAAAGTTATGTAACAACAATTGTTACTAAAAGTCAAATGGTACCCATTTCTATTTAAACAAGAAATAGAAATGATGTTCTTTATCAACGAAGGAACATAAAAGCAATTGTCTAGTTCTAAGACAAGTCCTGTAGGGAGTTTCAACAAATGCGTTCGATGGCGATCACAACCTTTGCTCCATTCCCAACACGTAAATTTGACTCTCCCTTGATGAGTCTTCTTCTATTCCTTAGCCCATGTATGTCATTACATATATGTGAGCCACACCCAGTATCCAATACCCAAGTATTTGAGGAAATAGAATGACAATCAATAAGAAGATATACGAAGAAGATGGGGCATCAGATGCCTTATTCCTTCTTCACGGACTCAAGATAAATCTTGCACTTTCTTCAAATGGCTCTCCTTGCCATAATGATGGCAAGTTTCCTTTTATGCTAGTTCTACCTTCTTAGCCTTCTCTTCTTTCCCTTTCTTTTCCTTTGACTTCCTCTTAGAACCTTTCTTGAGGAATCAACTAACAACCACCGTCCCTGCTCATGCTTCTCGAGAAGACTCCACGGTCTTGACATATTGGCAGTACCACAGATGAACCTTCTAGCATCTCAGAGGTGAAGAGGAGCTTTGAGACTTCGAACCTTTCGAATCTCACTTGCTCATCAACCAACTCACAAAGATGAAGGACTACGATATGAGCATCCATATGCTCATGCTGCTTTCGTAGCTTGGGTTCCATCGCGGCTAGCATGATGCAACTCATTTGTTCAGAATCACTCACATGTTTCTGATAGGCCAACAATTGGTCCAGAGTTGCATTGTCACTAGGACGGGCGGGAAGAGGCGCCGAGGACATACACAAGCTTTTCACCTTGAGAACAATTCTCAAGTTTCTAAGCGATCCAAGAAGTTGGCCCGATCAATTTATTGAATCAAAATGGAGCATAAATTCAAAGACATCATGATCAATCTTATAAATACAAACCGAGCATATATGAGAAAATGATTTTAAAATGCATCAATATACATTTATAAATCCCATTCATTTTTTGAATTTCAAAAACCCCAAAATCACTTCGGGAGATCGTAGGTCCATCTCCGAATGGGCTGATATCCATCATAGTTATGAACAACCTTGGAGAGAGTCCAACAAGCCATTCATAACTACGACGGTAGGTATCAACTATATCGATTGCATATCACGTATATGCAACTATCACAATGTGCTATCAACTAATTGAATGTTCTCACATACATCGGGTTGTTAACACATTAACAAGTATGCATCATATGCATAGCACCCAACTTCACCTCCCTTTACATCGACCTTGGAGAGAGTCCAACAAGCCGATGCTCCAGGTTAAAGCCAACCCATTAATCGGAAATAGTTTTAATATGGTTAGGCGCATTCAACCAATTAGCCCAGCTTGGAGAGAGTCCAACAACCAAAGCTAACGATTGACCTCGGCTCTTACCATATTAGTATTAAACTATTCCATGGTTTGAACATGTTCGGGTTGAGCCAGGGCTTGGAAAGTCCAACAACCCAAACAAGAAACGAAACTCTGGTTCTAACCATATTAATGGAAGGTGTAGGCTTTAATATTGTTTAAGGGTTTTTATGTCTCATCCTCTTTGCATGCAAATAACTATTATCTACATGGCATGGCATACATGACATACATCTACATGTCACAACATGCATGGCATAATGTTATGCATCTAATGCAATTACATGGCATACAATTATGTCATGTATATAATTTCCTTATATGTCATAACTATTTATGGAAATAAAATATGTTTAAGATTTGATTCTCCAAATCAAATCATAATTAAATTAGGAAACAAATTTCCAAATCTAATCACATATTTTATTCTTGGAATTATTTGATTAAGGAAAATCTATTTAAGAAACCAATTTCCTAAATCATTAAAACTACTTATGGAAATAAAATATTTTAAAATTTGATTTCCCAAATCAAATCATGATTAAATTAGGAAACAAATTTCCAGAATCTAATCAAATATTTTATTTATGGAAAATATCAATTTCCATAAATACTTCCAACTTTCCAAAAGTGGAAGATTTCCATAAATACTTCTAGACTTTCCAAAATTGAAAAATTTCCATAAATACTTCTAAATTTCTAAAATTAGAAAATTTCCAGAAATACATTATGACTATCGCAAAACCATTTTTACGATTATATCGAAACATAACCTGGGCTCTGATACCATCTGGTTTCTCACAAGGCAGGTGTGTGTTCGATCACGCTTCGTAAACATGAACACAGCGGAAGCAATAAAAATAATAAATCTACATTTATTACAACACACACACACACGCATGCATATTACAACAAGTGTAGACATAACCGTAAATTTAAATTTGCAATAAAAGGAAATTTATCTACGTTATACCTTTCGTATGACGTGTAGCGGGAACGGCATCAACCGGAACGATCCTCGCTAGAATCGTCTCTATCCGTATCCACGCCGAGTTCCTCGGGATGACTTCGCTAAGCCACGAGCTTCGTCTTCATACGGGTTACTAGCCTCGTGTTGAAGACGACGTGATCGAGAGATGATCACGATCCGAATCCAAATTCGGATCCTAATACGAGTTCTCAAAACTCGCTTCTCCGGAGAGGTATTCGTCAAGCAATTGACGAATCCTTCGTCCTCCACCTCAGAGGATTACCGGAGATCGAATCCCCGATAAGTTAGCCGCTGTCGGAGCTCTAACCGTCGTCCAAATGACGCTCCGACGAGAGGAGAACAAGCTGTCCAGAAAACTGGACAGCTTTGGTGGAGGTGATAGGCGCCGGCCAACCAAGGGAGATAGAGCTCACCTTGATGCCAAACTTGAAGGAGATCACCGGAGCACTAACCGGCAGCAGCTCGACGCCGGCGAGGGGGAAGGTCAGCACCTTCTGGATGCCGGTTGGAGCCTCAAGGTGGGCGGCGACAAGGAGGAGGAGAGTTGGCTCCGAATTTCTCCAAGGAGAGGTGGGCGGCAACTTAGGGTTGTGGATTAGGGCTTAATTATCCCTTAAGCCCTCTTTTATAGAGAACTAATTCTCTTAATGGTTATTGGATCATAACCATTAGGCCCGTTAACCCGCTCCATTAAGATAAGTTAAAATAAACCAAACCACGATGGTTTATTTTAAGTTAAAACAAACCGAACCAACTTTTGGTTCATTCGTTTTAAAATAAACCAAACCCTTTGGTTTATTCTCCTCCATTGGATTAGAACCAAACCATTTTGGTCCATCCATTATTTCTTCATAAGACACGGCTCATCCACTCTACCATTGCGCCTGAAACGATTTCATGCTCGCTCCATGTTTGGTCCAACCAAACATAGTTTCTCTCGGTCTGAGAATTCCATTCTCAAGCTCGTTTTAAATCCTTCGGATTACGCTCGTTGTGCGTGTGACCAAATAGGTTCTCGGTTTATGTTGGCCGTCTATAATTAACCATTAATTATAGAACGATCATGAGTGGCACCTAGTAGTACATCATGATCCCCAATTAACCAAAAGATCAACGCTTGATCCGTAACTATTTCAAACCCTTCAGTTTCGAATGATTCGTGCCCCATTCCTTCACTCATCTTATACCCACTTGGTTCGACATGGTCTATTGTGTCATCCCTCACTAGTCGACTCACGCCACACCTAGCCCAAGTTTCATTTCCTCGTCCCACGGATTCTAGTTACTCCACATGTATCAAGAGTACCTTACTCTAAACATGTAATGCTTTGGCCAAAGACTTTAGTAACAATCCGACGAGAGGCCATGGGTATACATCTCCTCGCAAGGAGTGGTGAATCTTTATAGGCTATTCAAACACCTTCGATCACTTCGACTTATACCCAATCATCCCGGGTCCACATCTCCTTAGAGATGTTTGCTTAAGATGTCAAAGCATAAGTCTCCATGATCAAGATGACTTGAATACCGCAAGTCTAAGGAACATCGCACTTAAGTCACAGTAAGAACTTCATTGACATATCTATATATGCAGAGAACCATATGAAGTCTTACGGTTGGTCACTCCAATGAACTAGTTACCATAACTAGCATCCACGATTAACTCCGGACATCACAATGTCTCCAGCCAGTGAGAATCAGCTGCTTGGATACACCATGGAGTATACCTCGTGCTAGTCTCGACAGAATTGATGGTGTCCAAATCCATCAATTCATCGACTAGGGATAATTCCGATACATAACAATTACACATGTAGAGATACTCACTAGTTGTGATCCAATCACAAATTCTCTCATGCTATGAATCGTATCGTGGACATTCAGTAAATGAGTTTAAGATCCAATCAAATACATAAAACATGTATACTCAAATAATAAATCTTCATTTATCATATAAATGGTTCATACATAAGGCGATTGCCTTAGGACATCTCTCATATATTACTAACACGTGTCGCGCCGGCCTTCCAACCCCTGGAAAGGGCGGGCGTGACAGGTTGGTATCAGAGCAGATCTGCCTTTCCACTACACACACATCAAGCTCCAATCCTGTCGCTCCAAGTAAGAAATTCTATGCCTACTCTATTTCTGTTCATGTATGATAAGAAATGCTTTTAGCTTAAATATGCATGAAAATATGTATGATAACCTTATGCTAGCCTTTAGTTTAAATATGCATAGATAAATGAATGATAATCTTATACTAGTCTTATTCTAATATATGAAGATAAACATGGCTGGAAAACGTAGTAATAGAGTCGATGAGATAGTAATATATGGAAGACGTAGGAATAGAGTCAATGATACAGTATTTTGCTCTCCATGGGGAGCTCCAGTACTGTCGGTAAAGAAGAAAGATGGGTCTATGTGAATTTGCATAGACTACCGAGCGCTAAATAATGTGACGATTAAGAACAGGTACCCTTTACCACGGGTTGACAACTTGTTCGACCAGTTAAAGGGTGCCACCGTCTTCTCTAAGATTGATTTGAGGTCTGACTATCATCAAGTGAAAGTGAAACCAGATGATATACCGAAGACGGCTTTCCGAACAAGATACGGACATTATGAGTTCGTAGTTATGCCTTTCGAAGTGACGAATGCACCTACTATGTTCATGGATCTGATGAATTGGGTATTCTCGGCATTCCTCGACAAATTTATGATCGTTTTCATCGACGATATACTGATATATTCGAGAACCCAAGAAGAGCAATACAAAAGAGCAATATGTAACTGGAACGATTCTTGGAAAGGCTTGTATGCAAAGTTCTCCAAATGCGAGTTACGGCTTGATCAAGTATCATTTTTGGGTCACGTTATATCCAAGCCTGAGTGATGGTAGACCCAATAAAGATTGAAGTTGTGAGTAACTGAAGGCCAAAGAATGCCAGTGAGATCGAAGCTTTCTTGGGCTGCAAGCTACTAGGAAGTTTGTAGAGAACTTCTCTAATTGCACCCCTATGATAGTTCTCACGGAAAAACACAAAAGTATGAATCGGATACTGCGAGAAGAGTTTCAGAGGTTGAAAAGAGAGACCCGGCGCTCCAATCCTTGCTCTTCCAGCGATGTGAAGGCTTCAACATGTCTGATGCTTCCAAGTTGGGACTCGGAGTTGTACTCATGCAGAATGGCAAGGTCATTGCCTACGCCTCTAGGCAACTCAAGGAACATGAAAGGAATTATCCCACTCACGATCTAGAGCTAGCGGCCATGGTCTTTGCTCTCAAAACATGGAGGCATTATCTATATGGAGCTCAGTGTAGGATTTATACAGACCACCAGAATCTGAAATATTTCTTCACACAGAAGGACCTAAACATGAGACAACGCAGATGGCTCGAGCTCGTCAAGGATTATGACTGCGAGATCTTCTACCATCCAGGAAAAGCGAACAAGGTGGCCGATGCACTCGTGAAGTCTGTGCCACCTTGATGTCTCTATCGGTATTATCTCGGCCTTTAGAAAAGGAAATTATACGTTACAGGGTTGAAATCATTTTCAGACGGCTTTCTATTATGACGATAGTACTGATGTTGTTCGACGATATATTAGAAAAGCAAGCCCACGACTCGAGCATTCAAAGGATCAAGCAAGAGGTCCTAGGAGGAAAGGATGATGGATTTCGTATCTCTGACAGTGGAGTACTCTACCTCAGGAATCGCTTGTGTATTCCTGATGATCCAGAATTACGGAAGAAGATATTTGAGAAAGCTCACGAAACCCCTTATGTGATGCATCCTGGAACCACCAAGATGTACCAAGATCTGAAAAGGAAATTCTGGTGGTTCGGTATGAAAAGAGATGTGGCTCAGTATGTCAGTACCTGCCTGACCTGCTAGAGGGTTAAAGCAGAACACCAGAGACCTGGAGGAATACTACAGCCGATCCAAATTCCAGAATGGAAATGGGAAGATATTTCTATGGATTTCATCTCAGGACTGCCCAAGACGACGAACAGATATAACGCTATATGGGTAATCGTGGATAGATTGACGAAGTCTGCCCACTTCTTAGCAATCAAGATGACCTATTCGACTGAGCAACTGGCTCAATTATATGCTAAGGAAATTATCAGATTACATGGGATTCCTAAGACCATCATTTCTGACAGAGATGGTCGCTTTATTTCCCATTTCTAGGAATGTGTTGTAAGGCCCGCACTATTATTGAGACTACCTTTCATCCTCGGTGAATCGGAAGAAAAGGTGTGAATCAAGTACTAGAGGATATGTTATGAGCTTGCGCCTTGGATTTCAAAGGGAGTTGGTGTCGATACTTATGCTTGGCAGAATTCGCCTACAATAATAGCTACCAAGCTACTATTGGAATGGCGCCCTACGAGGCTCTATACGAGAGGAATGTAGATCTCCTATATGCTGGTACGAGGGTGGTGAAAAGAAGGGGATGGGACTTCAAACAGATTTCACGTTAGAGACCGCAAATTTGAGAGCTTGTAAATGTCTAAAATAACGATGCGTCGACGTAGCTTAATTAATGAAATTGTTTTCCTCTTTGCTACCTTTGACTCGGCAACGTGGACTTTTACGTGGGCACAAACGTGGATTACAGGTCATCGCACGCAGGCCTACGTGGATGATCGGTCGAAGGACTCCTTTCCTGCAGTAATAATTTCAATATAATACATGAAGTTTTTTTTTTAAAAAATATTAATAGTAATAATAAAAAAAATATTTTACTTTTTATATTTTAAAATTGCGAGCAGAGTTTTGCAAAAGGCCAACCTGTGGACCAGGTCACACGCTCAAGTCGAAGGATTTCTTGCTTGCTGTGACCATGAAATAAAAGAATAGATATTTTCTTCGATTGTTAGACTCGACTATTTTAGCATCTGCTAGTTTCATCGGGAAAAATCATCGTCTTCGTCATCTTCCTCATGTAGTATGTTTCAAGATAGGCTTCTTCCCCTTCATCCTGATACGAGCAAAAGATTCGCATCAAAAATCCATGCATAATCCAATTTCTTTGGATTAGATACAAAGTAGATTTCAGCTTGTAACTGACATAAAATTTCTCAGCTACTCGAACTTCTCTACAAAGTAGTTTCTATCGATCTGAGAATCCCATTCTCAAGCTCGTTTTAAATCCTTCGGATTACGCTCGTTGTGCGTGTGACCAAATAGGTTCTCGGTTTATGTTGGCCGTCTGTAATTAACCATTAATTATAGAACGATCATGAGTGGCACCTAGTAGTACATCATGATCCCCAATTAACC
This sequence comes from Wurfbainia villosa, assembly GCA_025175895.1. NCBI lineage: Eukaryota > Viridiplantae > Streptophyta > Magnoliopsida > Zingiberales > Zingiberaceae > Wurfbainia > Wurfbainia villosa. Next base: position 69,871,969 of record CM046003.1, on the reverse strand, counting down.
GAAAAGATCAACGGTTCATCCAGAACTATTTCTGAAACCCTTCAGCAGCTCGAATGATTCGTGCCCCATTCCCTTCACTCATCTTATACCCACTTGGTTCAGCACATGGTCTATTGTGTCAGTCCCCACTAGGCTGACTACGTCACACCTAGCCCAAGTATCATTTCCTCGTCCTACGGATTCTAGTTACTCCACATGTATCGAAGAGTACCTTACTCTAAACATGTAATGCTTTGACCAAAGACTTTAGTAACAATCCGACGAGAGGCCATGGGTATACATCTCCTCGCAAGGAGTGGTGAATCCTTTATAGGCTATTCAAACACCTTCGATCACTTCGACTTATACCCAATCATCCCGGGTCCACATCTCCTTAGAGATGTTTGCTTAAGATGTCAAAGCATAAGTCTCCATGATCAAGATGACTTGAATACCGCAAGTCTAAGGAACATCGCACTTAAGCCACAGTAAGAACTTCATTGACATATCTATATATGCAGAGAACCATATGAAGTCTTACGGCTGGTCACTCCAATGAACTAGTTACCATAACTAGCATCCACGATTAACTCCGGACATCACAATGTCTCCGGCCGGTGAGAATCAAGCTTGGATACACCAAGGAGTATACCTCGTGCTAGTCTCGGCGAATTGATGGTGTCCAATCCATCAATTCATCGACTAGGATAATTCGATACATCACAATTACACATGTAGAGATACTCACTAGTTGTGATCCAATCACAAATTCTCTCATGCTGTGAATCGTATCGTGGACATTCAGTAAATGAGTTTAAGATCCAATCAAATACATAAAACATGTATACTCAAATAATAAATCTTCATTTATCATATAAATGGTTCATACATAAGGCGATTGCCTTAGGACATCTCTCATATATTACTAACAGACTCCCACTTGGCCTAATGCCAATCGCTACGGTATCCAATACCATAGGCACTAACATGACCCTCAAACTTACTTTGAGGTAATGCTTTAGTCAAAGGATCCGCTAAGTTCCTTTCAGTGGGAATTTTCTCGATTTGTATTTTGTTCCTACTGATGATCTCTATGATAAGATGATAGCGGCGAAGCACATGTTTGGATCATTGATGAGACCACATCAAGTTCAGAGATGAACTTCTTGATCCAAACCGCTTCCTTTGCTGCTTCCAAAGCTGCAATGTATTCTGCCTTAGTGGCAGAATCCACTATAGTGTCAAGCTTGGAACCTTTCCAACTTATTGCGCCTCCATTCCAGGTGAATACATACCCAGACTAAGACATGGAATCATCCTTGTCTGTCTGGATCTGGCATCCGTATACCCACGTATCACCATGTACCCTTCTCCATATATTAGGAACGCATCCTTAGTTCTTCTTAAGTACTTAAGGATCGTCTTAACAGTCACCCAATGATCCATTCCTGGATCAGACTGGTATCTGCTCGTGACACTCAGAGCATACGATACATTGGGCCTTGTACATAACATAGCATACATGATAGATCCTATTGCGGATGCATAGGGAATCTTACTCATGCAAATCCTCTCGTCTTCTGTGCGCGGACACATAGACTTCGAAAGGTGTACCCCATGCCTGATGGGTAGGAAACCTTTCTTGGATTCCGACATGCTAAACCTCTTTAGCACTCGGTCTATATATATGTAGACTGCGAAAGACCAAGCAACCGTTTCGATCTATCTCTATAGATCTTAATCCCGAGGATGTAGGTTGCTTCTCCCAGGTCTTTCATGGAGAATGTCTTGGATAACCAAACCTTCACTGACTGTAAGATTGAAACATCGTTTCCTATAAGTAGTATGTCATCGACATACAATACTATGAACATTTGCCTCCCACTAACCTTCTTGTACACATAAGGTTAAATGCGGATTTTGTGAAATCAAACTTTTTGATTGTCTCATCAAAGCGGATATTCCGACTCTGGATGCTTGCTTGATCCATAAATGGACCGTCAGATTTGCATACCTTGGTTTTATCAACCGATGTGAAACCCTCAGGCTGTATCATATACACGTCCTCGGGCAGGTTTCCATTAAGGAAAGCTGTTTTCACATCCATCTGCCATATCTCATAATCATAATGAGCCGCTATGGCCAGGAGCATCCGAATGGATTTAAGCATAGCTACAGGCGAATAGGTTTCGTCATAATCAGCGCCTTATTTTTGGCGATATCCTTTCGCCACCAATCTAGCCTTATAGGTAATCACATTACCATCCATGGTTTTCTTCTTGAAAACCCACTTGCACCCATTATAGGCTTTATGCCTTGGTGGGTCAACCAAGTTCCAAACTTAGTTTTCATACATGGAATCCATTTGACTTCATGGCACCAAGCCACTTATCCCTTCTGAACTTGTCGGCACTTCTTCATAAGCTGGTAGGCTCCTCATCATCAATGAGTAACACGTCGTTCGATTTCACTTCAGAAATCCATATCTCTCGGGAATATTGCGTGTTCTGCGGATCTACGAAGATGTGGTGTTACAATAGGTCCCGGTAGATTGCTCATCACTATGAGTTGTCGGCTGTTGTGCTTCACCAGGTATCTCATTAATGTCTCTTTGAGTCTCTCGAGCCTCCTCAAGCTCGACGACACTCCCACTGTTTTCTTGCAAGAGAAACTCTTTCTCTAGAAACACAGCATGCCTTGAAACAAACACCTTTTGTTCCACAGGATGATAGAATTGGTAATCCCTTGTTTCCTTAGGGTATCCAATAAATAGACATTTATCAGACTTAGTATCCAATTTATACGTCTGATCCAGCTTCACATAAGCGAGGACAACCCCATATCTTCAAGTAAGATACATGAGGTTTCTTACCATTCCATATCTCATATGGAGTAGTTGAGACTACCTTGGTAGGCATTACATTTAACAAGTAAGCATGCGAAGTGCATAGCCCCAAAGGACTTGGGAAGAGTCGCATGATTCATCATTGACGACCATGTCCAACATAAGTCGTCTCAGATACACCATTATGCTGTGGTGTATATGGCGGAGTCCATTGAGACAATATACCATTGTCTCTTAGATAATCAAGAAACTCTTGACTTAAGTATTCACCACCTCGATCCGATCGAAGTATTTTAATACTCTTGTCATGTTGTTTCTCTACTTCATTTCTGAATTCTTTGAACCTTTCAAAGGCTTGGACTTGTGTTTCATCAAGAACACATACCCAAACCGTGAGTGATCATCGGTGAAGGTAATGAAGTAGCTATAGCCTCCTAATGCTTGAGTTGACATAGGTCCACATACATCAGTATGTATTAGACCTAGTAACTCTCCCACTCGTTCACCTTTTTCAGTAAAAGGTAACTTAGTCATCTTGCCTTTTAAGCATGATTCGCATGTATCGTATGAATCCAATTCAAACGATTCCAGAATTCCACATTTGTGTAATTCGGACATGCGTTTCTTGCTTACATGGCCAAGACAACAATGCCATATATAGAAGTCTATTTGATTATCCTTTTGAGCACGCGTGTTGCTCGCTTCGATATTGAAGATGTCCTTTGGAATCGTCCAGCGTATAAACACCATTGCTTAAAGTTCGGTCCCATAAAGAAATCCATTCAAAGTTATGTAACAACAATTGTTACTAAAAGTCAAATGGTACCCATTTCTATTTAAACAAGAAATAGAAATGATGTTCTTTATCAACGAAGGAACATAAAAGCAATTGTCCAGTTCTAAGACAAGTCCTGTAGGGAGTTTCAACAAATGCGTTCCAATGGCGACTGCAGCAACCTTTGCTCCATTCCCAACACACAAATTTGACTCTCCCTTGACGAGTCTTCTTATATTCCTTAGCCCATGTATGTCATTACATATATGTGAGCCACACCAGTATCTAATACCCAAGTGTTTGAGGAAATAGAATGACAATCAATAACGAAGATATCTGAAGAAGATGGGGCATCCGATGCCTTATTCTTCTTCACGGACTCAAGATAAATCTTGCACTTTCTTCGCAAATGGCTCTCCTTGCCATAATGATGGCAAGTTTCCTTTTGTGCTAGTTATACCTTCTTGGCCTTTCTCTTCTTTCCCTTCTGCTGTTCCTTTGACTTCCTCTTAGAACCTTTCTTCGAGGAATCAACTAATATCACCGTCCCCTGCTCATGCTTCTCAGAAGACTCCACAGTCTTCAGCATATTGAGCAGTACCACAGATGGACCTTCTAGCATCTCAGAGGTGAAGAGGAGCTTTGAGACTTCGAACCTTTCGAATCTCACTTGCTCATCAACCAACTCACAAAGATGAAGGACTATGATATGAGCATCCATATGCTCATGCTGCTTTCGTAGCTTGGGTTCCATCGCGGCTAGCATGATGCAACTTGTCAGTTCAAAATCAGTCACATGTTTCTGATAGACCAACTATTGGTCCAGAGTTGCATCATCACTAGGATGGGCGGGAAGAGGCGCTTCGAGGACATACGCAAGCTTTTCACCTTGAGAACAATTCTCAAGTTTCTAAGCTAGTCCAAGAAGTTCGGCCCAGTCAATTTATTCGAATTCAAAATGGAACGCAAATTAAAAGACAACATGATCAATTTTAGAAATACAAAATGAGCATATATGAGAAAGATGATTTTTAAAATGCATCAATATACATTTATAAATCCCATTCATTTTTCGAATTTCAAAAAACCCCAAAATCACTTCGGGAGATCGTAGGTCCATCTCCGAATGGGCTGATATCCATCATAGTTATGAACAACCTTGGAGAGAGTCCAACAAGCCATTCATAACTACGACGGTAGGTATCATCTATACCGATTGCATATCACGTATATGCAACTATCAAAATGTGCTATCAACTAATTGAATGTTCACACATACGTTGGGTTGTTAACACATTAACAAGTATGCATCATATGCATAGCACCCAACTTCACCTCCCTTTACATCGACCTTGGAGAGAGTCGACAAGCCCGATGCTCCAGGTTAAAGCCAACCCATTAATCGGGAAATAGTTTTAATATGGTTAGAGCGCATTCAACCAATTAGCCCAGCTTGGAGAGAGTCCAACAACCAAAGCTAATGATTTACCTCTGACTCTTACCATATTAGTATTAAACTATTCCATGGTTTGAACATGTTCGGGTTCGAGCCGGACTTGGAGAGAGTCCAACAACCCAAACAAGAAACGGAACTCTGGTTCTAACCATATTAATGGAAGGTGTAGGGTTTAATATTGTTTAAGGGTTTTTATGTCTCATCCTCTTTGCATGCAAATAACTATTATCTACATGGCATGACATACATGACATACATCTACATGTCACGACACGCATGACATAATGTTATGCATCTAATGCAATTACATGGCATACAATTATGTCATGTATATAATTTCCTTATATGTCATAACTATTTATGGAAATAAAATATGTTTAAGATTTGATTCTCCAAATCAAATCATAATTAAATTAGGAAATCAATTTCCAAATCTAATCACATATTTTATTCATGGAATTATTTGATTAAGGAAAATCTATTTAGGAAACCAATTTCCTAAATCATTAAAACTACTTATGGAAATAAAATATTTTAAGATTTGATTTCCCAAATCAAATCATGATTAAATTAGGAAACAAATTTCCAGAATCTAATCAAATATTTTATTTATGGAAAATATCAATTTCCATAAATACTTCCAACTTTTCAAAAGTGGAAGATTTCCATAAATACTTCTAGACTTTCCAAAATTGAAAAATTTCCATAAATACTTCTAAATTTCCAAAATTAGAAAATTTCCAGAAATACATTATGACTATCGCAAAACCATTTTTACGATTATGTCGAAACACAACCTGGGCTCTGATACCACTGTTGGGTTTCTGGCACCGCGGCGTGTGTGTGTTCGATCATGTTTCGTAAACATGAACACAGCGGAAGCAATAAAAATAATAAATCTACATTTATTACAACACACACAACACACACATGTATATTACAATAAGTGTAGACATAACCGTAAATTTAAATTTGCAATAAAAGGAAATTTATCTACGTTATACCTTTCGTATGACGTGTAGCGGGAACGGCATCAACCGGAACGATCCTCGCTAGAAGCGTCTCTATCCGTATCCACGCCGAGTTCCTCGGGATGACTTCGCTAAGCCACGAGCTTCGTCTTCGTACGGGTGACTAGCCTCGTGTTGAAGACGACGTGATCGAGAGATGATCACGATCCGAATCCAAATTCGGATCCTAATACGAGTTCTCAAAACTCGCTTCTCCGGAGAGGTATTCGTCAAGCAATTGGAATCGCCCTCCACCTCAGAGGATTACGGAGATCGAATCCCGATAAGTTAGCCCTGCCGGGCTCTAACCGTCGTCAAGCGGCGCTCCGACGAGAGGAGAACAAGCTGTCCAGAAAACTGGACAGCTTTGGTGGAGGTGATAGGCGCCGGCCAACCAAGGGAGATAGAGCTCACCTTGATGCCAAACTTGAAGGAGATCACCGGAGCACTAACCGGCAGTAGCTCGACGCCGGAGGGAAGGTCAGCACCTTCGGATGCGGTTGGAGCCTCAAGGTGGGCGGCAAGGAGGAGGAGAGTTGGCTCCGAATTTCTCCAAGGAGAGGTGGGCGGCAACTTAGGGTTGTGGATTAGGGCTTAATTATCCCTTAAGCCCTCTTTTATAGAGAACTAATTCTCTTAATGGTTATTGGATCATAACCATTAGGCCCGTTAACCCGCTCCATTAAGATAAGTTAAAATAAACCAAACCATGATGGTTTATTTTAAGTTAAAATGAACCGAACCAACTTTTGGTTCATTCGTTTAAAATAAACCAAACCCTTTGGTTTATTCTCCTCCATTGGATTAGAACCAAACCATTTTGGTCCATCCATTATGTCTTCATAAGACACGGCTCATCCATGCTTCCATTGCGCCTGAAACGATTTCATGCTCGCTCCATGTTTGGTCCAACCAAACATAGTTTCTCTCGGTCTGAGAATCCCATTCTCAAGCTCGTTTTAAATCCTTCGGATTACGCTCGTTGTGCGTGTGACCAAATAGGTTCTCGGTTTATGTTGGCCGTCTATAATTAACCATTAATTATAGAACGATCATGAGTGGCACCTAGTAGTACATCATGATCCCCAATTAATCGAAAAGATCAACGGTTGATCGAACTATTTACGAAACCCTTGTGCTCGAATGATTCGTGCCCCATTCCCTTCACTCATCTTATACCCACTTGGTTCAGGACATGGTCTATTGTGTCAGTCCCCACTAGGCTGACTACGTCACACCTAGCCCAAGTTTCATTTCCTCGTCCTACGGATTCTAGTTACTCCACATGTATCGAAGAGTACCTTACTCTAAACATGTAATGCTTTGGCCAAAGACTTTAGTAACAATCCGACGAGAGGCCATGGGTATACATCTCCTCACAAGGAGTGGTGAATCCTTTATAGGCTATTCAAACACCTTCGATCACTTCGACTTATACCCAATCATCCCGGGTCCACATCTCCTTAGAGATGTTTGCTTAAGATGTCAAAGCATAAGTCTCCATGATCAAGATGACTTGAATACCGCAAGTCTAAGGAACATCGCACTTAAGCCATAGTAAGAACTTCATTGACATATCTATATATGCAGAGAACCATATGAAGTCTTACGGCTGGTCACTCCAATGAACTAGTTACCATAACTAGCATCCACGATTAACTCCGGACATCACAATGTCTCCAGCCCGGTGAGAATCGGTGCTTGGATACACCAAGGTATACCTCGTGCTAGTCTCGGAATTGATGGTGTCCAAATCCATCAATTCATCGACTAGGATAATTCGATACATCACAATTACACATGTAGAGATACTCACTAGTTGTGATCCAATCACAAATTCTCTCATGTGAATCGTATCGTGGACATTGATAAATGAGTTTAAGATCAATCAAATACATAAAACATGTATACTCAAATAAATCTTCATTTATCATATAAATGGTTCATACATAAAGCGTTGCCTTAGGACATCTCTCATATATTACTAACACGCGTCGTATAGCCTTCAACCCCCGAAAGGCGGCGTGACAGTTGGTATCGAGCAGAATCTGCCTTTCCACTACACACATCAAGCTCCAATCACTGCGCTCCAAGTAAGAAATTCTATGCCTACTCTATTTCTGTTCATGTATGATAAGAAATGCTTTTAGCTTAAATATGCATGAAAATATGTATGATAACCTTATGCTAGCCTTTAGTTTAAATATGCATAGATAAATGAATGATAATCTTATACTAGTCTTATTCTAATATATGAAGATAAACATGGCTGGAAAACGTAGTAATAGAGTCGATGAGATAGTAATATATGGAAGACGTAGGAATAGAGTCAATGATACAGTATTTTGCTCTCCATGGGGAGCTCCAGTACTGTCGGTAAAGAAGAAAGATGGGTCTATGTGAATTTGCATAGACTACCGAGCGCTAAATAATGTGACGATCAAGAACAGGTACCCTTTACCACGGGTTGACAACTTGTTCGACCAGTTAAAGGGTGCCACCGTCTTCTCTAAGATTGATTTGAGGTCTGGCTATCATCAAGTGAAAGTGAAACCAGATGATATACCGAAGACGGCTTTCCGAACAAGATACGGACATTATGAGTTCGTAGTTATGCCTTTCGGAGTGACGAATGCACCTGCTATGTTCATGGATCTGATGAATTGGGTATTCTCGGCATTCCTCGAAAAATTTATGATCGTTTTCATCGACGATATACTGATATATTCGAGAACCCAAGAAGAGCACATAGAACACTTGAATATGGTATTACAGATTCTTCGGGAAAGGCAGTTGTATGCAAAGTTCTCCAAATGCGAGTTCTGGCTTGATCAAGTATCATTTTGGGTCACGTTATATCCAAGCACAGAGTGATGGTAGACCCAATAAAGATTGAAGTTGTGAGTAACTGGAACAGGCCAAAGAATGCCAGCGAGATCAGAAGCTTTCTTGGGCTAGCAAGCTACTACAGGAAGTTTGTAGAGAACTTCTCTAGAATTGCAGCCCCTATGACAGTTCTCACCAGAAAAAACAAAAAGTATGAATCGGGCGCTGCGAAGAGTTTCACGAATTGAAAAAGAGAGACGGCGCTCCAATCCTTGCTCTTCCGAGATGTGAAGGCTTCAACATGTACAGTGATGCTTCCAAGTTGGGACTCGGAGTTGTACTCATGCAGAATGGCAAGGTCATTGCCTACGCCTCTAGGCAACTCAAGGAACATGAAAGGAATTATCCCACTCACGATCTAGAGCTAGCGGCCATGGTCTTTGCTCTCAAAACATGGAGGCATTATCTATATGGAGCTCAGTGTAGGATTTATACAGACCACCAGAATCTGAAATATTTCTTCACACAGAAGGACCTAAACATGAGACAACGCGCGGATGGCTCGAGGCACAAATCAAGGATTATGACTGCGAGATCTTCTACCATCTAGGAAAAGCGAACAAGGTGGCCGATGCACTCAGCAGGAAGTCCTGTGCCACCTTGATGTCTCTATCGGTATTATCTCGGCCTTTAGAAAAGGAAATTATACGTTACAGGGTTGAAATCATTTTCAGACGGCTTTCTATTATGACGATAGTACTGATGTTGTTCGACGATATATTAGAAAAGCAAGCCCGCGACTCGAGCATTCAAAGGATCAAGCAAGAGGTCCTAGGAGGAAAGGATGATGGATTTCGTATCTCTGACAGTGGAGTACTCTACCTCAGGAATCGCTTGTGTATTCCTGATGATCCAGAATTACGGAAGAAGATATTTGAGAAAGCTCACGAAACCCCTTATGTGATGCATCCTGGAACCACCAAGATGTACCATGATCTGAAAAGGAAATTCTGGTGGTTCGGTATGAAAAGAGATGTGGCTCAGTATGTCAGTACCTGCCTGACCTGCTAGAGGGTTAAAGCAGAACACCAGAGACCTGGAGGAACACTACAGCCGATCCAAATTCCAGAATGGAAATGGGAAGATATTTCTATGGATTTCATCTCAGGACTGCCCAAGACGACGAACAGATATAACGCTATATGGGTAATCGTGGATAGATTGACGAAGTCTGCCCACTTCTTAGCAATCAAGATGACCTATTCGACTGAGCAACTGGCTCAATTATATGCTAAGGAAATTATCAGATTACATGGGATTCCTAAGACCATCATTTCTGACAGAGATGGTCGCTTTATTTCCCATTTCTAGGAATGTGTTCAGAAGGCCCTTGGCACGAAGCTATTATTCAGTACTACCTTTCATCCTCAGACTGACGGACAGACCGAAAGGGTGAATCAAGTACTAGAGGATATGTTATGAGCTTGCGCCTTGGATTTCAAAGGGAGTTGGTGTCGATACTTATGCTTGGCAGAATTCGCCTACAATAATAGCTACCAAGCTACTATTGGAATGGCGCCCTACGAGGCTCTATACGAGAGGAATGTAGATCTCCTATATGCTGGTACGAGGGTGGTGAAAAGAAGGGGATGCGACTTCAAACAGATTTCATTGATGACACCACCCGAGCTATACAGAACATCCGCCAAAGAATTGAAACTGCTTAGAGCCGGCAAAAGAGCTATGCAGATATGCGGTGTAGACCGTTGGAATTCGACTTCGGGGATCTGGTATTCCTCAAGGTATCCCCTATGAAGGGGGTGATGAGATTCGGAAGGAAAGGTAAGCTGAGTCCGCGCTATGTTGGACCGTATCCGATATTGAAGAGAGCTGGCAAGGTAGCTTACGAGCTAGAGCTGCCTCAAGAGATGTCGGCTATTCACAACGTGTTCCATGTTTCGATGCTCAAGAAGTGCATTCCCAGTACAAACCAAGTGATCGAGCCACAAATGGTGCAAGTTCAAGAGGACTTGAGTTATGAAAGTCGGCCTATCCAGATGCTAGACCGAGAAGTCAAAAGACTAAGGAATAAAGAGGTGCCCTTAGTGAAGATCCTGTGGCAAAATCAACGGTACGAAGAAGCCACCTGGGAACACGAGGAGGACATGAAACAGAAGTACCCAGAGTTATTCTAAGTTTCGAGGATGAAACGTTTAAAAGGTATGAAGGATTGTAATTCCCGTAAAATTCCTAGCAAATTTACAAGAATTTTTGCATGATTATAATGGGCTTTGTATGGGCTCTTTGAAAAAAATAAAAGAAATAGAGCCAAAAAGGATGCATGACCCAAGATTTGAACCCTAAACCCCTAAGTAAAAAGCTAAACCTTAAGATGCACCCAATAACCAGAAGCCCAGCAGGGTTGTGCTATTAGAAGGGCATGGGAAATGATAGATAAGGGTAATAGAGGCTAAGGGACACCTTCAAGTGAATAAATAGGGGAATGAGGAGACAAGAGAAACCACAATTGACATTCTCCACTTCTCTTCTTCTTCCTCGCCGAAACCCTAAGCTTCCCCTCTACCATTTTCTTAAAACCAACTAAGCTAGGAGAAAGATCTAGTCTTGGCACAACCTAGGGTATTTTCTACTACTAAACAAAGCGAAGGATGTAAGTATCCCCTCACCTGCAGACAAGTTGCTTCGGTTGATGGTTGTTAAGAAATTTCTTCATGAAACTTTCGGCCAACACCCTATACATGATTCCCATGATTGTCCATGATTTGTTTTGTATGAATATGATGATAACATGTTTCTAGATAGGCTTGGTTTAAGGATTTGATCTTCAAGCTTCATGAAACTTTCGGCCAACACCCTATACATGCTTCCCATGATTGTCCATGCTTTGTTTTGTATGAATATGATGATAACATGTTTCTAGATAGGCTTGGTTTAAGGGTTTGATCTTCAAGCTTCATGAAACTTTTGGCCAACACCATATACATGCTTCCCATGATTGTCCATGCTTTATTTTGTATGAATATGATGATAACATGTTTCTAGATAGGCTTGGTTTAAGGGTTTGATCTTCAAGCTTCATGAAACTTTCGGCCAACACCCTATACATGCTTCCCATGATTGTCCATGCTTTGTTTTGTATGAATATGATGATAACATGTTTATAGATAGGCTTGGTTTAAGAGTTTGATCTTCAAGCTTCATGAAACTTTCGGCCAACACCCTATACATGCTTCCCATGATTGTCCATGCTTTGTTTTGTATGAATATGATGATAACATGTTTCTAGATAGGCTTGGTTTAAGGGTTTGATCTTCAAGCTTCATGAAACTTTTGGCCAACACCCTATACATGCTTCCCATGATTGTCCATGCTTTGTTTTGTATGAATATGATGATAACATGTTTCTAGATAGGCTTGGTTTAAGGGTTTGATCTTCAAGCTTCATGAAACTTTCGGCCAACACCCTATACATGCTTCCCATGATTGTCCATGCTTTGTTTTGTATGAATATGATGATAACATGTTTCAAGATAGGCTTGGTTTAAGGGTTTGATCTTCAAGCTTCATGAAACTTTCGGCCAACACCCTATACATGCTTCCCATGATTGTCCAAGCTTTGTGTTGTATGAATATGATGATAACATGTTTCTAGATAGGCTTGGTTTAAGGGATTGATCTTCAAGCTCCATGAAACTTTCGGCCAATAACCATTTAGGCTCCTAATGGACTTCTATGCTATGATCTATATGTAGTCATGTTATGTTTTGAATGTAGGTGAAGATGATATGTTGATAGCTAAGCTAGATTTAAGTATTGAATCCTTAAGCCTCTTGAAACTCTCGGCCAAGACCTATTTAGGCTCCTAAGGGCCTCCCATGCCATGATCTATATGTGATGGAATTAACATGTGGTTAGTTAGATCTTGTACAAATTGTTTAGGGTTTAAAATTTTGTGAGAACCCCATGAAGTTTAGAACACACCATGTTATGCTTGTTCATGATGTTTATGTCATACTCTATATGTGTGTGATGTTAGTATGATGTTAAGTAGACCTTGCACAAGTTGTTTAGCATGTAAACTCCTAAGAACCCTCCCTTAGGGTTTCGGCCAGCCCATGTACATGCCCTCTACTAAGTCCTCCATGCCATGCTACATGTAGAAAAAGATGCAAATATGATGTTAGTTAGATTTTATGATAGCATGATTGGTTGATGTCACTACCTTATGTCCATGTTAATTGTATGAATGTATGATTATGTTCTGCTTATTGTCATGTTAATGGTATGAATGTATGATTATGTTATGCTCATTGTCATGTTAATTGTATGAGTGTATGTTATGTCATAAAGAAGGAACATGATATGTTGTCTAAAGAAATATGATATGTTATAAAGAAGGAACATGATCTGATATGAAAAGAAATATTATATGTTATGAAGAAGGAAACATGATATGTTATAAAGAAGGAACATGAGATGTTATGAAAAGAAATATGATATGTTATGAAGAAGAAACACGATATGTTATGAAAAGAAATATGATATGTTATGATAAGGAACATGATATGCTATTTTACTTTTTGCATGGCTTGTACCGAACCCTAATAAGGTCCAAGGGATGAGCTCCTACGTGCCCCTAGGTCGACGGTCGTAGTACGGACCCAGTACGGGATGGGCTCCCAGATGCCCTAGGCCGACGGTCATAAGTACGGGCTTAGGATGGGCTTCTATGTTATGTTGCCCCTAGGCCGATGGATATAGTACGGGCCTAGTACTCTAGTAGGTTCGGGATTAGCTACCTCGGGTCTATTAGGGGTGCGCGCTATGATGATGATGTATGTGGTACAATGTCGGGTCCAATATGTTTAGATTATGTTTAAGTACCTATAAGATATATGTTTTCAAAGAGCATCTTGCATATACCCTTATTTCATGTCTAGGTAATTATGATGTTTATATGGTTGTTATGCTTATATGTTTCTGAGTGTTCATGTCATTTCTCTTATATGAATGTTATGTTTATATGAATGTTATGCTTATATGTTCTTGTATGTTTATACGAATGCTATGCTTATATGTTCTTGTATGTTTATATGAATGCTACGTTTATATGTTCTTGTATGTTTATCTGCATGCTATGCTTATATATTCTTGTATGTTTATATGCATGCTATGCTTATATGTTCTTAAATGATCATGTCACTATTCTATGTCTAATTCTCGATGTATGACTTTTGTGAGTAGGAATGGATCTTACTAAGCCTATGTGCTTATAGTTTTATGTTCCCTTGTACTGCAGATAATGGTAAAGAATGGCTAAACTAAAGGGAGTAGCAGGAGGGGCAAAGTGTGTGTGGTAGTGGCATGGTGGAGGAGATCTGTTTATGTTTCCCATACTTATGCATGTTTCCCTTTAAGTTGAATGTCATGAACTTGAACTAAGTACTTATGAAATGATGATGCATGCTTTATGTTTAAAAGAAAGAAAGAAAAAAAAAGTTTAAAGTCTTCCGCTGTAAGAAGTATATGTAGTCTATCGTTGTAAGAAGTATATGTAAGTCTTCCGCTGTAAATGCATGTATGTATGATCGCGTCGCGCCGCCCTTCCAACCCCTGGAAAGAGCGGGCGTGACAATTAAAGTGCTTAGGACTATGATCGTATGCTCCAGGTTGTCCATGGTCTTGCAGCCCACATTCGGATTAGGATGTCTGAATCCTCCATGGGTATATATCGAGAGGCACTAGGTCGAGTCATACCGATCGAGATGACTCAATTAGCCAATGGGTTCAGTATACGAGGCATCGTGTTAGTTTATCCTGTTATAGCTGATATATTGATAGCTCACATTCCTTTATATCTCGATAATTCAAGAAAAATTAGTAGAATTCTAATACCTCGACCTTGTAGATTAGTTATAATAACACAAACAATGATGACTTTAATGTCTCGATACAAAGTAAAGGAGTAACCCTTGGATTTTGATAGGCATACCTAGACTTGAGGTTAGACTATCAGTAACTCAGAGTATGAGACTCGACATACAAAACTCAACACAAATAGATCTTACACTTGTTGAAGATGAGAAGACTAGTAACTGATTAGGATATGGATCAGAGTGGCGCAACGGAAGCATGGTGAGCTCATAACCCACAAAGAAGATTACGAACTGACAATTGGAATATTAAGATATTAGAATAAGTTTGGAGAACAACATAATACTTAGGGTTATCTAACCATATAAGTACATAATGACTTCCATAGTTTGTTAATATGTGTTAGGAATATTGTAACGGCTAGAGGGGGGGGTGAATAGCGTCAATGTAATTCTTTCGCGTTTGTTTCTACAATTTCGTTAGCGCAGTGGAATATAGATATAATACAATAATGAAATGGACAAGCACACACAAATACACGAAGATTTAACGTGGTTCGGAACCGCACGGTTCCTACTCCACGGATCGGGTTCGTACGAACCCTAGCGATGCCAATCACACACCACTATAATAATAACTCCTTCTCGGAACAATCCGGAGGCGGAGAAACCTCGTACAATATGATTACAATAATAATCAAGTAGATACAAGCAAAAACAATATGAAATACAAATGCAAGTAAAGGAAAAACACTTTACAAGAGCTTTGGATTGCTTGATCTTTGATTGCCTTGAACTAGCTTTGAAGGACTGGAAAGCACCAACTTCCCTCTTCAATTTCGCTCAAGAAAATCGCTATCTTTTCCTCCATCACGAGCTCCTTATATAGCTTCAACCTGTGCTGGAAAAGGTTGATCAGTCGACTGATCACACTGTTGCTATGAGACAACGGTGTAATCCATGCTGGAAAAATCCAACGGCTAGGACATCAGTCGACTGATCATGACCATCAGTCGACTGATGAGCCATCACTCGACTGCTCGTCTCAGCAGTCGAGTGAGACTCCATACGTGGCCGGAAAATCCGAGCATCATCGGTGATAACATAATCGATCATCGCTCATCCATCGATCGGCGCTAATGCGGATCGCTAGGCCACTTTCCGCATCAAACCCTAGTTGACATGAGGTTTTAACCCAAGTATGGTTCTCCCATACTTGCTAGACCACCCTTAGCCTAGACCTAAGCCTTCTAGCCACCTCCATCAGCCTCACGCCTCTCGGATCCCTCCAAGTCATCCATGACTTGTTCATCCATCACGCTAGCCTTCAGGTGCTTCCATCGGCTATGTCATGCTAACGGTGTCTAAACCGCCAAGGCACATTGGACTTATGCTGCCAAGACTCCCGCTTGGACTTTACGCCGCCAATATCAAACCCTTGGACTTCTCAAATGCCAAGACTCAAGCTTGGACTTTCCCTTGCCAACCCATGTTGGACTTTTCATGTGCCAAGTGTCCCACTTGGACTTTCCATGCCAAGTACTCAAGACTTGGACTTTACCAAATGACAATTACATTGTCATATGTTTTTGTCGAAACATTAAAATATCACTCGAGTCAAACTCGAGTCCTGGTTAATCGTGACCTGGGCCGATTGCACCAACAATCTCCCCCTTTTTGATGTTTGACAAAAACCAAACAAATGATTGAGTTAGAACACTAACTCAAATCCTTTACCAATTATCCCAAATTGGTAAATACTCTCCAAATGTTCTCCCCCAAACATTCTCCCCCTTTTTGACTAACATCAAAAAGGTTTCCTCCCCAAGAGGGTCAATGTCTCATGCCCCAATGAGATCTTACAATCTCCCCCTTGGTCCAAAATACTTAGGATGCCTACCATCTACCTAGTGATAAGTCCAATATCACTCAAGAGAGACAATCCCATTTACTCTCCCAATTTCCAAATTGGGTCTCTCAAAAGTCCCATCAATTTCCCAATTGATGTCATATTCTCCCAATAACTTCTCCTCTTCAAGAAGAAAAACACATCCATCATCCCAAGATGGATACCTCCCCCTAAAGGCTTGCTCCCCCTTGACCATTGCACCAACAATGTCCTTGGGCAGTCCCTAAGCCAATAGGAACTCTAAACCATCAAAATTAAGGTTAGAAATTCAATATAGAACTTTCCAACACCTTAAAATTGATACAAACCCTAAATACTTCTCCTAATCCATATCCAATGGATTTTCACCCTTTATAATGCTACCCAAAGCATATCCTAGGGTTAGGAGTGATTAGGGGTCATAACCGTAGCTGAAATCGGGTTAAACAATCTTGTTTTCCCCGAAATCAGGCTACCGATCGTGATTAATCGATCGATCATTGGCACCTCCATCGATCCGTCACCAATCGATCGATTATCAAATTTCGAATTTGATTATCAGAGTTGAATTTTAGAAAATCATAACTAATTATACGTATATCGAAAAATCACGAAATTTGGTACGTATAATACTTATAACACATACAATCAGTGAAAAATTTTGAAAAAATATTTTTACCATCGAAATAGGAGATTGATACAAAATCCAAAAGTGATTAAAAACTTTAAAGTTTAAGCTCACTTTGTATCAATCTTATCAATGGTGATTGCTATCAAAAGATAGGCTTCACCAAGGTTTTTCAAAATGATTTTAAAATATTTTTGAAAGCCTATTTTGAACCATAATTTATTGGCTAAATAACATAGCTTGTATATTAGCTTTCCTTATGATTCTTGGTGATAATTAGAATAAGTTTGAGTTCATCTAGATGCACTACCCATGCACCTTGAACCTAACTTATTATCCTAGCATCTCACATGTATCTAGGATGTATAAATACACATACATGTCAATGTGATGTGAGATGTGGGTTTGGATTCACTTTATCTAGGGTTTCATGCATTTCCTAGGCAACCCTACTTGATTCCCTTATAAATGGGACTTCAAGTCATGCCATAGTCCTTAAATCAATTTCAACCAATTGCCTTAAATGCATGAATGATTATGGCATTAGAAATGATATAAATAAGCATATGCTCATAATCATGATGTCATGGCATAAGATGAAATTTAAGAACACATGACATGGTATATGATAGGATGCGATTTCATGTCATGATATATCAACTTTCATATGCAATACAATTATACAAATACTCATCCCAAACACACAAGATTTTCAGAAAAAAAAATTTCATTTAACTTAAAAATTTAGTCTTTTACATTCAAAATGGAGATTGGCTATGCTCAATCTCACTACAAAAACTGACAACCACAGAAAATCTAATATCCTCAATATCTAATCGTCTGCAGGAGGTGGCGGTGGAGGAGGCTGCTGACTCAGGGTCCAGGCCCGTATCATCTCTAACATATCGAGCTGACACTGCTCGATGCGGCTCTGGGACTCCTCCATCCGATCCAGACGTGCGCCGAAGGATGCCTGACCTGCCAATAACTCACAGCGTCCTAACCGTCACGATAGTCTCGAAATCGGACTCGGTAGCCACACGACGATCATCTGATGGACCCGCCACTGATGCATCTGCCGGCATCTGATCGTCCTCATCAGCGGTGTCTACATCCTCGTAGTCCTCTACTGTATCTCTGGAGTGCGGAGGAGGCTCTGCGTGCGTAGGTGGTGGTCGTGGCGCCTGACTCCATCTGTCCGGCCCATCCATAGCTTTGCTAACGAGAAGTTCTGTGATATACGATCGTACACCTCGATAAGCTCTCGAGAGAACCCCTGTGGATGTTAACCCTACGGACTCTAGCCATCTTGTGATGATATGACCATATGGCATATGCACTTTCCCTTGGGACGAAGTGAAATGCACAATGCAATGAAACATGTTTAGTGCAAAGTTAATGTCTAACCTATGCATGGCGTATAGAAGAAATAGATGGGGAGGCGAATCTTGGCGGACCAGTCACGATAGGAAGAAAACACCCAACAATGACCTTGTAGAGGACATTGTCAGGTGCAGATAACTCAGTGATAGGGAATAAGTTTTGGGCCGGTGGACGAGGATAACCAAAGATATGCTCATGCATGGACTCCATAGAGATATGGTCAAAGGGCTCAGGTAAAGGAAAATCCATGGTAGGGAAAAAGATAAAGGTGTCATCTGAGGGCCTACACTCGAGAAACTCCTGCAGTATCACAAGAGTGAACTCTAACTTGTGTTTTGCTATGCGAGTAATGTAGGTAGGGCCGTCATCCACCTTTTTTAGGTTTTGATAAAATTCCTTAAGAATGTCATCATTAATTGGATGCGTGCATAAGACGACTTTCATGAGATTGTAGTATGCAATTAATTCTATGACATCACTACAATGGCGGTTGAAAAAGTCCCTATCGATGTACCTAACCAACATAGGCTGGTACAATCGAGATTCACCCTCGGGTGGATCATTCCTACGGGCTCTCCTATTATGAATGCAATGTAATGATATGACATGCAAGGACATAATACATGATTAGATAAAAACTAAATTATAACGGAAAGGAAAATTAGGGCTTGGGTAAAAAGATTGTTACTTAGGTGCCATTTGGAGGTGTGGCCGAGGAAAACTCGGATATTCTTGAAGTCGTCGGAAAATTCTAGGAGCGCGGAACCCTAATCGGAACAAGGAACCAACCCTAGAATGAGTGAAATGAGGCTTGAAATAAGTGAACTAAGGTAAAATAGGGCTCATCTAACAAACCTAACACCTTGGGCAGCTGGCACGGCCGGAAGGATCGTTGGAGAACAAGAATGGTGATCGGAGAAGGAGAGAAGAACGAAGGCGCGTCGAGTGAAGACGTCGAACCCTAGCGGTTCGGCGTTATAAAATCGTGCGATCGATGTGCAATGTCGATCGATCGGTCGCGATTTATTACCGGGTTTCTGCGAGCGGCGTTGCATCGGCTCGGCAATCATTGCTGAACCTTACGTGACGTGCTACGGATAGCATCGGTCGTGATGTTGCTCATCGATCGGTGATGTCGCATCACTCGATTGCTCGTCGAGCACTTTCGGTGATGACCCTCGGCCTCGGTGAGCGATTGCCATCGATCGTGATGTATCCCATCGATCGTGATGTTCAACGATCGAGTCATGAAGCCGACTCGGTGATGGCCGCATCGTATCGTGCTACAGTGTTATCAGTCGATAATCGTATCGATCGGATATCTAATTTCCGATTCGAAATTAAAATCTCGATTTCTTCATCTAATTAATCCATTTTATCATGTTTATTCTTGTATATCGAATATATTGATGTTACACTTACATTCATGTATTCGTTAATGTATTTTAATGTTTTATTTCATTTTTGCAAACATTAACATTCAATGATTTCCAAATCCTAACATCTCACCCTTTCTAAGTGTTGAAATACATAATCAAGGTAAAAGACTTGTTTTGTGAGATGCAATCCATCCTAGACATTCCTTCCATGCAAACATATGATAAAACATATGAAACATGGTGAGTACAATACATCAAGTTGTGTGACACTTGAGTATCACTCTTGATGTTACTTTTACATGAACTTTTAAAGTGTGCCAACAATCAAAGTTACACACTATGATCTCTAAATCTAGATTGTGCCAATTTTGATCATTTTATCAAACTTCTCAATTAGTATTGGCACATCCTAAACCCACCTAGCGTGAATCATCATCTAGGAATCCAAAACCGATTTGAGCTCCTAGGGTTAATTAGGTATTAGATAACCTCCTAGATACCTTCCTAATGGCCTTCCTAGGCTTATTAGCCTTGGTCATTTTGGTCTTGCCTAGGTTGACTCTAGGTAACTCTTGCAACCTTCTTGTCGCCACTAGGTTTCTAGAAACCTTGGCCACTAGGCACAACCCTTGGTCAACTCTAGGATGACTTCCTATTGACCTTGGTCTTCCTAGACTTAGTTAGTGTTCCATAGTCAAATGGAACACTATGATAAGTCACCTTGGACTTAGGTTTGTGACCCAAACCATTCTTGCCCTTGGTTGACTTTTGACTCTTAGGTCCTAGATGTTGACTTTGACTTCTTGACCTAGGAGTTTGACCATTAGACCCTTTAAAATGATTTTGCATAGTGTTGAGGGTCTTCTCAAGTTTTTCAAGTCTTGACCTCAAGGCTTGGTTTTCTAATTCTAATTGCCCAATTTTAAAATTTTGATTTAAATCTTGGGCATTGGACTTCCTTGGCATACGCCTAGTCCATTTTGGATTAACACCTAGATGTTCTTGTATTTTCTTAATAGATTCCCTAGGTATGGTTTTTCTAGGGACATTAGTCCCAAATTTCTCCTTATTACTAAAATGGACACTTTTAGCTCCTAAGAAAAAACATTTATTCCTATTAGCCTGCTTTTCATAAATTGTAGGAGAATTTAAATTCCTAGCATGCTTTTTAACATTTAAATTAGAAGATGCACTACTAAAATGTACCTTAGGGTTAACCTTAGCTCCCCCTACTTGTGATGCTTCTTCTTGGGTCTTTTTCCTCCCCCTAGAGCATTGACTTCTATAATGCCCCTTTCGATGGCACTTGAAGCATATAATATGCTCCTTGCTCTTTTGACTTGGGGAACCGGCATCCTTTGACTTTTGTTGACTTTTGGGCGTCGGAGATGTTGGGTTTCCGGCACCGCGGCGTGTGTGTGTTCGATCATGTTTCATAAACATGAGCACAGCGGAAGCAATAAAAATAATAAATACTCCTATTTATTACAACACACACAACACACGCATGCTATTACAACAAGTGTAGACATAACCGTAAATTAAAATTGCAATAAAAGGAAATTAAACTACGTTATACCTTCCGTATGACGTGTAGCGGGAACGGCATCAACCAGAACGATCCTCGTAAGAATCGTCTCTATCCGTATCCACGCCGAGCTCCTCGGGATGACTTCGCTAAGTCACGAGCTTCGTCTTCGTACGGGTTACTAGCCTCATGTTGAAGACGACGTGATCGAGAGATGATCACGATCCGAATCCAAATTCGGATCCAAAACGAGTTCTCAAAACTCGCTTCTCCGGAGAGGTATTCGTCAACCGTTTGACGAATCCTTCGTCCTCCACCTCAGAGGATTACCGGAGATCAAATCCGGTATAGTTAGCCGCTGGAGCACTAACCGCCGCCCAAACGACGCCCGACGAGGGAAGAAGCTGTCCAAAAACTGGACAGCTTGGTGGAGGAGATAGGCGCCGCCAACAAAGGAAGTGCTCACCTTGATGCCAAACCTAAGGAGGATCGCCGGAACTCTTCCGCAGCAGCTCGACGCCGCGAGGAGGAAGGAAGCCGTGACGCCGGAGGTGCTGGGCGGCAACACAAGGTGGGCGGCAACAATGTGTTGGGCGGCTAGGGTTTGGATGATTGGATTAGTTAGGCTTAATAATCCCTTTAAGCCCATTTTATAGAGAACTAATTCTTAATGGTTAATGGATCATATCCATAAAGCCCTAACTCCATTAAGATAAGTTAAAATAAACCAAACCATGATGGTTTATTTTAAGTTAAAACGAACCAACCAACCTTTGGTTCATTCGCTTAATATAAACCAAACCCTTTGGTTTATTCTCATCCATTGGATTAGAACCAAACCATTTTGGTCCATCCATTATGTCTTCATAAGACACGGCCCATCCACGCCCATTGCGATCAAACAATTTCATGCTCGCTTATGTTTGGTCCAACCAAACATAGTTTCTCTCGGCCGAGAATCCCATTCTCAAGCTCGCTTTAAATCCTTTGGATTACACTGTGCGGTGACCAAATAGGTTCTCGCTTATGTTGGCCGCCTATAATTAACCATTAATTATAGAACGATCATGAGTGGCACCTAGTAGTACATCATGATCCCCAATTAACCAAAAGATCAACGCTGATCCGTAACTATTTCAAACCCTTCAAGAGCTCGAATGAATCGCGCCCCATTCCTTCACTCATCTTATACCCACTTGGTTCAGACATGGTCTATTGTGTCACCTCACTAGGTCGACTACGCCACACCTAGCCCAAGTATCATTTCTCGTCCTACGGATTCTAGTTACTCCACATGTATCGAAGAGTACCTTACTCTAAACATGTAATGCTTTGGCCAAAGACTTTAGTAACAATCCGACGAGAGGCCATGGGTATACATCTCCTGGCAAGGAGTGGTGAATCCTTTATAGGCTATTCAAACACCTTCGATCACTTCGACTTATACCCAATCATCCCGGGTCCACATCTCCTTAGAGATGTTTGCTTAAGATGTCAAAGCATAAGTCTCCATGATCAAGATGACTTGAATACCGCAAGTCAAAGGAACATCGCACTTAAGCCACAGTAAGAACTTCATTGACATATCTTTATATGCAGAGAACCATATGAAGTCTTACGGCTGGTCACTTCAATGAACTAGTTACCATAACTAGCATCCACGATTAACTCCGGACATCACTATGTCTCCAGCCAGTGAGAATCAGCTTACTTGGATACACCAAGGAGTATACCTCGTGCTAGTCTCGACAGAATTGATGGTGTCCAATTCCATCAATTCATCGACTAGGGATAATTCCGATACATCACAATTACACATGTAGAGATACTCACTAGTTGTGATCCAATCACAAATTCTCTCATGCTGTGAATCGTATCGTGGACATTCAGTAAATGAGTTTAAGATCCAATCAAATACATAAAACATGTATACTCAAATAGTGAATCTTCATTTATCATATAAATGGTTCATACATAAGGCGATTGCCTTAGGACATCTCTCATATATTACTAACAGGACTCCCACTTGCCTAATGCCAATCGCTACGGTATCCAATACCATAAGCTCTAACATGACCCTCAAACTTACTTTGAGGTAATGCTTTAGTCAAAGGATCCGCTAAGTTCCTTTCAGTGGGAATTTTCTCGATTTGTATTTCGTTCCTACTTATGATCTCTCTGATAAGATGATAGCGGCGAAGCACATGTTTGGATCATTGATGAGACCACATCAAGTTCATAGATGAACTACTTGATCCAAACCGCTTCCTTTGCTTCCAAAGCGCAACGATTCGCCTTAGTGGCGTAATCCGCTATAGTGTCAAGCTTGGAACCTTTCCAACTTATTGCGCTCCATTCTAGGTGAATACATACCTGACTAAGACATGGAATCATCCTCGTCATTCGGATCCGCATCCGTATACCCACGTATCACCATGTACCCTTCTCCATATATTAGGAACACATCCTTAGTTCTTCTCAAGTACTTAAGGATTGTCTTAATACGCCTAATGATCCATTCTGGATCGGATTGGTATCTGCCGCGTGACACTCGAGCGCACGATACATCGGGCCTCGTACATAACATAGCATACATGATAGATCCTATCATGGATGCATAGGGAATCTTACTCATGCAAATCCTCTCGCCTTCCGTGCGCGGACACATAGACTTGAAGGTGTACCCCATGCCGATGGGAAGATAACCTTTCTTGGATTCCGACATGCTAAACCTCTTTAGCACTCATATATGTAGACCGCGAAGACCAAGCAGTTTGATCTATCTCTATAGATCTTAATCCCAAGGATGTAGGTTGCTTCTCCCAGTCTTTCATGGAGAATGTCTTGGATAACCAAACCTTAATCGATTGTAAGATTGACACATCGTTTCCTATAAGTAATATGTCATTGACATACAATACTAGGAACACGACTGCACTCCCACTAACCTTCTTGTACACACAAGGTTCGTCTGGATTTTGTGAGAAATCAAACTTTTTGATCGTCTCATCAAAACGGATATTCCAGCTCCTGGATGCTTGCTTCAATCCATAAATGGATCGTCGCAACTTGCATACCTTGGTTTTATCACCCGATGTGAAACCCTCAGGCTGTATCATATACACGTCCTCGAGCAAGTTTCCATTAAGGAAAGCTGTTTTCACATCCATCTGCCATATCTCATAATCATAATGAGCTGCTATGGCCAGGAGCATCCGAATGGATTTAAGCATAGCTACAGGCGAATAGGTTTCGTCATAATCAACACCTTGCTTTTGACGATATCCTTTCGCCACCAATCTAGCCTTATAGGTAATCACATTACCATCCATGTTGGTTTTCTTCTTGAAAACCCACTTGCACCCTATAGGCTTTATGCCTTCAGGTGGGTCAACCAAGTTCCAAACTTGGTTTTCATACATGGAATCCTTTTCCGACTTCATGGCACCAAGCCACTTATCCCTTTCTGAACTTGTCAGCACTTCTTCATAACTGGTAGGCTCCTCATCATCAATGAGTAACACGTCGTTCGATTCACTTACGAAATCCATATCTCTCGAATAGCGTGTTCTAGGATCTACGAAGATGTGGTGTTACAATAGGTCCAATCGATTGCTCATCACTATGAGTTGTCATGTTGTTTCACCAGTATCTCATTAATGTCTATTTGAGTCTCGAGCCTCCTCAAGCTCGGCGACACTCCCACTGCTTTTCTTGCAAGAGAAACTCTTTCTCTAAAACACAAAGATGCCTTGAAACAAACACCTTTTGTTCCACAGATGATAGAATTGGTAACCCCTTGTTTCCTTAGGGTATCCAATAAATAGACATTTATCGACTTAGCATCCAGTTTTGTCCGATACACGGTCACACATAAGCGGGACAACCCCATATCTTCAAGTAAGATACATGAGGTTTCTTACTATTCCATATCTCATATGGAGTAGTTGAGACTACCTTGGTAGGCATTCTGTTTAACAAGTAAACAGCTGTCTGAAGTGCATAGCCCCAAAAGAACTTGGGAAGAGTCGCATGATTCATCATTGACCTGACCATGTCCAACAAGGTCCGGTTACGCCTCTCAGATACACCATTATGCTGTGGTGTATATGGCGGAGTCCATTGAGACAATATACCATTGTCTCTTAGATAATCAAGAAACTCTTGACTTAAGTATTCACCACCTCGATCCGATCAAAGTATTTTAATACTCTTGTCATGTTGTTTCTCTACTTCATTTCTGAATTCTTTGAACCTTTCAAAGGCTTGGACTTGTGTTTCATCAAGAACACATACCCAAACCGTGAGTGATCATCGGTGAAGGTAATGAAGTAGCTATAGCCTCCTAATGCTTGAGTTGACATAGGTCCACATACATCATGTACTACCTAAGACCTAGTAACTCCCACTCGCTCACCTTTTCCCGTAAAAGGTAACTTAGTCATCTTGCCTTTTAAGCATGATCTGCATGTATCGTATGAATCCAATTCAAACGATTCCAGAATTCCACATCGGTGTAATTCAGACATGCGTTTCTTGCTTATATGGCCAAGACGACAATGCCACATATAGGAGTCTATTTGATTATCCTTTCGAGCACGCTTGTTGCTCGCCGATATCGCATCGGATACGTCCCAACGATAAACACCATTGCTTAAAGTTCCAATCCCATAAAGAACTCCATTCAAAGTTATGTAACAACAATTGTTACTAAAATTCAAATGGAAACCATTTCTATTTAAACAAGAAATAGAAATGATGTTCTTTATCAACGAAGGAATATAAAAGCAATTGTCCAGTTCTAAGACAAGTCCTGCAGGGAGTTTCAACAAATACGCTCTATGGCGAAAAGAACCTTTGCTCCATTCCCAACACGCAAATTTGACTCTCCTTGGCGAGTCTTCTTCTATTCCTTAGCCCATGTATGTCATTACATATATGTGAGCCACACCCAGTATCCAATACCCAAGTGTCTAAGGAAATAGAATGACAATCAATAAAGAAGATTTCTGAAGAAGATGGGGCATCCGATGCCTTATCCTTCTTCATGGACTCAAGATAAATCTTGCACTTTCTTCAAGAATGTCTCTCCTTGCCATAATGATGGCAAGTTTCCTTGTGCTAGTTCTACCTTCTTAGCCCTTCTCTTCTTTCCCTTCTGTTCCTTTGACTTCCTCTTAGAACCTTTCTTCGAGGAATCAACTAACAAGATCGCCCCTCGCCATGCTTCTCTAAGACTCCACAGTCTTCAAAGATATTGAGCAAGTACCACAGATGAACCTCCTAGCATCTCAGAGGTGAAGAGGAGCTTTGAGACTTCGAACCTTTCGAATCTCACTTGCTCATCAACCAACTCACAAAGATGAAGGACTACGATATGAGCATCCATATGCTCATGTTGTTTTCGTAGCTTGGGTTCCATTATGGCTAGCATGATGCAACTCATTTGTTCAGAATCACTCACATGTTTCTGATAGGCCAACAATTGGTCCAAAGTTGCATCGTCACTAGGACGGACGGGAAAAGGCGCTTCGAGGACATACACAAGCTTTTCACCTTGAGAACAATTCTCAAGTTTCTAAGCCAGTCCAAGAAGTTCGGCCCAGTCAATTTATTTGAATCCAAAATGGAACGCAAATTCAAACACATCATGATCAATTTTTAGAAATACAAAACGAGCATATATGAGAAAGATGATTTTAAAATGCATCAATATACATTTATAAATCCCATTCATTTTTCGAATTTCAAAAACCCCAAAATCACTTCGGGAGATTGTAGGTCCATCTCCGAATGGGCTGATATCCATCATAGTTATGAACAACCTTGGAGAGAGTCCAACAAGCCATTCATAACTACGACGGTAGGTATCATCTATACCGATTGCATATCACGTATATGCAACTATCACAATGTGCTATCAACTATTTGAATGTTCACACATACATCGGGTTGTTAACACATTAACAAGTATGCATCATATGCATAACACCCAACTTCACCTCCCTTTACATCGACCTTGGAGAGAGTCCAACAAACCGATGCTCCAGGTTAAAGCCAACCCATTAATCAGGACATAGTTTTAATATGGTTAGAGCGCATTCAACCAAATAGTGCTTATAAGCTCCACATATCTCCACAATGGTATGATATTGTCCACTTTGGGTCTAAGCCCTCATGGTTTTATTTTTGGGCTTTACCCAAAAGGCCTCATACCAATGGAGATATCTTTTTTCTTATAAGCACATGATCTTTTCCATGTCTTACCAATGTGGGACTTTGATTGTATTCCCCATACTCCCAACAATCCCCCCCTCAAACGAAGGACCACATTGGGCCCCCCCTCAAGCCTATCCCTCCTCGAAGGATTTTCTCTGCTTGATGTCCGATCTTCAACCCACCAGACTTCGCGGTTGTTCGGTCCCCGGCCCAACTAGACTTCCTTCCCGATGTCCGGTTCTCTTGATCCGGACGTGGAGCTCAACTTCCGCCGTTCGAGGTTCATGGCTTGACATGGACCATGGCTCTGATACCAATTGTTAGTGCTTATAAGCTCCACATATCTCCACAATGGTATGATATTGTCCACTTTGGGTCTAAGCCCTCATGGTTTTATTTTTGGGCTTTACCCAAAAGGCCTCATACCAATGGAGATATCTTTTTTCTTATAAGCACATGATCTTTTCCATGTCTTACCAATGTGGGACTTTGATTGTATTCCCCATACTCCCAACATTAGCCCAGCTTGGAGAGAGTCCAACAACCAAAGCTAACGATTGACCTCTGACTCTTACCATATTAGTATTAAACTATTCCATGGTTTGAACATATTCAGGTTCGAGCCGGGCTTGGAGAGAGTCCAACAACCCAAACAAGAAACAGAACTCTGGTTCTAACCATATTAATGGAAGGTGTAGGCTTTAATATTGATTAAGGGTTTTTATGTCTCATCCTCTTTGCATGCAAATAACTATTATCTATATGGCATGGCATACATGGCATACATCTACATGTCACGACACGCATGGCATAATGTTATGCATCTAATGCAATTACATGGCATACAATTATGTCATGTATGTAATTTCCTTATATGTCATAACTATTTATGGAAATAAAATATGTTTAAGATTTGATTCTCCAAATCAAATCATAATTAAATTAGGAAACAAATTTCCAAATCTAATCACATATTTTATTCATGGAATTATTTGATTAAGGAAAATCTATTTAGGAAACCAATTTCCTAAATCTTTAAAACTACTTATGGAAATTAAATATTTTAAGATTTGATTTCCCAAATCAAATCATGATTAAATTAGGAAACAAATTTCCAGAATCTAATCAAATATTTTATTTATGGAAAATATCAATTTCCATAAATACTTCCAACTTTCCAAAAGTGGAAGATTTCCATAAATACTTCTAGACTTTCCAAAATTGAAAAATTTCCATAAATACTTCTAAATTTCCAAAATTTAGAAAACTTCCAGAAATACATTATGACTATCGCAAAACAATTTTACGATTATGTCGAAACACAACCTGGGCTCTGATACCACTGTTGGGTTTCCGGCACCGCGGCGTGTGTGTGTTCGATCATGTTTCGTAAACATGAGCACAGCGGAAGCAATAAAAAATAATAAATACTCCTATTTATTACAACACACACAACACACGCATGCTATTACAACAAGTGTAGACATAACCATAAATTAAAATTGCAATAAAAGGAAATTAAACTACGTTATACCTTCCGTATGACGTGTAGCGGGAACGGCATCAACCGGAACGATCCTCGTAAGAATCGTCTCTATCCGTATCCACGCCGAGCTCCTCGGGATGACTTCGCTAAGCCACGAGCTTCGTCTTCGTACGGGTTACTAGCCTCATGTTGAAGACGACGTGATCGAGAGATGATCACGAACCGAATCCAAATTCGGATCCAAAACGAGTTCTCAAAACTCGCTTCTCCGGAGAGGTATTCGTCAACCGTTTGACGAATCCTTCGTCCTCCACCTCAGAGGATTACCGGAGATCAAATCCCCGGTATGTTAGCCGCTGTCGGAGCACTAACCGTCGTCCAAACGACGCTCCGACGAGAGGAGAAGAAGCTGTCCAGAAAAACTGGACAGCTTGGTGGAGGAGATAGGCGCCGGCCAACAAAGGAAGCCAAGTGCTTACCTTGATGCCAAACCTAAGGAGGATCGCCGGAACTCTTCCGGCAGCAGCTCGACGCCGGCGAGGAGGAAGGAAGCCGCTTACGACGCCGGATGGAGGTGCTATGGGCTGGGCGGCAACACAAGGTGGGCGGCAACAATGTGTTGGGCGGCGAGGGTTTGGATGATTGGATTAGTTAGGGTTTAACAATCCCTTAAGCCCACTTTTATAGAGAACTAATTCTCTTAATGGTTAATGGATCATATCCATAAAGCCCGTTAACCCGCTCCATTAAGATAAGTTAAAATAAACCAAACCATGATGGTTTATTTTAAGTTAAAACGAACCAACTAACCTTTGGTTCATTCGCTTAATATAAACCAAACCCTTTGGTTTATTCTCATCCATTGGATTAGAACCAAACCATTTTGGTCCATCCATTATGTCTTCATAAGACACGGCCCATCCACGCCCATTGCATCAAACAATTTCATGCTCGCTTTATGTTTGGTCCAACCAAACATAGTTTCTCTCCGAGAATCCCATTCTCAAGCTCGCTTTTAAATCCTTTGGATTACACTCACAGCGTGTGACCAAATAGGTTCTCGGTTTATGTTGGCCGCCTATAATTAACCATTAATTATAGAACGATCATGAGTGGCACCTAGTAGTACATCATGATCCCCAATTAACCAAAAGATCAACGCTGATCCGTAACTATTTCTCAAACCCTTCAAGAGCTCGAATGAATCGTGGCCCCATTCCTTCACTCATCTTATACCCACTTGGTTCAGACATGGTCTATTGTGTCAGCCCCACTAGGTCGACTACGCCACACCTAGCCCAAGTATCATTTCCTCGTCCCACGGATTCTAGTTACTCCACATGTATCAAGAGTACCTTACTCTAAACATGTAATGCTTTGGCCAAAGACTTTAGTAACAATCCGACGAGAGGCCATGAGTATACATCTCCTCGCAAGGAGTGGTGAATCTTTATAGGCTATTCAAACACCTTCGATCACTTCGACTTATACCCAATCATCCCGGTCCACATCTCCTTAGAGATGTTTGCTTAAGATGTCAAAGCATAAGTCTCCATGATCAAGATGACTTGAATACCGCAAGTCAAAGGAACATCGCACTTAAGCCACAAGAAGAACTTCATTGATATATCTATATATGCAGAGAACCATATGAAGTCTTACTACCGTCACTCCAATGAACTAGTTACCATAACTAGCATCCACGATTAACTCCGACATCACTATGTCTCCACCAAGGAGAATCACCGCTTGGATACACCAAGGAGTATACTGCGTTAGTCTCGGCTGTAATTGATGGTGTCCAAATCCATCAATTCATCGACTAGGATAATTCCGATACATCACAATTACACATGTAGAGATACTCACTAGTTGTGATCCAATCACAAATTCTCTCATGCCGTGAATCGTATCGTGGACATTCAAGAAATGAGTTTAAGATCCAATCAAATACATAAAACATGTATACTCAAATAGTGAATCTTCATTTATCATATAAATGGTTCATACATAAGGCGATTGCCTTAGGACATCTCTCATATATTACTAACAGACTCCCACTTGGCCTAATGCCAATCGCTACGGTATCCAATACCATAAGCTCTAACATGACCCTCAAACTTACTTTGAGGTACTGCTTTAGTCAAAGGATCCGCTAAGTTCCTTTCAGTGGGAATTTTCTCGATTTGTATTTCGTTCCTACTGATGATCTCTCTGATAAGATGATAGCGGCGAAGCACATGTTTGGATCATTGATGAGACCACATCAAGTTCATAGATGAACTACTTGATCCAAACCGCTTCTTTGTCGCCTAAAGTCGCAACGTATTCTCGCCTTAGTGGCGTAATCCGCTATAGTGTCAAGCTTGGAACCTTTCCAACTTATTGCGCCCATTCTAGGTGAATACATACCTGCACAAGACATGGAATCATCCTTGTCCGTCTCGATCCGCATCCGTATACCCACGTATCACCATGTACCCTTCTCCATATATTAGGAACACATCCTTAGTTCTTCTCAAGTACTTAAGGATCGCCTTAATACCACCCAATGATCCATTCCTCGATCGGATCGTATCCGCCGTGACACTCGTGAGCATACGATACATCGGGCCTCGTGACATAACATAGCATACATGATAGATCCTATTGCGGATGCATAGGGAATCTTACTCATGCAAATCCTCTCGCCTCTCGGCGCGGACACATAGACTTCAAAGGTGTACCCATGCCCGATGGGTAGGAAACCTTTCTTGATTCCGACATGCTAAACCTCTTTAGCACTCGGCCTATATATGTAGACCGCGAAAGACCACAACCGCTTCGATCTATCTCTATAGATCTTAATCCCAAGGATGTAGGTTGCTTCTCCTGTGTCTTTCATGGAGAATGTCTTGGATAACCAAACCTTAATCGATCAGAAGATCAAAACATCGCTTTCCTATAAGTAATATGTCATCGATATACAATACTAGGAACACGATCGACTCCCACTAACCTTCTTGTACACACAAGGTTCGCTCGATTTTGTGAGAAATCAAACTTTTGATCGTCTCATCAAAACGGATATTCCACTCTCGGATGCTTGCTTCAATCCATAAATGGATCGCCGCAATTTGCATACCTTGGTTTTATCAACCGATGTGAAACCTCAGTTGTATCATATACACGCCCCGAGCAAGTTTCCATTAAGGAAAGTTGTTTTCACATCCATCCGCCATATCTCATAATCATAATGAGCCGCTATGGCTGTGAGCATCCGAATGGATTTAAGCATAGCTACAAAGCGAATAGGTTTCGCCATAATCAACACCTTGCTTTTGACGATATCCTTTCGCCACCAATCTAGCCTTATAGGTAATCACATTACCATCCATGTCGGTTTTCTTCTTGAAAACCCACTTGCACCCTATAGGCTTTATGCCTTCAGTGGGTCAACCAAGTTCCAAACTTGGTTTTCACATGGAATCCATTTCCGACTTCATGGCACCAAGCCACTTATCCCTTTCTCAACTTGTCAAGACTTCTTCATAACTGTAGGCTCTCATCATCAATGAGTAACACGTCCGCTCGATTCACTTACGAGAAATCCATATCTCTCGTGAATATTATGGTTCTACCGTGATCTACGAAGATGTGGTGTTACAATAGGTCCAAATTGATTGCTCATCACTATGAGTTGTCATCGCTTGTGCTTCACCGTATCTCATCAATGTCTATTTGAGTCTCTCGAGCCTCCTCAAGCTCGACGACACTCCCACTGCTTTTCTTGCAAGAGAAACTCTTTCTCTAGAAACACAAAGATGCCTTGAAACAAACACCTTTGTTCCACAGATGATAGAATTGGTAACCCCTTGTTTCCTTAGGGTATCCAATAAATAGACATTTATCGACTTAGCATCCAATTTGTCCGATATACCTCCGCTTCACATAAGGTGACAACCCCATATCTTCAAGTAAGATACATGAGGTTTCTTACCATTCCATATCTCATATGGAGTAGTTGAGACTACCTTGTAGGCATTCTCGCTTAACAAGTAAACAAATGTCTCAAGTGCATAACCCCAAAAGGACTTGGGAAGAGTCGATGATTCATCATTGACCGACCATGTCCAACAAGGTCCGCTACGTTTCCTCTGATACACCATTATGTCAGGTGTATAGGGCGGAGTCCATTGAGACAATATACCATTGTCTCTTAGATAATCAAGAAACTCTTGACTTAAGTATTCACCACCTCGATCCGATCAAGTATTTTAATACTCTTGTCATGTTGTTTCTCTACTTCTAAATTCTTTGAACCTTTCAAAGGCTTCAGACTTGTGTTTCATCAAGAACACATACCCAAACCGTGAGTGATCATCGGTGAAGGTAATGAAGTAGCTATAGCCTCCTAATGCTTGAGTTGACATAGGTCCACATACATCAGTATGTATTAGACCTAGTAACTCTCCCACTGCTCACCTTTCCAAGAAAAGGTAACTTAGTCATCTTGCCTTTTAAGCATGATTCGCATGTATCGTATGAATCCAATTCAACGATTCCAACCACATCGTGTAATTCGACATGCGCTTGCTTATATGGCCAAGACGCATAATGCCACATATAGGAGTCTATTTGATTATCCTTTCGAGCACGCTGTTGCTCGCTTCGATATTGAAAATGTCACCGATACGCCCAACGATAAACACCATTGCTTAAAGTTCCAATCCCATAAAGAACCCCATTCAAAGTTATGTAACAACAATTGTTACTAAAAGTCAAATGGAAACCATTTCTATTTAAACAAGAAATAGAAATGATGTTCTTTATCAACGAAGGAATATAAAAGCAATTGTCCAGTTCTAAGACAAGTCCTGCAGGGAGTTTCAACAAATACGTTCCGATGGCGAGTGCAGCAACCTTTGCTCCATTCCCAACACGTAAATTTGACTCTCCCTTGACGAAGTCTTCTTCTATTCCTTAGCCCATGTATGTCATTACATATATGTGAGCCACACCCAAAGATCCAATACCCAAGTGTCTAAGGAAATAGAATGACAATCAATAAAGAAGATTTCAAGAAGATGGGGCATCCGATGCCTTATCCTTCTTCACTGGACTCAAGATAAATCTTGCACTTTCTTCAAATGGCCTCCTTGCCATAATGATGGCAAGTTTCCTTTGTGCTAGTTCTACCTTCTTAGCCTTCTCTTCTTCTTCCTTCTGTTCCTTTGACTTCTTAGAACCTTTCTTCGAGGAATCAACTAACAACACCGCCCTACTCATGCTTCTCGTAAGACTCCACAGCCTTCAAAGATGTCGAGCAAAGACTACGTGATGAACCTCCTAGCATCTCGTGAGGTGAAGAGGAGCTTGAGACTTCAACCTTTCAATCTCACTTGCTCATCAACCAACTCAAAGATGAAGGACTACGATATGAGCATCCATATGCCGTAGCTTGGGTTCCATTTGGCTAGCATGATGCAACTCATTTGTTCGTAATCACTCACATGTTTCGATAGGCCAACAATTGGTCCGAGTTGCATCGCTACTAGGATGGGCTGAAGAGGCGCTCGAGGACATACACAAGCTTTTCACCTTGAGAACAATTCTCAAGTTTCTAAGCCACCCAAGAAGTTCTACTACCAATTTATTTGAATCCAAAATGGAACGCAAATTCAAAGACACATCATGATCAATTTTTAGAAATACAAAACGAGCATATATGAGAAAGATGATTTTAAAATGCATCAATATACATTTATAAATCCCATTCATTTTTCAATTTCAAAACCCTAAAATCACTTCGAGATTGTAGGTCCATCTCCGAATGGTCGATATCCATCATAGTTATGAACAACCTCGAGAGAGTCCAACAAGCCATTCATAACTACGACGGTAGGTATCATCTATACCGATTGCATATCACGATATGCAACTATCACAATGTGCTATCAACTAATTGAATGTTCACACATACATCGGGTTGTTAACACATTAACAAGTATGCATCATATGCATAGCACCCAACTTCACCTCCCTTTACATCGACTGAGAGAGTCCAACAAGCCGATGCTCGTTAAAGCCAACCCATTAATCGAGAAATAGTTTTAATATGGTTAGAGCGATTCAACCAATTAGCCCAAATTTTGAGAGAGTCCAACAACCAAAGCTAACGCATTGACTCTCGACTCTTACCATATTAGTATTAAACTATTCCATGGTTTGAACATATTCGTGTTCGAGCCGGGCTTCGAGAGAGTCCAACAACCCAAACAAGAAATGTAACTCGGTTCTAACCATATTAATGGAAGGTGTAGGCTTTAATATTGATTAAGGGTTTTATGTCTCATCCTCTTTGCATGCAAATAACTATTATCTACATGGCATGGCATACATGGCATACATCTACATGTCACGACACGCATGGCATAATGTTATGCATCTAATGCAATTACATGGCATACAATTATGTCATGTATGTAATTTCCTTATATGTCATAACTATTTATGGAAATAAAATATGTTTAAGATTTGATTCTCCAAATCAAATCATAATTAAATTAGGAAACAAATTTCCAAATCTAATCACATATTTTATTCATGGAATTATTTGATTAAGGAAAATCTATTTAGGAAACCAATTTTCTAAATCTTTAAAACTACTTATGGAAATTAAATATTTTAAGATTTGATTTCCCAAATCAAATCATGATTAAATTAGGAAACAAATTTCCAGAATCTAATCAAATATTTTATTTATGGAAAATATAAATTTCCATAAATACTTCCAACTTTCCAAAAGTGGAAGATTTCCATAAATACTTCTAGACTTTCCAAAATTGAAAAATTTCCATAAATACTTCTAAATTTCCAAAATTTAGAAAATTTCCCGAAATACATTATGACTATCGCAAAACCATTTTTACGATTATGTCGAAACACAACCTGGGCTCTGATACCACTGTTGGGTTTCCGGCACCGCGGCGTGTGTGTGTTCGATCATCTTTCGTAAACATGAGCACAGCGGAAGCAATAAAAATAATAAATACTCCTATTTATTACAACACACACAACACACGCATGCTATTACAACAAGTGTAGACATAACCGTAAATTAAAATTGCAATAAAAGGAAATTAAACTACGTTATACCTTCCGTATGACGTGTAGCGGGAACGGCATCAACCGGAACGA
This sequence comes from Wurfbainia villosa, assembly GCA_025175895.1. Classification (NCBI taxonomy): domain Eukaryota; kingdom Viridiplantae; phylum Streptophyta; class Magnoliopsida; order Zingiberales; family Zingiberaceae; genus Wurfbainia; species Wurfbainia villosa. The sequence continues at coordinate 69,835,494 of CM046003.1, read as the reverse complement.
TCCTCGTAAGAATCGTCTCTATCCGTATCCACGCCGAGCTCCTCGGGATGACTTCGCAAGTCACGAGCTTCGCCTTCGACGGGTTACTAGCCTCATGTTGAAGACGACGTGATCGAGATGATCACGATCCGAATCCAAATTCGATCCTAAAACAAGTTCTCAAAACTCGCTTCTCCGAGAGGTATTCGCCAACCGTTTGACGAATCCTTCGCCTCCACCTCAGAGGATTACCGGAGATCAAATCCCGGTATGTTAGCCGCTGTCGAGCACTAACCGCCGCCCAAACGACGCCCGACGAGAGAGAAGCTGTCCAGAAAACTGGACAGCTTGGTGGAGGAGATAGCGAGGAGGAAGGAAGCCGCTTCCGGGCGGGATGGAGGTGCTATGGGTGGGCGGCAACAACACACAAGGTGGGCGGCAACAATGTGTTAGGCGGCTAGGGTTTGGATGATTGGATTAGTTAGGGTTTAACAATCCCTTAAGCCCATTTTATAGAGAACTAATTCTCTTAATGGTTAATGGATCATATCCATAAAGCCCGTTAACCCGCTCCATTAAGATAAGTTAAAATAAACCAAACCATGATGGTTTATTTTAAGTTAAAACGAACCAACCAACTTTTGGTTCATTCGCTTAATATAAACCAAACCCTTTGGTTTATTCTCATCCATTGATTAGAACCAAACCATTTTGGTCCATCCATTATGTCTTCATAAGACACGGCCCATCCACGCCATTGCGATCAAACAATTTCATGCTCGCTTTATGTTTGGTCCAACCAAACATAGTTTCTCTCGGTCTGAGAATCCCATTCTCAAGCTCGTTTTAAATCCTTTGGATTACACTCGTTGTGCGTGTGACCAAATAGGGTCTCGGTTTATGTTGGCCGTCTATAATTAACCATTAATTATAGAACGATCATGAGTGGCACCTAGTAGTACATCATGATCCCCAATTAACCGAAAAGATCAACGGTTGATCCAGAACTATTTCTGAAACCCTTCAACAGCTCGAATGAATCGTGCCCCATTCCCTTCACTCATCTTATACCCACTTGGTTCAGACATGGTCTATTGTGTCACCCTCACTAGGTCCGACTACGTCACACCTAGCCCAAGTATCATTTCCTCGTCCCCACGGATTCTAGTTACTCCACATGTATCGAAGAGTACCTTACTCTAAACATGTAATGCTTTGGCCAAAGACTTTAGTAACAATCCGACGAGAGGCCATGGGTATACATCTCCTCGCAAGGAGTGGTGAATCCTTTATAGGCTATTCAAACACCTTCGATCACTTCGACTTATACCCAATCATCCCGGTCCACATCTCCTTAGAGATGTTTGCTTAAGATGTCAAAGCATAAGTCTCCAATATCAATATGACTTGAATACCGCAAGTCAAAGGAACATCGCACTTAAGCTACAGTAAGAACTTCATTGACATATCTATATATGCAGAGAACCATATGAAGTCTTACGTCACTCCAATGAACTAGTTACCATAACTAACATCCACGATCAACTCCGGACATCACAATGTCTCCAGCCAGTGAGAATCAGCTGCTTGGATATACCAAGGAGTATACCTCATGCTAGTCTCGACAGAATCGATGGTGTCCAAATCCATCAATTCATCGACTAGGGATAATTCCGATACATCACAATTACACATGTAGAGATACTCACTAGTTGTGATCCAATCACAAATTCTCTCATGCTATGAATCGTATCGTGGACATTCAGTAAATGAGTTTAAGATCCAATCAAATACATAAAACATGTATACTCAAATAGTGAATCTTCATTTATCATATAAATGGTTCATATATAAGGCGATTGCCTTAGGACATCTCTCATATATTACTAACAGACTCCCACTTGGCCTAATGCCAATCGCTACGGTATCCAATACCATAAGCTCTAACATGACCCTCAAACTTACTTTGAGGTAATGCTTTAGTCAAAGGATCCGCTAAGTTCCTTTCACTGGGAATTTTCTCGATTTGTATTTCGTTCCTACTGATGATCTCTCTGATAAGATGATAGCGGCGAAGCACATGTTTGGATCATTGATGAGACCACATCAAGTTCAGAGATGAACTTCTTGATCCAAACCGCTTCCTTTCAAAGTGCGCAACGTATTCTGCCTTAGTGGCAGAATCCGCTATAGTGTCAAGCTTGGAACCTTTCCAACTTATTGCGCCTCCATTCTAGGTGAATACATACCCAGACTAAGACATGGAATCATCCTTGTCTGTCTGGATCTGGCATCCGTATACCCACGTATCACCATGTACCCTTCTCCATATATTAGGAACGCATCCTTAGTTCTTCTTAAGTACTTAAGTCTTAAATACCCAATGATCCATTCCTCGGATCGATTGACAGATCCGCCGTGACACTCGTGAGCATACGATACTTTGGGCCTCGTACATAACATAGCATACATGATAGATCCTATTGCGGATGCATAGGGAATCTTACTCATGCAAATCCTCTCGTCTTCTGTGCGCGGACACATAGTCTTCGAAAGGTGTACCCCATGCCTGATGGGCAGATAACCTTTCTTGGATTCCGACATGCTAAACCTCTTTAGCACTCGGTCTATATATGTAGACTGCGAAAGACCAAGCAACCGTTTCGATCTTTCTCTATAGATCTTAATCCCAAGGATGTAGGTTTCTTCTCCCAGGTCTTTCATGGAGAATGTCTTGGATAACCAAACCTTAATCGATCAGAAGATTGACACATCGCTTTCCTATAAGTAATATGTCATCGACATACAATACTAGGAACACGATCGCACTCCCACTAACCTTCTTGTACACACAAGGTTCTCCTGATTTTGTGAGAAATCAAACTTTTGATCGTCTCATCAAAACGGATATTCCAGCCTCTGGATGCTTGCTTCAATCCATAAATGGATCGTCGCCGCACTTGCATACCTTGGTTTTATCAACCGATGTGAAACCCTCAGTTGTATCATATACACGCCCTCGAGCAAGTTTCCATTAAGGAAAGTGTTTTCACATCCATCCGCCATATCTCATAATCATAATGAGCCGCTATGGCCGTGGAGCATCCGAATGGATTTAAGATAGCTACAAAGTAATAGGTTTCGGCCATAATCAACACCTTGTTTTTTTGACGCATATCCTTTCGCCACCAATCTAGCCTTATAGGTAATCACATTACCATCCATGTCGGTTTTCTTCTTGAAAACCCACTTGCACCCTATAGGCTTTATGCCTTCAGGTGGGTCAACTAAGTTCCAAACTTGGTTTTCGTACATGGAATCCATTTCCGACTTCATGGCACCAAGCCACTTATCCCTTTCTGAACTTGTCAGTACTTCTTCATAACTGGTAGGCTCCTCATCATCAATGAGTAACACGTCGTTCGATTCACTTACGAGAAATCCATATCTCTCAGGAATATTGCGTGTTCTACCAGATCTACGAAGATGTGGTGTTACAATAGGTCCAAAATTGCTCATCACTATGAGTTGCTCTGTCAGTGCTTCACTGTGTATCTCATTAATGTCTATTTGAGTCTCTCGAGCCTCCTCAAGCTCGACGACACTCCCATCGCTTTCTTGCAAGAGAAACTTTCTCTAGAAACACAAAGATGCCTTGAAACAAACACCTTTTGTTCCACAGGATGATAGAATTGGTAACCCCTTGTTTCCTTAGGGTATCCAATAAATAGACATTTATCGACTTCCGATATAGCTTCACATAAGCAGGACAACCCCATATCTTCAAGTAAGATACATGAGGTTTCTTACTATTCCATATCTCATATGGAGTAGTTGAGACTACCTTGGTAGACATTCTGTTTAACAAGTAAACAGTTGTCTGAAGTGCATAGCCCCAAAAGAACTTGGGAAGAGTTGCATGATTCATCATTGACCTGACCATGTCCAACAAGGTCCGGTTACGCCTCTCAGATACACCATTATGCTGTGGTGTATAGGGCGGAGTCCATTGAGACAATATACCATTGTCTCTTAGATAATCAAGAAACTCTTGACTTAAGTATTCACCACCTCGATCCGATCGAAGTATTTTAATACTCTTATCATGTTGTTTCTCTACTTCATTTCTGAATTCTTTGAACTTTTCAAAGGCTTCAGACTTGTGTTTCATCAAGAACACATACCCAAACCGTGAGTGATCATCGGTGAAGGTAATGAAGTAGCTATAGCCTCCTAATGCTTGAGTTGACATAGGTCCACATACATCAGTATGTACTAGACCTAGTAACTCTCCCACTTGTTCACCTTTTCCAGTAAAAGGTAACTTAGTCATCTTGCCTTTTAAGCATGATTCGCATGTATCGTATGAATCCAATTCAAACGATTCCGGAATTCCACATCGGTGTAATTCGGACATGCGTTTCTTGCTTACATGGCCAAGACGACAATGCCACATATAGGAGTCTATTTGATTATCCTTTCGAGCACGCTTGTTGCTCGCCGATATTGAAATGTCATCGGATACGTCCAACGTATAAACACCATTGCTTAAAGTTCCAATCCCATAAAGAACTCCATTCAAAGTTATGTAACAACAATTGTTACTAAAAGTCAAATGGAAACCATTTCTATTTAAACAAGAAATAGAAATGATGTTCTTTATCAACGAAGGAATATAAAAGCAATTGTCCAGTTCTAAGACAAGTCCTGCAGGGAGTTTCAACAAATACGTTCTGATGGCGAGTGCAGCAACCTTTGCTCCATTCCCAACACGCAAATTTGACTCTCCCTTGACGAGTCTTCTTCTATTCCTTAGCCCATGTATGTCATTACATATATGTGAGCCACACCCAGTATCAAATACCCAAGTGTCTGAGGAAATAGAATGACAATCAATAAAGAAGATTTCTGAAGAAGATGGGGCATCCGATGCCTTATCCTTCTTCATGGACTCAAGATAAATCTTGCACTTTCTTCGCAAATGTCTCTCCTTGCCATAATGATGGCAAGTTTCCTATTGTGCTAGTTCTACCTTCTTAGCCCTTCTCTTCTTTCCCTTCTGCTGTTCCTTTGACTTCCTCTTAGAACCTTTCTTCGAGGAATCAACTAACAAAGATCGCCCCTCGCTCATGCTTCTCGTAAGACTCCACGGTCTTCAAAGATATTGAGCAGTACCACAGATGAACCTCCTAGCATCTCAGAGGTGAAGAGGAGCTTTGAGACTTCGAACCTTTCGAATCTCACTTGCTCATCAACCAACTCACAAAGATGAAGGACTACGATATGAGCATCCATATGCTCATGTTGTTTTCGTAGCTTGGGTTCCATTATGGCTAGCATGATGCAACTCATTTGTTCAGAATCACTCACATGTTTCTGATAGGCCAACAATTGGTCCAAAGTTGCATCGTCACTAGATCACGGAAGAGGCGCCGAGGACATACACAAGCTTTTCACCTTGAGAACAATTCTCAAGTTTCTAAGCCAGTCCAAGAAGTTCGGCCCAGTCAATTTATTTGAATCCAAAATGGAACGCAAATTCAAACACATCATGATCAATTTTTAGAAATACAAAACGAGCATATATGAGAAAGATGATTTTAAAATGCATCAATATACATTTATAAATCCCATTCATTTTTCGAATTTCAAAAACCCCAAAATCACTTCGGGAGATTGTAGGTCCATCTCCGAATGGGCTGATATCCATCATAGTTATGAACAACCTTGGAGAGAGTCCAACAAGCCATTCATTACTACGACGGTAGGTATCATCTATACCGATTGCATATCACGTATATGCAACTATCACAATGTGCTATCAACTAATTGAATGTTCACACATACATCGGGTTGTTAACACATTAACAAGTATGCATCATATGCATAACACCCAACTTCACCTCCCTTTACATCGACCTTGGAGAGTCCAACAAATCGATGCTCCAAGTTAAAGCCAACCCATTAATCAGACATAGTTTTAATATGGTTAGAGCGCATTCAACCAATTAGCCCAGCTTGAGAGAGTCCAACAACCAAAGCTAACGATTGACCTCGACTCTTACCATATTAGTATTAAACTATTCCATGGTTTGAACATATTCAGTTCGAGCCGGGCTTGAGAGAGTCCAACAACCCAAACAAGAAATGAACTCGGTTCTAACCATATTAATGGAAGGTGTAGGCTTTAATATTGATTAAGGGTTTTATGTCTCATCCTCTTTGCATGCAAATAACTATTATCTACATGGCATGGCATACATGGCATACATCTACATGTCACGACACGCATGGCATAATGTTATGCATCTAATGCAATTACATGGCATACAATTATGTCATGTATGTAATTTCCTTATATGTCATAACTATTTATGGAAATAAAATATGTTTAAGATTTGATTCTCCAAATCAAATCATAATTAAATTAGGAAACAAATTTCCAAATCTAATCACATATTTTATTCATGGAATTATTTGATTAAGGAAAATCTATTTAGGAAACCAATTTCCTAAATCTTTAAAACTACTTATGGAAATTAAATATTTTAAGATTTGATTTCCCAAATCAAATCATGATTAAATTAGGAAACAAATTTCCAGAATCTAATCAAATATTTTATTTATGGAAAATATAAATTTCCATAAATACTTCCAACTTTCCAAAAGTGGAAGATTTCCATAAATACTTCTAGACTTTCCAAAATTGAAAAATTTCCATAAATACTTCTAAATTTCCAAAATTTAGAAAACTTCCAGAAATACATTATGACTATCGCAAAACCATTTTTACGATTATGTCGAAACACAACCTGGGCTCTGATACCACTGTTGGTTTTCCGGCACCGCGGCGTGTGTGTGTTCGATCATGTTTCGTAAACATGAGCACAGCGGAAGCAATAAAAATAATAAATACTCCTATTTATTACAACACACACAACACACGCATGCTATTACAACAAGTGTAGACATAACCATAAATTAAAATTGCAATAAAAGGAAATTAAACTACGTTATACCTTCCGTATGACGTGTAGCGGGAACGGCATCAACCGGAACGATCCTCGTAAGAATCGTCTCTATCCGTATCCACGCCGAGCTCCTCGGGATGACTTCGCTAAGCCACGAGCTTCGTCTTCGTACGGGTTACTAGCCTCATGTTGAAGACGACGTGATCGAGAGATGATCACGAACCGAATCCAAATTCGGATCCAAAACGAGTTCTCAAAACTCGCTTCTCCGGAGAGGTATTCGTCAACCGTTTGACGAATCCTTCGTCCTCCACCTCAGAGGATTACCGGAGATCAAATCCCCGGTATGTTAGCCGCTGTCGGAGCACTAACCGTCGTCCAAACGACGCTCCGACGAGAGGAGAAGAAGCTGTCCAGAACAACTGGACAGCTTGGTGGAGGAGATAGGCGCCGGCCAACAAAGGAAGCCAAGTGCTTACCTTGATGCCAAACCTAGGGAGGATCGCCGAACTCTTCCGCAGCAGCTCGACGCCGGCAGGAGGAAGGAAGCCGCTGACGCCGGATGGAGGTGCTATGGGCTGGGCGGCAACACAAGCTGGGCGGCAACAATGTGTTGGGCGGCTAGGGTTTGGATGATTGGATTAGTTAGGGTTTAACAATCCCTTAAGCCCACTTTTATAGAGAACTAATTCTCTTAATGGTTAATGGATCATATCCATAAAGCCCGTTAACCCGCTCCATTAAGATAAGTTAAAATAAACCAAACCATGATGGTTTATTTTAAGTTAAAACGAACCGAACCAACCTTTGGTTCATTCGTTTAATATAAACCAAACCCTTTGGTTTATTCTCATCCATTGGATTAGAACCAAACCATTTTGGTCCATCCATTATGTCTTCATAAGACACGCCCATCCACGCTTCCATTGCGATCAAACGATTTCATGCTCGCTCCATGTTTGGTCCAACCAAACATAGTTTCTCTCGGCCTGAGAATCCCATTCTCAAGCTCGTTTTAAATCCTTCGGATTACGCTCGTTGTGCGTGTGACCAAATAGGTTCTCGGTTTATGTTGGCCATCTATAATTAACCATTAATTATAGAATGATCATGAGTGGCACCTAGTAGTACATCATGATCCCCAATTAACCGAAAAGATCAACGGTTGATCGAACTATTTCTCAAACCCTTCAAGAGCTCGAATGAATCGTGCCCCATTCCCTTCACTCATCTTATACCCACTTGGTTCAGACATGGTCTATTGTGTCCCTCACTAGGTCGACTCACGCCACACCTAGCCCAAGTATCATTTCCTCGTCCCCACGGATTCTAGTTACTCCACATGTATCGAAGAGTACCTTACTCTAAACATGTAATGCTTTGGCCAAAGACTTTAGTAACAATCCGACGAGAGGCCATGGGTATACATCTCCTCGTAAGGAGTGGTGAATCCTTTATAGGCTATTCAAACACCTTCGATCACTTCGACTTATACCCAATCATCCCGGGTCCACATCTCCTTAGAGATGTTTGCTTAAGATGTCAAAGCATAAGTCTCCATGATCAAGATGACTTGAATACCGCAAGTCAAAGGAACATCGCACTTAAGCCACGAAGAACTTCATTGACATATCTATATATGCAGAGAACCATATGAAGTCTTACTACCGTCACTCCAATGAACTAGTTACCATAACTAGCATCCACGATTAACTCCGACATCACTATGTCTCCGGAGAATCACCGCTTGGATACACCAAGGAGTATACCTCGTGCTAGTCTCGAATTGATGGTGTCCAAATTCCATCAATTCATCGACTAGGGATAATTCCGATACATCACAATTACACATGTAGAGATACTCACTAGTTGTGATCCAATCACAAATTCTCTCATGCTGTGAATCGTATCGTGGACATTCAGTAAATGAGTTTAAGATCCAAACAAATACATAAAACATGTATACTCAAATAGTGAATCTTCATTTATCATATAAATGGTTCATACATAAGGCGATTGCCTTAGGACATCTCTCATATATTACTAACAGGAGAAGCTTTCCTAACTTTCTTTGGGAATTTGCTCTTGTAATGCCCATACTCCCTACACTCAAAGCACATTATATGATTTTTATTGGAAGATAAAGTGTTTGAGTTACCTAGGGTGGTGGTAGGTGTCGGAGTTGAATTTTGAGCTTCCTCATCTTGATCGGATGTTGAAGGCTCTTCTTGAGGTTGCTCCGGTGTAGAGGATGGTCTCTCCTCCTCAATCCTAGAAGTAGATGCTTCTTCCATCTCTTCTACTTCTTCTTTCTCCGATCCGGAAGTTGACTTCATATCAACTTCCGATTCCTCACTTTCACTTGAGGATGAACTCTCCTCATGGAATCTTGCCAATTTTCTCCATAGCTCCTTGGCATACATGTAATCCCCTAGCTTGCACAAAACATCATTAGGGATTAAATCTTCCAAAAGTTTCGTTACCTTAACTTCGGTCTTGAGCTTTTGACGTTGCTCTTGGGTCCACTTTTTCAATTTTAGGACATTCCCCTTCTTATCCCTAGGGGGTTCAAGGCTTTCAACGAGGATGAACCAATCCTCTATGTTCATCATCAAGAATGTTTCCATTCTTGCTCTCCACGCCGGAAAATCTTCTGGATCATATGGAGGTGGAGTATTGATATCCCATCCAAGCTTGTCTTGGAATTCCATCTTCACCCTCTAGCCTTTTGTCTTAGCTCCGGGCGGTTAGTCCGTAGAAGAGCCCCGGGCTCTGATACCACTTGTTAGGAATATTGTAACGGCTAGAGGGGGGGTGAATAGCGTCAATGTAATTCTTTCGCGTTTGTTTCTACGATTTCGTTAGCGCAGCGGAATATAGATATAATACAATAACGAAATGGACAAGCACACACAAAGACACGAAGATTTAACGTGGTTCGGAACCGCACGGTTCCTACTCCACGGATCGGGTTCGTACGAACCCTAGCGATGCCAATAACACACCACTATAATAATAACTCCTTCTCGGAACAATCCGGAGGTGGAGAAACCTCGTACAATATGATTACAACAATAATCAAGTAGATACAAGCAAAAACAATATGAAATACAAATGCAAGTAAAGGAAAAACACTTTACAAGAGTTTTGGATTGCTTGATCTTTGATTGCCTTGAACTAGCTTTGAAGGACTAGAAAGCACCAACTTCCCTCTTCAATTTCGCTCAAGAAAATCGCTATCTTTTCCTCTATCACGAGCTCCTTATATAGCTTCAACCTGTGCTGGAAAAGGTTGATCAGTCGACTGCTCGGGACCATCAGTCGACTGATCACACTTTTGCTATGAGACAACGGTGTAATCCACGCTGGAAAAATCCAACGGCTAGGACATCAGTCGACTGATCATGACCATCAGTCGACTGATGAGCCATCACTCGACTGCTCGTCTCAGCAATCGAGTGAGACTCCATTCTGTGGCCAAAAATCCGAGCATCAGTCGACTGATAACATAATCGATCATTGCAAATCCATCGACCGCCTATAGGCGGTCGATTCTACCACTACTTGATCAAACCCTAGTTGACTTCGATCCGGTCGGCCGCCACATGGCGCGGTCGTGACACACCTCAAACATGAGGTTTTAACCCAAGTATGGTTCCCCCATACTTGCTAGACCACCCTTAGTCTAGACCTAAGCCTTCTAGCCACCTCCATCAGCCTCACGCCTCTCGGATCCCTCCAAGTCATCCATCGCGCTAGCCTTCAGGTGCTTCCATCGGCTATGTCATGCTAACGGTGTCTACACCGCCAAGGCACTTTGGACTTACGCCGCCAAGACTCCGCTTGGACTTTACGCCGCCAACCATTGGACATATGCTGCCAAGACTCCCGCTTGGACTTTACGCCGCCAATATCAAACCCTTGGACTTCTCAAATGCCAAGACTCAAGCTTGGACTTTCCCTTGCCAATCCATGTTGGACTTTTCAAGCCAAGACCCATGCTTGGACTTTTCATGTGCCAAGTGTCCCACTTGGACTTTCCATGTCAAGTACTCAAGACTTGGACTTTACCAAATGACAATTACATTGTCATATGTTTTTGTCGAAACATCAAAACATCACTCGAGTCAAACTCGAGTCCTGGTCAATCGTGACCTGGGCCGATTGCACCAACAATATGGGAGTATGTACTCAATTTATTTATGTCATGAAGGATATAGTTGAAGTTTCAGATTATATTCTAGGTGCGGAGAATGTTGAGATGAAACAAGGTCATCTGCTGGATGGAGATTGGACGCTAATGAGATTCTGATGAAGAAACTACTTAGAGTAGAAGAACGACATGTAGATAGGATACCTTTATTAGGGTATACCAAGTAGGAAATTTTGGGATCAAATTTTTATTAGTGGGGGAGAATGTAATACATCGAGATATATATATATATATATAACAAATTAAATTAAAATTAAAATAATAATATAATTTTAAAAAATGAGATAAATAAAATAAATTTATTTATTTTTATTAAATGGAAAATAGTTATTTATTAATATTTTAGTTGATAATTTCGGGATAAGTTTTTATCGGATTGGATTAAGTCTAATTGACTTTATCCAATAATAAAGTTGATTGTTTCAATAATGGAGATTTAGTTATTAATATTTAATTAAAAAAGTTTCGGATAATTTTATTAGATTTTGAGATAGTCTATTTATTTTATCCCAAAGATAGAAATTTTGGAATAAAATTTTTAAGACTTTGGTTAATTGAATTAATCAAGGTTGATTAATTCAATAAAACCTTAAGTTATAAATAAGCCTTGAGATTTTCCCTTACCCTTTATTGTTTTTATTACCAAGCCCTTTCTTCCTCTTTCTCGCGCGCCCTCTCCGCCGTTGCTCGCCCGAGCTGCACGCAACGGCAGCTAGGTCACCGCGTCGCAGCCCCTTTCGTCCGCCGTCACGCGGCCAGCCTCCGCCGCCATCGTCTCTCTCCAGCCCGTCAACCCACCGAGCCAGCTCACCACCGTTTCCCTTTCCCATGCCCTGCCTCCGCACACCGCCAGCCGCCGCATCCCGTTTCCCCGCTGCCGCACCCACTCTGTCGCCGAACATTCTGCAACCGGTTTCCCCTTCCCTGAGCCGCCGCCTGCTCCATCTTCCATGCTGCTCGCGCGTAGCGCCGGCCAGCCTCCGTCAGCGTGATCTGCCCTACACGTGGTCTTGCTCCGTCGTGTCACCGTTCCTCATCCTCGCGTTGCCACCCACAGCGCCGTCGATGCCTGCTTCCGGAACGTCGCCCGCTGCTCCTCTTCCTCCGTGCTAGCTGCCGCCTGCCTCTCCGGGTGGCACATTGCATCGGTGATCTGTCTCCCTTATGCGCAATGCTCAATGTCTTCCCCTCCCTCCGCCTTGTTGCGATTTTGCGCTGCCGCTGTTTCCGATATCGTCGATCTGCTCGACCGCTAGTGAACTCGGGTTCGAGCTATTTGGGGAAGAGAAGGCAATGGGGACGAGATGAGTATACGAGGAGAAGCTCCGGAGCGGAAATCTTCAACATGATCCGACGATGAATCCTGGCTTGGGTTCTGCTCGTTGCCCTTGTTGCCTCTCCCTCATAAACCTTAATCCAGAGAAAGGGGAATGGACCATCACTTATGTCTAGCATGATGTTTCTAGTGTGGTAAAAATGCTGGTTCAGGGGCTAGAGGATTGCTGCAATTCTCAGTTGGGATTCCTTCACTGTTGTTGTATTCAGGAACCAGTGCTGTACTCGGAGGACTTGGATTGTGATAGAATCTTAAATGTGTAGATGGTTAACACAGATTACATATCAGGTGGATGGTTCTCTTTTTAGAATTTAGCACATGGTTATATTGGTTACATTGTTTATTTAGGTTATCCTGTAATTACACTTTATGTTCTTGCTAGAATTGCTTTGATCATATATTTGTTGAATCCTTGGATTCTAGGATGTCTGCTCATCATTAGATTTAGTTATTGATTGATATTACTATTATACGTGCCTACTTATTGCTGAGATATAAATTGGTAGATATTGTTAGTAGATGCTTATCTATTATTTGTTGGATTGATATCATGATTGGACTAGTGAAATAGTATAATTAAGATGAAATTAATGTTGGGTTTTTTCGAGCCGCAAATACCGCTTTTTGCGTTGCGGAAACCTCGGAATCCCCGGCCACGGATCCGTGCGAAGATATATTAAAATAAAATATGTATGTGCTTACTAAAAATCCTAGATCTACCTTAGATCTAAGAGGTGAGATCATTACCTTCGTAGCGACGCCCTTCGTTTATCCCGCTCGTCCAAAAGTTCGCCGGAACTCGAGAGTGTCAAGTGCACACTCCTCTATTGGTATCCACACAAGCAATAGGTGGAGAAAGAGACAAACTTGAGTGTGCTAGCACTCCTAGAAGATCTCGGCAAGATGAGGAAGGAGAGGGAGAGCTTGAGAGGAAGAGCACCAAGGAAGAAGATGATGGAATGAGTAACTCACCAAAATGAATTCATCATCATAACCCCTAAAGTGGCCGACCACTTCATGGAAGGGGGGTTACATGCATGCATGTAACTCCCATGACCCTTGGTCTCCCTCATGATGTGGCACCAATTGACCAAGTCAATGATGATGTGGAGCATCATCATTGGCCGGCCATGCCAAGTCATCATCATGACATGACATTTGGTCAAGTCAAACTTGACCTTTCATCTTCCCTCTCAAGTCAAGTCAAACTTGACCTCTAATCTCCCATGGTTGATCAAATCTAACCACTTGACTCAAGTCAATTTAATTTAATGAATCTCTATTCATTTAATTTAAATTGATTTGATGAATCAAATCTAAATTAGACTCATTCAACACTTGAATCAACTTGAGTCTAACTCAATTAGTCTAATTTGGATTACTCTTAATCCAATTTGGTTCATCCCATGAACCTAATCCTCATGGTTCATCATATGAACCTAATCTCCATCTAATTGCTCTTATGTGTGTGACCCTATAGGTTCTTGTAACATTGGCAATGTCCCTAAACCGATTTAGGAACATAAGCAATGAGCGGTATCTAGCAACACATCATTGCTACCCAAGTTACAAGAATGTTGAGCTCCAACATCACCTTTGTGACTACTAATTGTGACTCACAATATGTGACAATGTCCCTCTATCCTTGACATCTAGATTGACCAATCAAGGCATAGACCATGTCATCCCTGCATAATCTAAATCTTGATCTCTAATCAAATGAGCAATATCTCATATCGACTATTATACGTCTCGACCCAGAGTAAATACGTAACCGAACGAAAATATCGATGTCACCCGTCATATAGGAGGATAGATCTCATCTACATCACTCACATCCCTCGCATAATTTGTTACATACCCGATGTCGCCTTTATAGTCCACCCATTTACGGGTGGACGTTTGTGGCCAAAGTATGCAACTCCTTATGTGGGAACCATGGTGACTTCAGGTCTAAGGACTAATAGTCATACTAATAGCCACATGAGAAAGTATATGACACTCATATAACGATCCATGATACTTTCTCATGGCGGATCATTCAGTATACATTCTCCAATGCATACCCATGTGTCAACTTGATATCTCATATCCATAACTTGTGAGATCAAGTCATCGTGTTGACCTACATGCTAGTCTCTACGCATTAACATTGTCCCTGAATGTTAATACTCGATTAAGAATGATTAAGAGTAGTGTTCTCTATATCATCTCATTATCGATTCAACCAATCGATTGATATAGATAAGAACCTACTACTCAAGGACATTATTATATTTAGTTATTTGGCACCAATACAAGTAAATATAATAACCATGCCTTTATAAATAGGAATATGATACAATAAAGTCCATACAACAATCATCACATGATTGGCTCTAGGGCTTTCACTAACAATCTCCCACTAGCACTAGTGTCAATCACCGTAGTATCTAATACCCAATGACCTAGTGTGACCATCATGCTTTTTCTGTGCCAAAGCCTTGGTCAAGGGATCTGCGATGTTAGCCTCTGTGGGTACTCTGCAAATATTCACATCTCCTCTATCGATAATCTCTCGAATGAGATGGAAGCGCCGTAGTATGTGTTTGGTCCGCTGGTGTGAGCGAGGTTCCTTAGGCATAATCGCTCCATTGTTGTCACAATAGAGCTCTATGGGATCCTGTAATGCTAGGAACCACCCCAAGCTCGATAATGAACTTGCGGATCCAAAGCGCCTCCTTTCTTGCCTCGGATGCTGATATACTCGGCCGTTTGTAGAATCAAGAATCGTGTCCGCCGAACTCTTCCAGCTCACAGCGCCACCATTCAAGCAAAACACGAACCCTGACTGCGATCTATAATCATCCTGGTCAGTTTGGAAGCTGGCATCACTGTAACCCCTTATAGCTAGCTCCTCATCGCCTCCAAATATCAAGAAATATTCTTTAGTCCTTCTCAAGTACTTAAGAATATTCTTGACTGCTATCCAGTGACGCTCACCTGGATCTGACTGGTATCTACTCGTCATGCTCAAAGCATACGAGACATCAGGACGAGTACATAACATGACGTACATGATAGATCCTATAGCAGATGCGTAAGGGATCTTATCCATGCGGTCTCTCTCCTCTCTCGAAGAGGGACTTTGAGTCTTCGAAAGACTCACACCATGTGACATCGACGGAAGTCCTTTCTTGGAATTCTGCATGGCAAACCGAAGTAATACTGTGTCAATGTATGTACTCTGACTTAGGCCAAGCAATCTCTTAGATCTATCTCTATAGATCTTAATGCCTAGAATACATGCTGCTTCACCTAAGTCCTTCATTGAGAAGCACATCCCGAGCCAAGTCTTCACAGACTGTAGCGAAGGGATGTCATTCCCAATGAGCAGTATGTCATCCACATACTATACAAGGAAGACAACTGTGTTCCCATTAACCCTCTTGTAGACACAGGGTTCATCTTCATTCTTGATGAAACCAAACTGTTTGATCGCATCATCGAATCGAAGATTCCAGCTCCGAGAAGCTTGCTTTAGCCCATAAATGGACCTTTGTAGCTTGCATACCTTCCCAGTATGTTGTGGATCTACAAAACCCTCAGGTTGTGTCATGTACACATCCTCGAGTAAGTTTCCATTCAAAAATGCGGTTTTGACATCCATCTGCCAGATCTCATAATCGTGGTATGTTGCAATAGCAAGCAAGATCCGAATGGACTTAAACATCGCCACTGGAGAAAATGTTTCATCATAGTCAATACCATGAATTTGCTTGAAACCTTTAGCCACCAATCGACCCTTATAGGTATGCGTAAGTCCATCCATGTCAGTATTTCTCCTAAAGACCCACTTACACCCAATGGGTTTGACCCCTTCAGGTGGATCAAGCAAAGTCCATACTTGGTTAGTGTACATGAATTCCATCTCGGATCTCATGGCCTCTAGCCATTTCTCAGAATCTGGGCTCATCACAACTTCCTGATAGGAGGTAGGCTCATTCTCAATGAGCATAACGTCATCATGGTCAGACAAGAGAAATGAGTATCTCTCAGGCTGACGACGTACCCTATCAGACCTGCGAAGAGGTAGGTCTACCTGAACAGGTGATTGTTCCACAACTCTTTGTGCAACAACCTCATCACCCATAACACTTTGTGGTTCCTATTCAACCTCCATCAAGGCATCAGTGCTATGGTCCTTATCTTGAATTTCTTCAAGATCGAAGGTACTCCCACTAGTTTTTCTAGAAACAAAATCTCTTTCTAGAAAAACCCCAGTCTTTGCCACAAATACTTTGTCTTTGGTGAGAATGTAGAAGTAATATCCTTTGTATCCTTGGGATATCCAACAAAATAGCACTTATCGGTTGGGTCCCGGTTTATGCGAGACTTGACATCGAGCGTAAGCCTCACAACCCCAAATCCTCATGAAAGACATCATGGATTTCTCCTGTCCATATATCATATATGATGTCTTTATCACGACCTTGGATGGTACGGTTAAGGGTAAAGGCTGCGTGTCTAGAGCATATCCCCAAAAGGATATAGGAAGATCATGTGACTCATCATAGATCGTACCATATCTAATAAGTCACGATTCCTCCTTTCGGATACACCATTCCTTTGTGGTGTTCGGGAGGAGTGAGTTGGGATAGAATCCCACACTCAGCTAGATAGTCACGAAACTCATGGCTAAGGTATTCTCCACCTCGATCTGATCGAAGTATCTTAATATTCTTGCCAAGCTGGTTTTGTACTTCATTCTTGAATTCTTTGAACTTTTCAAAGGATTCTGATTTGTGTATCATGAGATACACATAACTATATCTACTGAAGTCATCAGTAAATGTAATGAAGTACCTATAACCACCTCTAGCAGCAACATTGAAAGGACCACATACATCACTATGTATAAGTCCTAACAAATCTGTTGCTCTTTCGTTGTGTCCACTAAAGGGAGTCTTGGTCATCTTGCCTAAAAGGCAAGACTCGCATGTCTCATATGATTCAAAATCAAATGAGTCTAGCAACCCATCTTTATGGAGCTGAGATAAGCGACTCTCATTTATGTGACCTAAGCGACAGTGCCAGAGATAGGTTTGGTTCAACTCATTTGTCTTGAACATCTTGTTACTTATGTTATAGATAGGGCTCTCTAAGTCTAGAAAGTAGAGTCCGTTCATTAGAGGTGCACTACAATAGAACATATCATTTAAATAAACTGAACAACATTTGTTCTTTATTATGAATGAAAATCCTTTCTTGTCCAAACAAGAAACTGAAATTATGTTCTTGGTTAAAGCAGGCACATAACAACATTTATCTAATTCTAGTACAAGCCTAGAGGGCAAAGATAGATCATAAGTTCCTACAGCAACAGCAGCAACCCTTGCTCCATTGCCTACTCGTAGGTCCACCTCGCCCTTTGTCAATGTCCTGCTATTTCTCAGCGCCTGCACATTGGTACAAATGTGAGATGCACATCCGGTATCTAATACCCATGATGAAGAAATAGATAGATTGACTTCTATAACATTTATACCTGAAGTAGAAGTCTCACTTCTTTTCTTCTTAAGATCTTCCAGGTATGCCTTGCAGTTACGCTTCCAGTGTCCTGCTTCCTTGCAGTAGAAGCAAGCCCCTTCCTTGGCTACCCCTCTTTTGGGTTTAAGTTCTTTGCCTTTTCTCTTGGCCTGAGACTTTCCCTTACCTTTAGACTTTCCCTTGCCTTTCTTCTTTTGCACCATCAAAATGGTGTCAGATTTTCCCTTCTTAAGGTTAAGCTCAGCAGTTCTCAACATGCTGAGCATTTCAGGCAATGACTTATCAATTTCATTCATGTTATAATTCATGACAAATTGATTGAAGGTTTGTGGCAAAGATTGCAAGATCAGGTCAGTAGCCAGCTCTTGGCCAAGTGGGAATCCCAGCCTTTGTAGGTTCTCTACGTACCCAATCATCTTGAGTACATATGTACCTACGGGAGTCCCTTCTTGCATTTTGGACCCAAATAATGCCTTAGAGACTTCATATCTCTCATGCCTAGCTTGTCCTTGATATAGTTGACGAAGATGGCCAACCATATCATAAGCATTCATGAACTCGTGTTGCTTCTGAAGCTCAGAGTTCATGGTCGCGAGCATAAGACATGACACATCTAATGCATCATCTTGATGCTTCTTGTAAGCATCTTTGTCAGCTCGCGAGGCAGTGGCAGGAGGTGCCTCCGGAATGGGCTGCTCCAGGACGTACAACTTCCTTTCTTGGGTGAGAACAATTCTCAGGTTCCTGTACCAGTTCAGGAAATTTGCTCAATTGAGCTTGTCCTTCTCAAGGACAGAACGCAGAGAGAGAGTGTTCGTGTTTGTCGACATAGTTATCTACAACATACAATGCAGAGAATTAATATCATATTCCTTTTATCATTTAATTAGACCTTTAATCAAATGATGCTCCCACTAAATTATAGGAATTTTGTAGAATCGAGTTATTGATGTGGTCAAACCACATTACTAGATTCATACAAACTAGCTATAATTCTTGTGGGACAAGATCCACATCATACTAAGCCTTGAGTTAGTTTTGGCTAAATCGCCCAAGACTTAGTACAATCGGTGGGTAACACATTACCGATTACATCTCTATGCAACTCTTGTTTATAGGATCAAGACCCACATTTACAAAAGACCTTGAGTTAGCTTTGGCTAAATCGCCCAAGATTTAGTGTAAATGCGATCTTAACCTATCTTTCCAACGATTGGAATATGCCTATAGTTCTACTCGATCCAATTGAGTTAAACTAGTTTTGCTCAATCTAATTGAGCTTACTCTAACCCAAGCATGATAGGCGGGACCAAGATTGTCCCTCTGCACCCTACCAAGATAATATGCGTTGCTCTGTTTTGGCAGATTCAATAACAACAAATGATCGAGGTAGTGATGGGTATTAAGGCTTGGTAGGCATTTTCGAGTTGATTCGATTATGATCTAATCTAATCGTAATATGTATCTTATACACATTTAGGCCTTTATTATCCTATATTAGCATGCATCACATACATACATTCATTATTCTAGCATGCATCATATACATACAAGAAAATTATCCTAGCATGCATCATATACATACAAGCATTATTCTACTAGCATGCATCACATACATACAAGCAAAATCAAATAAATAAATAAATATATATATATATATATATATCAACATATATATATATAATTAAATGTGATATAGTCATGACCCTACTACGATCTTCTCAATCCAATGAGAAGATCGGACGGTCAACCTAAGGCTAGTGGCTTCTCCAAGCGCTTCCTTTGACCGCCATGTGTTGTCGTCACCCTTCTCGTAATCTCGTCTTCGAGTGGACTTTCCACCGCTCCATTTTGTACATTACAAATATGAAACTCGAGTTACATTCGAGTCTAAAACTATTTACAACTAGAATATCAAAAGAAGAGGTACGACGTGCAGGTCGCATACATTATACAACACGCACAACCACAAAACGGCACGCAGGCTGTATTATGAATTACAACACACATAATCCAATCAAATTGGAGTCATTGGGCCATGACAATCACAGAATTATACATAATTCTAAATTATGTATTTTTTACAGAAATTTCTATAATTTTTCCTATTTTTTTTTCAAATTAATGAGTCACCTCTCCGTAACGGTCCCGCTAAGCGATTTCCGGGCGCGATCGCGGGACAAAGCCCCTTTCGGGGATAGGGACAGCGCCCATACTCACAAAATTAACTTTGCGAGTGTCCCTACTACGATCCTACAGCGACTTAAGTCACTGTCCCAAAAACCTAAAGCGAGAACTCGCCATTTCGGAGAGTTTTTCTCGACGGTTGAAGCCTACAAGTGTCCCAACACTCGTTGCTTCGAATCTTTGAGAAAAATACCCAAAAATTCTATAAAATTAGGAAATTTACAGAAACATATAAATCTGTAATTTTTATATCTAATACAAAAATTATAAAAACGAAACACATACATGCTTCGCACGTGGCTCTGATACCACTGTTGGGTTTTTCCGAGCCGTAAAAACCGCTTTTTGCATTGTGGAAACCTCGGAATCCCCGGCCACGGATCCGTGCGAAGATATATTAAAATAAAACATGTATGTGCTTACTAAAAACCCTAGATCTATCTTAGATCTAAGAGGTGAGATCATTACCCTCGTAGCGATGCCCTTCGCTTATCCCGCTCGTCCAAAAATTCGCCGGAACTCGAGAGTGTCAAGTGCACACTCCTCTATTGGTATCCACACAAGCAATAGGTGGAGAAAGAGACAAACTTGAGTGTGCTAGCACTCATAGAAGATCTCGGCAAGATGAGGAAGGAGAGGGAGAGCTTGAGAGGAAGAGCACCAAGGAAGAAGATGATGGAATGAGTAACTCACCAAAATGAATTCATCATCATAACCCCTAAAGTGGCCGACCACTTCATTGAAGGGGGGTTACACGCATGCATGTAACTCCCATGACCCTTGGTCTCCCTCATGATGTGACACCAATTGACCAAGTCAATGATGATGTGGAGCATCATCATTGGTCGGCCATGCCAAGTCATCATCATGACATGACATTTGGTCAAGTCAAACTAGACCTTTCATCTTCCCTCTCAAGTCAAGTCAAACTTGACCTCTAATCTCCCATGGTTGATCAAATCTAACCACTTGACTCAAGTCAATTTAATTTAATGAATCTCTATTCATTTAATTTAAATTGATTTGATGAATCAAATCTAAATTAGACTCATTCAACACTTGAATCAACTTGAGTCTAACTCAATTAGTCTAATTTGGATTACTCTTAATCCAATTTGGTTCATCCCATGAACCTAATCCTCATGGTTCATCATATGAACCTAATCTCCATCTAATTGCTCTTATGTGTGTGACCCTATAGGTTCTTGTAACGTTGGCAATGTCCCTAAACCGATTTAGGAACATAAGCAATGAGCGATATCTAGCAACACATCATTGCTACCCAAGTTACAAGAATGTTGAGCTCCAACATCACCTTTGTGACTACTAATTGTGACTCTCACAATATGTGACAATGTCCCTCTATCCTTGACATCTAGATTGACCAATCGAGGCATAGACCGTGTCATCCTCAGTACAATCTAAATCTTGATCTCCAAGTAGACTCACTCTAATCAAATGAGCTCAATATCTCATATTGACTCATTTGGGCATGGCCATGCACTTCGTGGTCTCACTCTATCAAGAATATCGATGTCACCCCCGTTATATAGGAGGGATAGATCCCATCTACATCACTCACATCCCTCCGCATAATTTGTTACATACCCAGTAATCGCCTTTATAGTCCACCCATTTACGGGTGACGTTTGACGAAGCCAAAGTATGCAACTCCTTATGTAGGGAACCATGGTGACTTCAGGTCTAAGGACTAATAGTCATACTAATAGCCACATGAGAAAGTATATGACACTCATATAACGATCCATGATACTTTCTCATGGCGGGTCATTCAGTATACATTCTTCAATGCATACCCATGTGTCAACTTGATATCTCATATCCATAACTTGTGAGATCAAGTCATCGTGTTGACCTACATGCTAGTCTCTACGCATTAACATTGTCCCTGAATGTTAATACTCGACTAGGAATGATTAAGAGTAGTATTCTTTATATCATCTCATTATCGATTCAACCAATCGATTGATATAGATAAGAACCTACTACTCAAGGATATTATTATATTTAGTTATTTGGCACCAATACAAGTAAATATAATAACCATGCCTTTATAAATAGGAATATGATACAATAAAGTACATACAACAATCATCACATGATTGACTCTAGGGCTTTCACTAACAATTAATCGTTAAAGGATATATAACTTTTCTCCTATCTTGGCTGCCACCTATGTCTCTCATTCATGGTTGAGAGGGTCTGCAGTAGAGGATTTATAACTTTTCTTCTATTTCGGCTGCCAGTTATATCTCCCATCCGTGGTTGAGAGGGTCTACAGTAGAGGTTCCTTACTTTTGAACTATGGTTGCATTTTTATACCTGTGGTCGATCATGTCTCTCATTCATGGTTGAGAGAATCTACCGTGGAGTTATACTCTTAGACTACTCGTTCGGAGTTAGTGATAGTTGGATTCTTGTATCGTCTGTAGCTAGATAGCTACCTTACATCTTGACTGCCCACGAGACCCAGTCATGTTAGCATGTTGTTGCATGCAGTCCATAGCTAGATAAATATATACTCTGTCTGCACATGAGATCCAGTCGTGGTAGCATGTCGTTGCTCGCAGACATTGAGTCTTTTATTGTCTGTCTACCCACGAGTCATGTTCATGATAGCATGTGGTTGTGTGTAGATAGTGCTCTGTATATTGCCTATTTGGCCGCGAGTCCCGATCGTGGTAGCATATTGTTGCGCACAGATAATGCCTTTGTATTACCTTGATAGCCACGAGGCTTTGTCGCGGTATTTTGATATGTATTGCTTGTAGATTGCAGTTGGTTGTATATGTTGCATATGCATTTATTATATTGCTGACCAGGTTTGTAGCGGATTGATATTGGTACTTTGAAGTTTGGGTTACTCTAGTTTGTTTCTTTTGGCTTCTATTATGTCCATTATGATTACTCACTATTTTCTATCCACCCACTGAGTGGTTGTACTCACCCTCTCTTCTCTTATTTTCCAGGTTAGCCGATAGAGGATGAGTCTAGTTGGCTTACCTTTGTGTCGCTCAGAGAGTCTCTTGCCGTGCTGGTCCCACTGCATCGTCGAGATGTCGATTTGTCTTTCTTTATTGTTGTTGCATTTTGTTTATGCACCTTGGATTTTGTCGCAATTTGATTTGGTGTCGTAAAACTAATTTACTTTTAATTGATTTATATTTTAGTTGTGCACGCATACAGTTAATATAATAATTATATTTTATTATTATTTCGAGGTTTTTACCAGATGTGGTTCCAGTATTGTATTTCTGAATATTGTCATTAAGGGGCTCCTCCGTCATTTGGATGACGATTATGCCCTCGGGGCGTGACAACACCACCAAAGCACATTGGGCTCACGCTGCCAAGACACACGCTTAAATTTTACGCCGTCAACCATTGGACTTATGCTGCCAAGACTCCACCCATGGACTTTACACTGTCAATATCAACCCTTGGACTTTCCATGCCAACTCTATGTTGGACTTTTCAATTGCCAAAACTCAAGTTTGGACTTTCCCTTGCCAAAACCCATGCTTGGACTTTCCATGCAAAGTACTCAAGATTTGGACTTTACCATTGCCAAAACTCATTCTTGGACTTTCCATGTCAAGTGTCCCACATGAACTTCTCCGTCATATGGTCAACCCCATGTCAATCATATAGTCAACCCATTATCAAACAATGATCAATTCATCGTCAAACATCAAATCACTACTCGAGTCAAACTCGAGTCTGATCAATCGTGACTGGGTCGATTGCACCAACACTTTATTCACAACCGAGGCGA
The DNA here is from genome assembly GCA_025175895.1 of Wurfbainia villosa. Lineage (NCBI taxonomy): Eukaryota > Viridiplantae > Streptophyta > Magnoliopsida > Zingiberales > Zingiberaceae > Wurfbainia > Wurfbainia villosa. Next base: position 69,811,483 of record CM046003.1, on the reverse strand, counting down.
AATACATAACAATAGGAGAATGTCTAGCACAATTGTTATGGATGATGCACACCCTAAAAGACTTCGAACTAGAATATAAAAATGTCAAGACACTTATTGATAACATAAGTTTAATAAATTTAACTAAAAATTCAATACATCACTCACGTACTAAGCACATTGATGTTAAACATCATTTTATAAGAGACCACGTTGACAAAAGAAGTATTGAACTCAACTATGTTGAGTCCAAGCCTAACTTGACCGACATTGTTTACTAAACCACTTTCAGAAGTCAAGTTTAGTATACTTAGAAGACAACTAGGTTTATCTCTTATAGAATACGTTTCATTATTGCTTTCATATTCAAACCTATTTTGCTATTAAAGTATTATTATTTAAAAAAAAAATTAAAAAATTGAGCTAACCTAGGTTGAACATAACTTTCATGAACCTATAGATCTAGGTAAGCCTTTGCATCTCACAAACAACTAGGATTAATTATTTGTGTATTGAGCCACGAAGATGGATGTGAGATGTTAGGATTGTACCCCATATTCCAGATGTAGATTCAGTGCATCGACATAAATCGGAAGGGGTTTATACTAAAGGTGACTAACTCTTAACTAAACTTGATGATGTACTCATATCATTCAAGTTTTTTCAAAATAAGAGTTAGAAATTTATTTTAAGGACAATTTTTAGATGTTTATATTCAATATATTATTTTAAAATTGTTCAATTACAAGTAAGGATTCATGCTTGGAAGTTCACATTCTTAGAAGTTAATTTGTATTAGTATGCATCATTTCTAATCAACTTAGGGGGAGAGGCTATTCAATCCATTTTGAAAGAATACTATTTAAAAAAGACAAGGGAAAAACTGAAATTTTTATATGATTTTAAGAGGGAGTTTCAATACTTTTGGAAAAAAAAAAATTTGAAGGGGGAGTTTCAATATTTTTGAAAAATTTTATATATCTCTAAAGAATTTCAATATTTCTTTAAGGGGGAGTTTTAATATTTTTTAGAAGAAAAAGTTTGAAGATTCTTAAGCTTAAACAAAAATATATGCTTTGGTTAAGGGGGAGATATTAGAGAATTATTTTGAAAGAAAGAAAGTATAAGTTAAGGGGGAGTTTTAAGGCTTCATGTTTTGAAAAAATTTCAAAATTTTGATTCTAAAAATACTTAAGTTGTTTAAATTACTTAATCTTTACTCTCCTTTAAATCTAATGTTTTCGATGTGTCAATCCATTTTCAAACACTTAGATAAATTTTTAAAAAATTCGTGCTTTACATGATGTGGAACCTTGGCATGGTAATTCTTGTATTGTTTTGATGTATGTTAAAGGGGGGAAAAAAAGTAGGAAAAAAAGTAGGTTTAAAGTTATAAATTAAATGCATTTCATATGAACTTAGATCATTTTTGATGATTGGTATATTTCTCCTAACTTTAAAATCGATGTGTTGTCATATATTAAAAATGGAGAGATTGTTGGTGCAGGGAGCACCACTCCTGTGTTTTGATATATAAACCATGGTTTAAAGTTAGGAATGACTTGTGACTTGTTGTCTGTGTTAAGTGTGCAGGCTTAACAGGAAAGTCCTAATAGGTCAGGTTGATCGGACACTAGGCAATGTGTTGGAAGTCCTAGTAGGTTAGGCTAACTAGATACTAGGAAGAAGTCTTGGCAGATCAAGAGGATTGGACATCTAGTAGGAAGTCCATGCAGGGTCGATCGATGTGTATGTGTTGGCCGACTAGTGGGGGTGAATAGCCTAATAAATAGACGATGGAATTTTCTCGTCGATTGCTCGTCTACAAATTCGTTAGCGCAAGCGGAAAGTATAAACAATAAAGACAAAGCAATAACAAGAATACAAATGCCAACAAAGGATGTAACGTGGTTAACGGCTACGCCGCTAATCCATGGTCCGATTCGTCCACGGTGAATCACTCCGCAAGCTTCCACTATTCTCTCCTTTGCACCAAGCTAGGTGGAGGTAACCTCTTTACAAAAATTCACTCCTCTTACAAATATGATGTAAATAAAACCAAGTAAGAGGATTGAAAAGCTTTGGGGCACTTTGGGAGACTTTAGAGCATGAACATTAGGTTCCCAAAGCCCCACACCCCTCCTCTTTATAGAGGAAGAGGGTTTCTTCCTGTTGACACAGGAGCAATCGACTGATGTCCCTATCAGTAGACTGGTCCCGTAGTTGTTGCCCAATAATGACTGCTTTCCACGTTGGATTCCATCCAACAACACCATCATCAGTCGACTGATCTTAACATCAGTCGACTGATAGACCTATCAGTCGAATGCTCGCGAGATCAACTCGCTTCTATGCCCGAAACTCTTGCTACCGATCGATGCCTTCATCGATCGATCAGTAATCTGATCATTGCCATTCCATGGCGATCGCTGACACTTGAACCGGACTTGAACACTAGTTGAGTCACAGTCGACTTAGAGTAGTCGACTACCATAACATGGTAGTCAACTGATGTCGAGAAATCTCATCCGACACTTAGCCAAATGGCCAAGTTTCACCTAAGAGCACTACCTCTTCCCGGGTTACATTCGCTCACTCTCATCCCTCGGAGTCCCTCACCTTTGAAGTTATCTTCGTTCGGCCATGTCCCTCGGATGCGACAAGTGCACGGCTCTGCAGTGCCATCCTTCGCGTATCGTCCTAAAGTCTACTTCCTCTGGCTTCACTCCAAGCTCCTTGTCCGGCGATCCCTCGGATGCTCCAAGCGCACGACTTCCGCAAAGCCATCCTTCACCGACTCAAGGACCGAGTCATGAGAGGTGAAACTCGCCAAGGCTCTATGTGCGAATTACTAAGTCCTGCAAGACTCCAACACACATATCAAATCCACACATCCTAACTTAAACCCTTTGTCACACACATCAAAATCATATCAAGGGTTGATTGCACTAACAATCTCCCCCTTTTTGATGTGTGGCAATCCGTTTAAGTTAGGTAAAACATTTATCAAAAATATTAAGGTAAGAAAGCATGTAAGTAACATGATTAGCAACTCTCCCCCTTAATACATGAAACTCTCCCTAAATATAATTCCCCCTTACTTAAACAAATATATTTCTCCCCCTTTGACAACATCAAAAATATTAAATAAAGTTTATCTAAGTATGACATCAAGTTTAGAGGGAAACAAAAGCCAAAACATGCCTTAAAATCGGATAAAAGAAGTTACTAGGCATGTTATCAGATGATCAGTCGACTGCCTCAGACTACCAGTCGACTGGCACACTGATTTCGGGTTTTTCAGGTTTTCAGGGTGGATTTTAGAAATACATTAGAAAATATATAAAATTTGAAAAATCATGAAATTTAGGGAACATATTTCTTGTAAGTATATTTATCAATGAAAAATAATTGTCCATGAAAAAACATTATATTTTCAAGTATTTGCCAAAAATCCAAAAGTTTCAAAAGTAACTAGGTTTTTGATCAAGTCAGTATCAAGTTTAACACCTAGTTTTGCTTTAAATTGTTTCAAAACATGAACACTTAGATTTTAAAGTAAGAAATTGTTTTGAAAACATATGAAATATCCAACCATGATCTTTGGGCAATATGTCTATGAATTAAACATAAGTCTTCCCCATGATTGGTCTATTATTGCTATTTTGATACCTTAAATGACCATCTAAATGCCATAGGCACTAGTGGACATTTGTATCATCCTAACATCTCACTCATGCTAAGTTCTCAATCAAGGTAGCCTATGGTGAGTGTGAGATGTATCCTAAAGGTATTTATATATACTTAACCATTGTTTTCATGCAATTCTATACAAGGTTAAGTATCATCCTAACAACCCACATGATCATAGAGACATATATGAATTTATTTCACATTATGATCATGAAACACATGTATTCATCAATTAATAATCATGCATTAGGTATGATTTATGATAATAGGTCAAATATCACCTAAAGCATGATCTAAACCCTAGTGCCCATGATTATATGTCAAACATTAAGATTATAAATCATGATTGCAAACATATATAACAATTACATTAATCATCATGATTTAAGCATTATTATCAATTTATGGGCACATTATCATCACCCAACACTGCTAAAAATGAAGTCCCACCATCCTAAGTCAACAAAAAATATGATATAAGTAAATTGCATATGGTTGACTATCCTAGGGTTTTCCTAACCCTTAAGGATGGATTTAGGAACCCAAAATAAGTTCTTTCCTATGGGGTTCACTAAATACTCCTTAGGGATCCATTTTCTAGCAATTGTCTTCTTTTTGTCTTGATCCCTAGCAATTAAGCATTTATAGGCCTTTTCATTTTTGTTTTCTTTATATCCTAGGCCTTTCTTGTTGAAGCTTGCCCTTTAGCTCCCTATAATCATGTTAAGGGTGTTGGAGCCTATAGTGAATTTTTCTAGGGCCTTGGTCAAGTGGTCTACCTTTTCCCTTAGGACCTTATTTTCTTCAATGCATGCATCATTAACATCAAGCGGTATATAGTCATGTGAGCATACATTATTTAGGCTAGAAGAAATATTTTCATTAACATTTAAGCATGCTTTTTCTAGTTTTTCTTCTAAGTCCTTAATTTGATCTAGCATGCATTTGTTTTTCTTCTTTGCCCTAAACAAGTCCTTAGTGAGGCTAGAAATAATTGACATAATTTTCTTAGGGGAAAGATTGGTTACCTCACTTACCAAATCCTCTTCCGATGATGAGGATGTAGAAGAAGCTCCCCCTTCACTCGAGCTCTCTTCACTTGAGATTGCTTCTTCATTTTCGGAGGAGGAGTCTAGGTCGTCAAATGCTATTAGGGCAAGGTTTGAGTAGACATGTTCTTTCTCTTCTTCGGATGAGGATGATGAAGAAGAGGGATCATCCCATGTCCTTGCTTTTAGTGCCTTTGCCTTTCCCTTTTCCTTGGCCTTCTTCTCTTCCTTCTTTTTGCTCCCCTTCTTCTTTTTCTTTTCTTCTTTCTTTCTCTTCTCCTCTTTGCTCTTGTTCAAGAGGGGACAATTGTCCCTTATGTGTCCCTCTCCTTGGCAATTATAGCAAATCACCTTCCCCCTTGGTCTTCTCCTCCTATCATTAGATTTATTAAATTTAAAATTTTTCAATTCACGCCTTACCTTCCTTACCATGTAGGCTTCTTTCGTGCTATCCATGGAGGAGGAGGGAGTCTCCATCTTCTTCTTCCCTTTGTTGGCCATCAAGGCTACTCCTTTTGAAGATTGAAATCTTGGCTCTTCTACTACTCCTTCGAGCCTTGTTTCGTGGAGCTCCATGGTTGAGAAGGACTCCTCCAAGGTGCTCACTTCTAAATTCTTGGACATGTAGAAGGAGTCGACCATTGAGCTCCATCTTGAGGACCGAGGGAAGGCATCTATTGCCTTCATGAACATATCCCTATTTGAAAGCTTCTCCCCTACACTAGATAAACCGGTTATTATCTCTTTAAATCTAGAGTGTAGTGAAGTTACCTTTTCTCCCTTTTCAAGTTTGATATTCGTTAGTTGGGAGCGGAGGAGGTCTGTCCTTGCAAGTTTGGCCTCTGAGGTACCTTCATGAAGCTCTACTAGCTTCTCCCACATCTCCTTAGCACTAGAGTATTCTCCAATCTGATTTACTTCTTGTTGGGGGAGTACGTTGAGGAGATGGTGCTTAGCCTTTGAATTTGCAAGTCTTCCCTTTGCTTTTTAGTCCACCTTGATTTGTCTAGTATTCTCCCCTCTTCATCCCTAGGCATCTCAAAACCTTTTTCCATTATAAGCATGATATCAAAATCGGTTTCACAGAATACCTCAATTCGCTTCTTCCACCAAGTGAATTCCCCCTCGAACTTCGGCGGATGAATATTAGAGCCGACCATCTCTTGATGAAGTGCTTGTTGCGGTGGTTAGTCCTCGACAAGCAACTTGACTCTTATACCACTTGTAGGGTCGATCGATGTGTATGTGTTGGTCGGCTAGAGGGGGGTGAATAGCCTAATACGTAGATAGTGGAATTTTCTCGTCGATTGCTCGTCTACAAATTCATTAGCACAAGCGGAAAGTATAAACAATAAAGACAAAGCAATAACAAGAATACAAATGCTAACAAAGGATGTAACGTGGTTCACGACTATACCGCTAATCCACGGTCCGATTCATCCACGGTGAATCACTCCGCAAGCTTCCACTATTCTCTCCTTTGCACCAAGCTAGGTGGAGGTAACCTCTTTACAAGAATTCACTCCTCTTACAAATATGATGTAAATAAAACCAAGTAAGAGGATTGAAAAGCTTTGGGGCACTTTGGGAGACTTTAGAGCATGAACATTAGGTTCCCAAAGCCCCACACCCCTCCTCTTTATAGAAGAAGAGGGTTTCTTCCCGTTGACACGGGAGCAGTCGACTGATATCCCTATCAGTCGACTGGTCCCGTAGCCATTGCCCAATAATGGATGCTTTCCACGTTGGATTCCATCCAACAACACCATCATCAGTCGACTGATCTTACCATCAGCCGACTGATAGACCTATCAGTCGAGTGCTCACGAGATCAACTCGCTTCTATGCCCGAAACCCTTGCTACCCGGTCGGTGATTCCTTCATCACATCGGTGGTCTCTGATCGCCATTCCATGGCGGCGGTGATCAGGCACTTGAACCGGACTCGAACACTAGTCGAGTCATAGTCGACTTAGAATAGTCGACTACTATAACATGGTAGTCAACTGATGTCGGGAAATATGATCCGACACTTAGCCAAATGGCCAAGTTTCACCTAAGAGCACTACCCCTTCCCAGGTTACATTCGCTCACTCTCATCCCTCGGAGTCCCTCGCCTTTGAAGTTATCTTCGTCCGGCCACATCCCTCGGATGCGCCAAGCGCACGACTCTGTAACGCCATCCATCGCGTCTCGCCCTAAAGTCTACTTCCTCCAGCTTCACTCCAAGCTCCTCGTCCGGTGGTCCCTCGGATGCTCCAAGCGCACGGCTTCTGCAAAGCCATCCTTCACCGACTCAAGGACCGAGTCATGAGAGGTGAAACTCGCCAAGGCTCCATGTGTGAATTACTAAGTTCTGCAAGACTCCAACGCACATATCAAATCTACACATCCTAACTTAAACCCTTTGTCACACACATCAAAACCATATCAAGGGTTGATTGCACTAACAGTCCAGACGGGTCGAATTGACCAGACATTTGGCAGAAGACTAGTAGGGTCGAGTGGACCGGACAGTTGGCAAAAAGCCCTAGTGGGTCAAGATTGGACGTCAAACAGCGTAAGTCCAAATATTGATGTTTGGTAGATAAGCTCTCGAGTCAAGAGGGAAGGCCAAGTCATCGGTTGAAGACAAAGGTAGGCATCGATCTGACAGAGAGTCAAAGTTAGTCTCAGAAGTTGAGATCGGGCAGTGTTACTACTGTTGTAAAATACCAGAAAAAAATAATAATAACAGAAAATACCCTTGTTAATTAAGAAATTATCTTGTAGAATTTTCAGGAATTTTTAGAAATTTTTTTGGATTTAAATGGAAGTTTTTTGGATATTTCATGGGGATAAAGCGGATAGACTTTTGTAAAGCCTGTTTAGACTATCTATTAGGAATTAATAGTTTTAATTAAAAACGTTTATTTTTCTCCTTTCTTCCCCTTCTGTTTTCTCGTCGATTCCCTTTCATTTTCCTCAATCGACTGATTCCTTCCTCGCGCGCGCGACCTCTCCTTTCCCTCTCCCGATCGTAGATCTCTTCCCACTCATCATCGCCGTTGGAGCTTAGCTCATCGGTGTCTCCCCTTCCTCGCCGCACCAGTCGTTTGTCTCCGGCCGATCTCCACCGCAGCTGCATGGGGGCGGCTAGTTTTCGTTGATCGTACCTTCCCTCCCGACCTTGGCAGCAGCGAGCTCCTCCAGCCGTCAAGCCAACTCGTCACCGTCGCCTCTCCCCTACCTATCGATCTCCACTTGCACGACACTGGCCAACCTTCGCCGTGAGCAACAACGCCGTCGGGAGCGACAGTTCTGTCCTGATCCTTCTTCTCCGCATGATCTTTGCTGCCTCCCCACCTCAATCGTGTTGGTGCAATCGTCCCAGGTTGACTCGAGTTTGACTCGAGCAGTACTTTGATAGTATTTTGATGATAGACAAAACTCATGACATGGGATTGTCATGGATAAGTCCAACATGGTGTTGGCATGGAAAATCCAAGCATGGAGCTTGGTGTGGGAAAGTCCAACATGGTGTTGGCATAGAAAATCCAAGCATAGAGCTTGGTGTGGGAAAGTCCAACATGGAGTTGGCATGGAAAATCCAAGCATGGAGCTTGGTGTGGAAAAGTCCAAAGCATTGTGAAGTCGTGCGTTTGGTGCATGTGAGAAGTCTTGAGGACTTGGTAAGTTCACTAGACTCGGGGTCCTTGAGTCGGTGAAGGATGACATTGCGAAGTCGTGCGCTTGGTGCATCCGAGGGACTGCCGGATGGGGAGCGAATGGAGTGAGGCCAAAGGGAAGCATTCTTCGAGGGCATGAGACGCAAAGGATGGTGTTGCGAAGCCGTGCGCTTGGTGCATCCGAGGGACGTAGGCCGAGAGAAGAGAACTTCGGTGAAGAACTCCATGAGGGATAAGGTGGACTTGGCCATGTGGCTAAGACTGAGTGTCGGAGGCTCAAACTTGATGTTTGAGGGTTTACCTGACGGTCGGATGCTCAAACAACTTGGTGTTTGAGGTTTTGCCTGACAGCAGTTGACTGACATAGGTGCCGGTTCGACTGGTCCAAGTCGACTAGGGTTCAACTTGTATTAGAATTCAATTTTGTGCTTGGCAGTCGACTGCCATGGACTGGCAGTCGACTAATGTCAACAACAGTCGATTGCTGAGGGATGGCAGTCGATTGATGGGAATGTCACGAGCACAGAACGCTCCGTAGCCGACTGGACAATCGACTCCTAGGTCACCAGTCGGCTGATGGACATGATCAGTCGACTGGTAGGTGATCCGTTGGAACTTATCCAATGTGGACCTGGCCGTTGTGAGACAACAGCTACAGGGGCAGTCGACTGGGGCCTTTTGGCAGTTGACTGCTGGGCGCGAAAATAGCTTGATATAGATTATAAATGGAGCTCAAGTGGGAGGATTTTGCCAAGACTTTAAGGAAGCTATTGGAGGGGAATTGCTGCTGCATTCCAGTCCTTCAAGAGCCATCCAAAGCAAGCGTTGTAAAGTGTTCTTTACGTGTATTTCGTATTTATCTTTGTATTGCTTGTATTTCATTACTTAGTGTAATTGCTTATGAGAGGTTTCTCCACCTCCGACGTGTTGTTGAGAAGGAGTGGTTTAGTTAGTGTCGTGCACATAACTAAAGCTCAGTGAGCTCGCCCGTGGAGTTGGAATCATTCGGTTCCGAACCACGTATATTGTCGTGTCTTGTGTGTGATTATTTATTGTTGTTATTTCTATTGTTATTCCTCTGCGTATATTAACGATAATTGTAGACAAGCACGCAAGAACGAGTAAATTCCACCATCGAACGAAAGAGGGTTATTCACCCCCCTCTAGCCGGCCAACACATACACATCGATCTCATACAAGTGATATCAGAGCTAAGGCGCTTGTCGAGGACTAACCGCCGACACAAGCACTACAAGATGGCCGGCTACAACATCCATCCACCAAAATTCGATGGAGATTTTGCTTGGTGGAAGAAACGGATGGAGGTATTTTTCGAAACCGATTTCGATTTCATGTTAATCATTGAAAATGGTTTTGAAGTGCCTACGGACAAAGAAAACAAGCCACTAGAAAAATCAAAATGGACCAAGGACCAAATGAAGGATTTCAAGACAAATCTCGAGGTAATTAAATTACTTAGTGATTTGATTCCTAATCATATTTGGTCTAGGCTAGGAAATTTTAGGGATGCAAAGGATTTGTGGAATAAGGTGGTTGAATTCCACAAGAATCCCCAACCGGCACATGTAGAGGAGAATGCCGAGGAAGAAGCACCCACAACATTTGAAGATGTTGATGATTTGGTGGAGACCTCCACCTCTAGCATTGAGGGGGAGGAAAGGGTTTCTATTCCGGAGCAAAGTCAAAACGAAGCATCTACCTCCGAAAGATGTGATCAAGAAGAATCCTCCACCTCCCTAGGTAACTCAAGTGTTGTTATTTTAAATAAAAATCACATAATATGCTTTGAGTGTAGGGAGAAAGGGCATTACAAAAGAAAATGCCCAAAATTGGCTAAGGAAAAGGCATCGGCACCAAAAGTCAATCAAAAGTCAAAGGATGCCGGAGTCCTCACAACTAGAAGCAAAGAGCACATTGTGTGCTTTAAATGCAATCAAAAGGGGCACTACCGAAGCCAATGCCCTAGGGGGAGGAAGAAAGGGCAAAAAGGTGTATCTCATGTAGGGGGAGCTCCTAAAGCTAACCCTAAGGTAAATTTAAATTATGCACCTTTAATTCCTAAAGCTAAAAAGCATGCTAAGAATTATTTTAGCTCTCTTGCAATCATTAATGAAAAGCATGCTAGTAGGAATAAATATGTGTGTTTAGGTGCCAAGCATGTTCATGTTGTTGGGTTTCCGGCACCGCGGCGTGTGTGTATTCGATCACGTTTCGTAAACATGAACACAACGGAAGCAATAAAAATAATAAATCTACATTTATTACAACACACACAACACACGCATGCATATTACAACAAGTGTAGACATAACCGTAAATTTAAATTTGCAATAAAAGGAAATTTATCTACGTTATACCTTTCGTATGACGTGTAGCGGGAACGGCATCAACCGGAACGATCCTCGCTAGAATCATCTCTATCCGTATCCATGCCGAGATCCTCGGGATGACTTCGCTAAGTCACGAGCTTCGTCTTCGTACGGGTTACTAGCCTCGTGTTGAAGACGACGTGATCGAGAGATGATCACGATCCGAATCCAAATTCGGATCCTAATACGAGTTCTCAAAACTCGCTTCTCCGGAGAGGTATTCGTCAACCAATTGACGAATCCTTCGTCCTCCACCTCAGAGGATTACCAGAGATCGAATCCCCGGTAAGTTAGCCGCTGTCGGAGCTCTAACTGTCGTCCAAACGACGCTCCGACGAGAGGAGAACAAGCTGTCCAGAAAAACTGGACAGCTTTGGTGGAGGAGATAGGCGCCGGCCAACCAAGGGAAGAAAAGGCTCACCTTGATGCCAAACCTATAGGAGATCACCGGAGGGTCGCCGGAGGATTACCGGTTGAAGCTTGGTCGTCGGCAAGGAGCTGGACGGCGGCACAACAAGCTGGGCGGCAATGGAGGTTGGGCGGCAATTCCAAGCTAGGGTTTTGGATTAGGGCTTAATTATCCCTTAAGCCCTCTTTTATAGAGAACTAATTCTCTTAATGGTTATTGGATCATAACCATTAGGCCCGTTAACCCGCTCCATTAAGATAAGTTAAAATAAACCAAACCATGATGGTTTATTTTAAGTTAAAATGAACCGAATCAACTTTTGGTTCATTCATTTAAAATAAACCAAACCCTTTGGTTTATTCTCCTCCATTGGATTAGAACCAAACCATTTTGGTCCATCCATTATGTCTTCATAAGACACAGCCCATCCACGCTTCCATTGCGACTGAAACGATTTCATGCTCGCTCCATGTTTGGTCCAACCAAACTTAGTTTCTCTCGGTCTGAGAATCCCATTCTCAAGCTCATTTTAAATCCTTCGGATTACGCTCGTTGTGCGTGTGACCAAATAGGTTCTCGGTTTATGTTGGCCATCTATAATTAACCATTAATTATAGAACGATCATGAGTGGCACCTAGTAGTACATCATGATCCCCAATTAACCGAAAAGATCAACGCTGATCCGTAACTATTTCAAACCCTTCGGCTCGAATGAATCGTGCCCCATTCCCTTCACTCATCTTATACCCACTTGGTTCAGGACATGGTCTATAGTGTCAGTCCCCACTAGGCTGACTACGTCACACCTAGCCCAAGTATCATTTCGTTGTCCTACGGATTCTAGTTACTCCACATGTATCGAAGAGTACCTTACTCTAAACATGTAATGCTTTGGACAAAGACTTTAGTAACAATCCGACGAGAGGCCATGGGTATACATCTCCTCGCAAGGAGTGGTGAATCCTTTATAGGCTATTCAAACACCTTCGATCATTTTGACTTATACCCAATCATCCCGGGTCCACATCTCCTTAGAGATGTTTGCTTAAGATGTCAAAGCATAAGTCTCCATGATCAAGATGACTTGAATACCGCAAGTCAAAGGAACATCGCACTTAAGCTACAGTAAGAACTTCATTGACATATCTATATATGCAGAGAACCATATGAAGTCTTACTACCGGTCACTCCAATGAACTAGTTACCATAACTAGCATCCACGATTAACTCCGGACATCACAATGTCTCCAGCCAGTGAGAATCAGCTGCTTGGATACACCAAGGAGTATACCTCGTGCTAGTCTCGACAGAATTGATGGTGTCCAAATTCATCAATTCATCGACTAGGGATAATTCCGATACATCACAATTACACATGTAGAGATACTCACTAGTTGTGATCCAATCACAAATTCTCTCATGCTGTGAATCGCATCGTGGACATTCAGTAAATGAGTTTAAGATCCAATCAAATACATGAAACATGTATACTCAAATAGTGAATCTTCATTTATCATATAAATGGTTCATACATAAGGCGATTGCCTTAGGACATCTCTCATATATTACTAACAGACTCCCACTTGGCCTAATGCCAATCGCTACGGTATCCAATACCATAGGCACTAACATGACCCTCAAACTTACTTTGAGGTAATGCTTTAGTCAAAGGATCCGCTAAGTTCCTTTCAGTGGGAATTTTCTCGATTTGTATTTCGTTCCTACTGATGATCTCTATGATAAGATGATAGCGGCGAAGCACATGTTTGGATCATTGATGAGACCACATCAAGTTCAGAGATGAACTTCTTGATCCAAACCACTTCCTTTGCTGCTTCCAAAGCTGCAATGTATTCTGCCTTAGTGGCAGAATCCGCTATAGTGTCAAGCTTGGAACCTTTCCAACTTATTGCGCCTCCATTCCAGGTGAATACATACCCAGACTAAGACATGGAATCATCCTTGTCTGTCTGGATCTGGCATCCGTATACCCACGTATCACCATGTACCCTTCTCCATATATTAGGAACGCATCCTTAGTTCTTCTTAAGTACTTAAGGATCGTCTTAACAGTCACCCAATGATCCATTCCTGGATCAGACTGGTATCTGCTCGTGACACTCAGAGCATACGATACATCGAGCCTCGTACATAACATAGCATACATGATAGATCCTATTGCGGATGCATAGGGAATCTTACTCATGCAAATCCTCTCGTCTTGGCGCACATAGACTTGAAAGGTGTATCCCATGCCCGATGGGTAGGAAACCTTCTTGGATTTCGACATGCTAAACCTCTTTAGCACTGGCCTATATATGTAGATCGCGAAGACCACAAGCAACCGTTTCGATCTATCTCTATAGATCTTAATCCCGAGGATGTAGGTTGCTTCTCCCAGGTCTTTCATGGAGAATGTCTTGGATAACCAAACCTTAACTGACTGTAAGACTGAAACATCGTTTCCTATAAGTAATATGTCATCGACATATAATACTAGGAACACGATTGCACTCCCACTAACCTTCTTGTACACACAAGGTTCGTCTGGATTTTGTGAGAAATCAAACTTTTTGATTGTCTCATCAAAACGGATATTCCAGCTCCTGGATGCTTGCTTCAATCCATAAATGGATCGTCGCAATTTGCATACCTTGGTTTTATCAACCGATGTGAAACCCTCAGGTTGTATCATATACACGCCTCGGCGTGTTTCCATTAAGGAAAGCTGTTTTCACATCCATCCGCCATATCTCATAATCATAATGAGCCGCTATGGCCAGAGCATCCGAATGGATTTAAGATAGCTACAAAGTAATAGGTTTCGCCATAATCAACACTTTGCTTTTTGACGATATCCTTCGCCACCAATCTAGCCTTATAGGTAATCACATTACCATCCATGTCGGTTTTCTTCTTGAAAACCCACTTGCACCCTATAGGCTTTATGCCTTCAGTGGGTCAACCAAGTTCCAAACTTGGTTTTCATACATGGAATCCATTTCCGACTTCATGGCACCAAGCCACTTATCCCTTTCGAACTTGTCAAGACTTCTTCATAACCGTAGGCTCTCATCATCAATGAGTAACACGTCGATTCGCTTACGAGAAATTCATATCTCTCAGGAATATTGCGTGTTCTACCAGATCTACGAAGATGTGGTGTTACAATAGGTCCAGTCGATTGCTCATCACTATGAGTTGTCGACTGTTGTGCTTCACCAGGTATCTCATCAATGTCTATTTGAGTCTCTCGAGCCTCCTCAAGCTCGACGACACTCCCACTGTTTTCTTGCAAAAGAAACTCTTTCTCTAGAAACACAAAGATGCCTTGAAACAAACACCTTTTGTTCCACAGGATGATAGAATTGGTAACCCCTTGTTTCCTTAGGGTATCCAATAAATAGACATTTATCACTTAGCATCCAATTTGTCCGACATCGTCGCTTCATATAAGCAGACAACCCCATATCTTCAAGTAAGATACATGAGGTTTCTTACTATTCCATATCTCATATGGAGTAGTTGAGACTACCTTGGTAGGCATTCTGTTTAACAAGTAAACAGCTGTCTGAAGTGCATAACCCCAAAAGGACTTGGGAAGAGTCGCATGATTCATCATTGACCTGACCATGTCCAACAAGGTCCGGTTACGCCTCTCAGATACACCATTATGTTGTGGTGTATAGGGCGGAGTCCATTGAGACAATATACCATTGTCTCTTAGATAATCAAGAAACTCTTGACTTAAGTATTCACCACCTCGATCCGATCGAAGTATTTTAATACTCTTGTCATGTTGTTTCTCTACTTCATTTTTGAATTCTTTGAACCTTTCAAAGGCTTCAGACTTGTGTTTCATCAAGAACACATACCCAAACCGTGAGTGATCATCGGTGAAGGTAATGAAGTAGCTATAGCCTCCTAAAGCTTGAGTTGACATAGGTCCACATACATCAGTATGTATTAGACCTAGTAACTCTCCCACTCGTTCACCTTTTCTAGTAAAAGGTAACTTAGTCATCTTGCCTTTTAAGCATGATTCGCATGTATCGTATGAATCCAATTCAAACGATTCCAGAATTCCACATCGGTGTAATTCGGACATGCATTTCTTGCTTACATGGCCAAGACGACAATGCCACATGTAGGAGTCTAATTGATTATCCTTTCGAGCACGCTTGTTGCTCGCTTCGATATTGAAAACATCACTGGATACATCCAACGTATAAACACCATTGCTTAAAGTTCCAGTCCCATAAAGAACTCCATTCAAAGTTATGTAACAACAATTGTTACTAAAAGTCAAATGGTACCCATTTCTATTTAAATAAGAAATAGAAATGATGTTCTTTATCAACGAAGGAACATAAAAGCAATTGTCCAGTTCTAAGACAAGTCCTGCAGGAGTTTCCAACAAATACGCCTGATGGCGAAAAGTAAAGAACCGCTGCTCCATTCCCAACACGTAAATTTGACTCTCCCTCGACGAGTCTTCTTCTATTCCTTAGCCCATGTATGTCATTACATATATGTGAGCCACACCCAGTATCCAATACCCAAGTGTCTAAGGAAATAGAATGACAATCAATAAAGAAGATTTCCTCAAGAGATGGGGCATCCGATGCCTTATCCTTCTTCACGGACTCAAGATAAATCTTGTACTTTCTTCAAGAATGGCCCTACTTGCCATATTGATGGCAAGTGCCCTTTGATGGTAGTTACGCCTTTTTAGCCTTTTTCTTCTTCCCTTACATTGTTCCTTTGGCTCCCTCTTAGAACCTTTCTTGAGGAATCAACTAACAACACCGCCCCTGCTCATGCTTCTCGGAAGGCTCCACAGTCTTGACATGTTGAGTATCTACGATGAACCTTCTTGCATCTCAGAGGTGAAGAGGAGCTTGGAGACTTCGAACCTTTCGAATCTCACTTGCTTATCAAACAACTCATAAAGATGAAGGACTACGATATGAGCATCCATATGCTCATGCTGCTTTCGTAGCTTGGGTTCCATCGCGCCTAGCATGATGCAACTTGTCAGTTCAGAATCAGTCACATATTTCTGATAGACCAACAATTGGTCCGGAGTTGCATCGTCACTAGGATGTGCGGGAAGAGGCGCTTCGAGGACATACGCAAGCTTTTCACCTTGAGAACAATTCTCAAGTTTCTAAGCCAGTCCAAGAAGTTCGGCCCAGTCAATTTATTCGAATCCAAAATGGAACGCAAATTAAAAGACAACATGATCAATTTTAGAAATACAAAACGAGCATATATGAGAAAGATGATTTTTAAAATGCATCAATATACATTTATAAATCCCATTCATTTTTCGAATTCAAAAACCCTTGAAATCAATTCGGGAGATCGTAGGTCAATCTCTGAATGGGTTGATATCCAATATAGATAAGAACAACCTTGGAGTGAGTCCAACAAGCCATTCTTAGCTATGATGGTGGGTATCAAGTATACCGATTACATATCATGTATATGTAACTATCACAATGTGCTATCAACTAATTGAATGTTTACACATACATTGGGTTGTTAACACATTAACAAGTATGCATCATATGCATAGCACCCAACTTCACCTCTCTTCACATCGACCTTGGAGTGAGTCCAACAAATCGATGCTCCAAGTTAGAGCCGACCCATTAATCGCGAAATAGTTTTAATATGGTTAGAGCGCATTCAACCAATTAGCCAGGCTTGGAGTGAGTCCAACAACTCAAACTAACGATTGACCTCTGACTCTTACCATATTAGAGTTAAACTATTCCAATGATTTGAACATGTTCAGGTTCGAGCCGGGCTTGGAGTGAGTCCAACAACCCAAACAAGAAACAGAACTCTGGTTCTAACCATATTAATGGAAGGTGTAGGCTTTAATATTGAGTTAGGGTTTTATGTCTCATCCTCTTTGCATGCAAATAACTATTATCTACATGGCATGGCATACATGGCATGCATCTACATGTCACGACACGCATGGCATAATGTTATGCATCTAATGCAATTACATGGCATACAATTATGTCATGTATATAATTTCCTTATATGTCATAACTATTTATGGAAATAAAATATGTTTAAGATTTGATTCTCCAAATCAAATCATAATTAAATTAGGAAACAAATTTCCAAATCTAATCACATATTTTATTCATGGAATTATTTGATTAAGGAAAATCTATTTAGGAAACCAATTTCCTAAATCATTAAAACTACTTATGGAAATAAAATATTTTAAGATTTAATTTCCCAAATCAAATCATGATTAAATTAGGAAACAAATTTCCAGAATCTAATCAAATATTTTATTTATGGAAAATATCAATTTCCATAAATACTTCCAACTTTCCAAAAGTGGAAGATTTCCATAAATACTTCTAGACTTTCCAAAATTGAAAAATTTCCATAAATACTTCTAAATTTCCAAAATTAGAAAATTTCCAGAAATACATTATGACTATCGCAAAACCATTTTTACGATTATGTCGAAACACAACCCGGGCTCGATACCCGTTGGTTTCCGATCATGGCGGTGTGTGTTCGATCACGTTTCGTAAAACATGAACACATGAAGCAATAAAATAATAAATCTACATTTATTACAACACACACAACACACATGCATATTACAACAAGTGTAGACATAACCGTAAATTTAAATTTGCAATAAAAGGAAATTTATCTACGTTATACCTTCAGATGACATGTAGCGGGAACGGCATCAACCGGAACGATCCTCGCTAGAATCGTCTCTATCCGTATCCACGCCGAGTTCCTCGGGATGACTTCGCTAAGCCACGAGCTTCGTCTTCGTACGGGTTACTAGCCTCGTGTTTAAGACGACGTGATCGAGAGATGATCACGATCCGAATCCAAATTCGGATCCTAATACGAGTTCTCAAAACTCGCTTCTCCGGAGAGGTATTCGTCAACCAATTGACGAATCCTTCATCCTCCACCTCAGAGGATTACGGAGATCGAATCCTCGTAAGTTAGCCGCTGTCGGAGCTCTAACCGCCCCAAACGACGCTCCGACGAGGAGAACAAGCTGTCCGTAAAAACTGGACAGCTTTGGTGGAGGAGATAGACGCCGCCAACCAAGGAAGAAAAGGCTCACCTTGATGCCAAACCTATAGGAGATCACTGGAGGTCGCCAGGAGGATCACCATGAAGCAGTGGCAAGAAGGAGCTGGACGGCACAACAAGTCAAGCGGCAATGGAGGTTGGGCGGCAATTCCAAGCTAGGGTTTTGGATTAGGGCTTAATTATCCCTTAAGCCCTCTTTTATAGAGAACTAATTCTCTTAATGGTTATTGGATCATAACCATTAGGCCCGTTAACCCGCTCCATTAAGATAAGTTAAAATAAACCAAACCATGATGGTTTATTTTAAGTTAAAACGAATCGAACCAACTTTTGGTTCATTCGTTTAAAATAAACCAAACCCTTTGGTTTATTCTCATCCATTGGATTAGAACCAAACCATTTTGGTCCATCCATTATGTCTTCATAAGACACGGCCCATCCACGCTTCCATTGCGACTGAAACGATTTCATGCTCGCTCCATGTTTGGTCCAACCAAACTTAGTTTCTCTCGGTCTGAGAATCCCATTCTCAAGCTCATTTTAAATCCTTTGGATTACGCTCGTTGTGCGTGTGACCAAATAGGTTCTCGTTTTATGTTGGCCGTCTATAATTAACCATTAATTATAGAACGATCATGAGTGGCACCTAGTAGTACATCATGATCCCCAATTAACCGAAAAGATCAACGGTTGATCCAGAACTATTTCAGAAACCCTTCAGCAGCTCGAATGAATCGTGCCCCATTCCCTTCACTCATCTTATACCCACTTGGTTCAGGACATGGTCTATAGTGTCAGTCCCCACTAGGCTGACTACGTCACACCTAGCCCAAGTATCATTTCCTTGTCCTACGGATTCTAGTTACTCCACATGTATCGAAGAGTACCTTACTCTAAACATGTAATGCTTTGGCCAAAGACTTTAGTAACAATCCGATGAGAGGCCATGGGTATACATCTCCTCGCAAGGAGTGGTGAATCCTTTATAGGCTATTCAAACACCTTCGATCATTTTGACTTATACCCAATCATCCCGGGTCCACATCTCCTTAGAGATGTTTGCTTAAGATGTCAAAGCATAAGTCTCCATGATCAAGATGACTTGAATATCGCAAGTCAAAGGAACATCGCACTTAAGCTACAGTAAGAACTTCATTGACATATCTATATATGCAGAGAACCATATGAAGTCTTACGGCTGGTCACTCCAATGAACTAGTTACCATAACTAGCATCCACGATCAACTCCGGACATCACAATGTCTCCATCCAGTGAGAATCAGCTGCTTGGATACACCAAGGAGTATACCTCGTGCTAGTCTCGACAGAATTGATGGTGTCCAAATTCATCAATTCATCGACTAGGGATAATTCCGATACATCACAATTACACATGTAGAGATACTCACTAGTTGTGATCCAATCACAAATTCTCTCATGCTGTGAATCGCATCATGGACATTCAGTAAATGAGTTTAAGATCCAATCAAATACATGAAACATGTTGGGGTTGATCCGTGAGGTGAAACTTCGCTTCCCCTTCACCTCGATTGCTTGACCATGGTGATCCCTTTGATGTCCCCGGATTAAAAATTTAATCTTAGACAAAAGGGATTCCCAAAGCAACGAAGTCATCGTCGTGCTATTCATTTAGAGAGGTCACTTGAACAAACTAGTTGTTCAAGCGACCATTCTCTATTCTACGAGTAGCCGCGGAATAGACGATGTCCGGATCGCCGGATTTTGTATTTATACTCGGGATCCAAGTATTATTTAGCCTATTTACAGAAATATAACATGCTTATATTTTGAAAAACAAACACAAGCAATGAACAAAAGAGATAGAAGAATAGTTATACCTCTTGGTCTTCTAATGTATGACCCTCCTCCTTTTGGACGTCGTGTGGGCGACGATCCACCAAAAGTCGAAGCTCCTAGATCGCAAAACTTCCTTCCTTGCTTTTCCCAAGCAAGAGGAAGAAGAGAAACAATGTTTATCTCCTTCAAAACTCAACCAACAAAGAACTATAAAGCTCTTGCCACCGCCAACTAAAGGAGAAGGAGATGGTGGAAAACTACCAAGACACCAAGGGAAACCCTATATCTTGTTTCCACCACCTAAGGAGGAGAAGAGAGGGGAGTGTTTTTGGGCCGGCCAAGGGCTGGAAAGGGCTGGAATAGCTGCTGGACGTTGGCCACAAGGCAAGGAAGAAGAAGGAAAGAACCTTGCCTTATTTGGTGCCACCCTTGCTTCCAAACCCTAACCCTAATTCCAATCCTATCTCAACTAGGATTGCCCTATTCTTGCCGCCCAAGCCTAGCTCTCCTCTTCATTTTCATGTTATCCACGACCAATCCCATGCCCTCCTTTATAGAGTTAGGATAAGTCATGAATTAATCTCCTCCATTGGTTCTAGGATTTAATCTCAACTGTGGATCTAGAGATTTAATCTCAACCCGGATCTTAGAGATTTAATCTCTACCAATGGATCTTAGTGTTTTGTTTCTATCCATTGGATCTAAGCATCTTGAGGTGTTAATGGGCTACATTAGGGACCATGAGGAGGAGTTGGGTCTTGGCCACCCATGGATCAAGCCCACATAAAGTCCGATCCACTAATGATGATCCAATCCACTAAAGGTCCATCATTGATCTACCTCACCAACCCCCATATGATAATATGGGCTCCATATATTATTTGTACATTTTCTCCCGTGTTTAAGATTCGAATGTCCACAATTAATTAATTTACTAACCATTAATTAATCGACATCTAACTCCATGAGTAGTACCACTCAACCTTTTCATCATGCCGACCAAGTCCACTAGGTTTACATGATGAACCTTATGAGCTCCTCAAGGGGACATCATCATCCTAATATATAGGACACGGTTTCTCCTATAATCAACCACACCATATAAATAATATCATCTCCCAACTTACCGAGTCTATCGATTTAATCTATAAATCTCGCCCATTGGTAAATCAAAGAGATGAGTACCAAGTATATGTGCCCGTTATTATATCGGGATTAAGAGCATGTACTAAATAATATCTGAGGTCCGATTCGATTATGTAGTCAGCAATAAATCGAATCACCTCTGTGTCGGTCCTGCTCAATACACACAAAGTGCACTAGTGTGATTCTATGGTCAAGACAAACCAATACCAAATCACACTACAACCATTCCGATGGTTTGTCCAAAGCCATCTCGCTTGTGAGCCTTTACTTATACTTTACAAGGAGCCGATAACATGATCTCCCGTGTGACACCACACACCATGTTATCTACAATGTAAGGTATTAGACAATATTGCATAACCATAAAAATATGCAAACAATGATCATGTGATTCTTATTTCAAAATAAAGATGTTCATACAAAAGAGCTAGGCTTTCAGTATACATCCCAACAATCTCCCACTTATACTAAAAGACTATGCTGTCCTTATACTGCCATACATCTGATTCCCCTTCCCTCCACATGCCTATCAAAGCTCTCGCTAGAAGGGCCTTAGTGAAAGGGTCTACCAGGTCATCCTCTGATGCAATCTAGGCGACAACAACTTCTACCTCCTTTACGATTTCTCGTATCAGGTGGTACTTGCGCTCTATGTGTTTACTAGCCTTATGGGCTCGTGGTTCCTTCGAGTTTGCAACTGCACCACTATTATCACAATAAATTGTGATAGTTCTGGGCAAACCAGGAATCACATCCAAGTCCATCAGGAAGTTCCTGAGCCATACAGCTTCTTTGGCCGCCTCATAGGCTGCCACATACTCAGCTTCCATGGTGGAGTCCGCCACGCATTTCTGCTGGGCACTCCTCCATACAATGGCTCCACCTCCCAAAGTAAACACAAAACCTGAGGTAGACTTACTGTTATCCCTATCAGATTGGAAATCGGAATCCGTGTAACCCACAGGGAGTAATTGGTCTGCCCGGTAAACTAGCATATAATCCCTAGTCCTTCTCAGGCACTACAATATATGCTTTACCGCAGTCCAATATCCATGTCCGATTACTGACATTCTCGACCATGCCCACTAAGAAAGATATCCGGTCTCGCAGAGCATCGATACATGAGGCTTCCTACTGCCGAAGCATAAGGAACCGCCTTCATCTCCTCTATCTCCTCAGATGATCTAGGACACATCTCCTTAGATAGAGGTACTCCATGCCTGAAAGGTAGAAAACCCTTCTTGGAGTTCTGCATGCTAAAACGCTCCATAATCGTGTCTATGTATGAAGCTTGGGATAAGCACAACAACCTTTTCTTGCGATCCCTTATAACCTTGATTCCAAGGATGTGTCCCACTTCTCCCAAGTCCTTCATATCAAACTTTGGACAACCATATTACGTCCGATAACACTTCGATGTTGTTGCCAACCACCAAAATGTCATCTACGTATAGTACAAGAAATACCACTACGTTTCCGTCACATCTCTTGTATACACAAGACTCATCCGGACTTTGAATAAATCCATAAGACTGGATTACCTCATCAAAGCGGATGTTCCAAGATCATGAAGCTTGCTTCAATCCATAAATGGATCGATTAAGCTTACACACAAGATGCTCTTTGCCCTTAGCAATGAATCCCTCTGGTTGCTTCATATAGATAGTTTCCTCAAGACTTCCATTAAGGAAAGCTATCTTGACATCCATCTGCCACACCTCATAATCCATATGAGCTGCTATCCATAAGAGCTCTCAGACCTGACTTGAATCCATAGATTCAAGCTCAGTATTCATTGCACTTTGCCAAGATACTGCATCTTTATCTTGGATTGCCCCGTCATATGTCCAGGGATCAGGTTCATGTTCGCCAGGGACCAAATCAGAAGATTCTCCCAAGAACATGAATCTATCCGGCTGTCTAACAACCCTCCCACTACGACAAGGTATAACCTGTGTATCCTCTGTGACACGCGGTACAGTGACATGTGGTATGTCCTCTTGTACCGGTGGTACTAAAGAAGTGACTTCCCTTTTAACTCCTCCAGAACAATTTTACTCTTGGGCTTGTGGCTCATCACATAGTCTTCCTCTAGAAATCTGGTGTTCGTGCTGACGATCACCCTCTGATCTCTAGGACTATAAAATAATCCACCCTTTGTTTCCCTAGGATAGCCAACGAACATGCATACTTCTGTACTAGGTTCCAACTTATCAGCATTTGCCTTCAGCACATGTGCTGAACTCCCCATATCCGAATATGTCTTAGACTAGGCTTTCTATCCCACAACTCGTGGGAGTAGAAGGCACCGATTTAGATGGAACCAAGTTCAGAATGTACAGATCTCTAGAGCATATCCCGAACTAGTCCGCAAGTCGAATAACTCATCATCGATCTAACCATCTCTATAAGAGTCCTATTCCTTCGCTTCTTCTACATCATTACTGGGTGTGCGTGCATAATTGGGATTGAATCCCAACCTCGATAGGTAATTCCTAAACTCTCCCAAGAGGTTTTCGTCACCACGATCGGATCGTAGTGTCATCTTGAATAATTGTCTATGAAAAGATGAAATATTCAAAACTACCTCTTGCCAGGATAGACATAGGACCATACGAATCAGAATGAACCATTTCTAACATATCTTTGGCTCTATACCCCTTGGCCTTGAAAGGCCTCTTGGTCATCTTACCCTCCAAGCAAGATTCGTAGGTTGGGAGATCCTCCACCACTAATGAACCCAAAGGTCCATCAGCTATCAACCTTTGAATTCTGCTTAGGTTAATGTGACCAAGCCTAAGATGCCAAATATATGTTTGGTTCATCTTCGAAGGTTCTTTTCTCTTATTAGACTTAGAAGATGAGTTAATAACTTCTATTTGCATCGTGGGAGCTAGTGGTTCAAGTTATAAATTTCCTATCTATGTACCTGAATAGATAATGTCCCTATTCCTTTTATAACAAATCTGTCATTAAAAGAAATAGATTATCCATCCATAATTTAGAAATCAAATCAATTCTTTCTAAATAAATGTACATAAAGAAAATTTTAAGAACCAAAACTTTATTTTTCTCAAAAGATAAATAAAACATCTCCCATCGCAATAGCCATCTTCATGGCATTGCCCAAGTAAATGGTAATATCCCTTTAGCTAGTCGTCAGGTTTCTCGAACCCTGCAAAGTATTGCGGACATGATTAGTGGCTCTGATCTACACACCAGTGCCGGTAGATAACACCGCTAACCATGTTTCAACGACTAGTTCAAAGGATGTATCTTTGTTCCGCTTTGGATTGGGACAAATCCTTCTTCCAATGTCCATCCCGCTTGTAAGTGAAGTACTTGCCTTTGGCTTCTTCACTCCTCCTGAGATCCTCCCACCACCTTTGCTCCACCTTGTTTCTCCTTCTTCTTGCCT
Source organism: Wurfbainia villosa (assembly GCA_025175895.1). Taxonomy (NCBI): domain Eukaryota; kingdom Viridiplantae; phylum Streptophyta; class Magnoliopsida; order Zingiberales; family Zingiberaceae; genus Wurfbainia; species Wurfbainia villosa. Next base: position 69,786,812 of record CM046003.1, on the reverse strand, counting down.
TTCGGCTTAGAAGTAGAAACCTTTTTGAGCAACCATGGCTTGAGGACATTCTTCGAAGAGTGCATACTTGTACTCCTTAGCAGATAAGACAATATCTAGATTCTTTTCCAATCAACATTATTTGGGTACAGTAAGTTTATTTCTTTTAGTATCACAACAAGTGGACTGAAAGTCATTTTGAAAATCCTAAGAATCACATAGATCATTACTTTAGATTTCAAAAAATTATTGATTCCTCAAACAATAAAATTTTGATATCAACCAACACCTCAAAACACCGAGAATATCGCATGCCACGCAGTGTGGACGTATACGAATTCTACATTTGTAAGAGGAGGTTTTACCCATTAATTTTATTATGTTGTCAACCTTACTTTTTGACAAATAAAATTAATAGTTGGTTCCTCTTTGGCCCTACAAATAAAAGCAGTGACTCCGATGGGGAGGATACTTTTTATTTGCATCTAAGTGTGCACCATTACACGATACTAAGGGAATTATTTTGGATTATGTGCCTTACCGCTGTGGAAGTACACACTCTCCTAGATAATTTCCTATAACCATTATTTGACCTAGTGATCCGCAAATAAACTCATCCGCAGGGAGGAAGGCACTCAGAGCCGACACGCAAGTTTGTTGCATCACACGTCAAATTGTAATGGAGGCCGTGGGAATTAATTAAAATATCCCTCTCCCACTTAGTAAATTGACAGTGAGGAATTTTCAAGAATCCCATAGATTATTATTTTAGATTTCAAAAAATTATTGATTCCTCAAAACAATAAAATTTTGAAATCAACCAACACCTCAAAACACCGAGAATATCGCATGCCACGCAGTGTGGACGTATACGAATTCTACATTTGTAAGAGGAGGTTTTACCCATTAATCTTGTCAACCTTACTTTTTGACAAATAAAATTAATAGTTGGTTCTTCTTTGACCCTACAAATAAAAGCAGTGACTCCGATGGGGAGGATACTTTTTATTTGCATCTAAGTGTGCACCATTACACGATACTAAGGGAATTATTTCGGATTATGTGCCTTACCGCTGTGGAAGTACACACGCTCCTAGATAATTTCCTATAACCATTATTTGACCTAGTGATCCGCATATAAACTCATCCGCAGGGAGGAAGGCACTCAGAGCCGACACGCAAGTTTGTTGCATCACACGTCAAATTGTAATGGAGGTCGTGGGAATTAATTAAAATATCCCTCTCCCACTTAGTAAATTGACAGTGAGGAATTTTCAAGAATCCCATAGATTATTATTTTAGATTTCAAAAAATTATTGATTCCTCAAAACCGGAATCCTTGGCTCTGATACCAATTGTTGGGGTTGATCCGTGAGGGGAAACTTCGCTTCCCCTTCACCTCGGTTGCTTGACCATGGTGATCCCTTTGATGTCCCCGGATTAAAAATTTAATCTTAGACAAAAGGGATTCCCAAAGCAACCAAGTCATCGTCGTGCTATTCATTTAGAGAGGTCACTTGAACAAACTAGTTGTTCAAGCGACCATTCTCTATTCTACGAGTAGCCGCGGAATAGACGATGTCCGGATCGCCGGTTTTTGTATTTATACTCGGGATCCAAGTATTATTTAGCCTATTTACAGAAATATAACATGCTTATATTTTGAAAAACAAACACAAGCAATGAACAAAAGAGATAGAAGAATAGTTATACCTCTTGGTCTTCTAATGTATGACCCTCCTCCTTTTGGACGTCGTGTGGGCGACGATCCACCAAAAGTCGAAGCTCCTAGATCGCAAAACATCCTTCCTTGCTTTTCCCAAGCAAGAGGAAGAAGAGAAACAATGTTTATCTCCTTCAAAAACTCAACCAACAAGGAGCTATCAAAGCTCTTGCACTTGACCAACTAAAATGAGAAGGAGATGGTGGAAAACTACCAAGACACCAAGGAAACCCTATATCTTGTTTCCACCACCTAAGGAGAGAAGAAGAGGACCTTGGGCGCTGGCCAAGGCTGGGAAAAGAGATGGATAAGGCTGCTGGACGTTGGCACAAGGAGGAAGAAGAAGAGAGAAAGAACTTCCTTATTTGGTGCCACCCTTGCTTCAAAACCCTAATCCCAATCCTATCTCAATTAGGATTGCTCCTTACCGCCCAAACCCTAGCTCTCCTCTTCATTTTCATGTTATCCACGACCTTATAGAGTTAGGGATAAGTCATGAATTAATCTCCTCCATTGGTTCTAGGGATTTAATCTCAACCGTCGGATCTAGAGATTTAATCTCAACCGTCGGATCTTAGAGATTTGATCTCTACCAATGGATCTTAGAGTTTTGTTTCTATCCATTGGATCTAAGCATCTTGAGGTGTTAATGGGCTACATTAGGGACCATGAGGAGGAGTTGGGTCTTGGCCACCCATGGATCTAGCCCACATAAAGTCCGATCCACTAATGATGATCCAATCCACTAAAGGTCCATCATTGATCTACCTCACCAACCCCCATATGATAATATGGGCTCCATATATTATTTGTACATTTTCTCCCCGTGTTTAAGATCTCGAATGTCCGTCAATTAATTAATTTACTACCATTAATTCGACATCTAACTCCATGAGTAGTACCACTCAACCTTTTCATCATCTTGACCTAGTCCACTGCGGGGTTTACATGATGAACCTTATGAGCTCCTCAAGGGGACATCATCATCCTAATATATAGGACACGGTTTCCTCCTATAATCAACGGCACACCATATAAATAATATCATCTCCCAACTTACTGAGTCTATCGATTTAATCTATAAATCTCGCCCATTGGTAAATCAAAGAGATGAGTACCAAGTATATGTGCCCATTATTATATCGGGATTAAGAGCATGTACTAAATAATATCCGAGGTCCGATTCGATTATGTAGTCGACAATAAATCAATCACCTCTGATGTCAGTCTGCTCAATACACACAAAGTGCACTAGTGTGATTCTATGGTCAAGACAAACCAATACCAAATCACACTACAACCATTGATGGTTTGTCAAAGTCATCTCGGTTGTGAGCCTTTACTTATACTTTACAAGGAGCCGATAACATGATCTCCCGTGTGACACCACACACCATGTTATCTACAATGTAAGGTATTAGACAATATTGCATAACCATAAAAATATGCAAACAATGATCATGTGATTCTTATTTCAAAATAAAGATGTTCATACAAAAGAGCTAGGCTTTCAGTATACATCCCAACAATCTCCCACTTATACTAAAGACTATCTTTGTCCTTATCCATACATCGATTCCCCTTCCCTCCACATGCCTATCAAAGCTCTCGCTAGAAGGGCCTTAGTGAAAGGTCTACGAGGTCATCCTCACGATGCAATCTAGGCGACAACAACTTCTACCTCCTTTACGATTTCTCGTATCGGGTGGTACTTGCGCTCTATGTGTTTACTAGCCTTATGGGCTCGTGGTTCCTTGAGTTTGCAAGGCACCACTATTATCACAATAAATTGTGATAGTTCAAACGGGAATCACATCCAAGTCCATCGAGGAAGTTCTGAGCCATCTGACTTCTTTGGCGCCTCATGGTGCCACATACTCGGCTTCCATGGTGGAGTCCGCCACGCATTCTGCTGGGCACTCCTCCATACAATGGCTCCACCTCCCAAAGTAAACACAAAAACGAGGTAGACTTACTTATTATCCCTATCGATTGGAAATCGAATCATGTAACCCACAGGAGTAATTGGTAGTGCAGCATATAATCCCTAGTCCTTCTCGGGCACTACTGATATATGCTACTTCTGCGATCCAATATCACTGTCTGGATTACTACGATGTCTGGCGGACCATGCCCACGTGAAAGCGGATATCGGTCTCGTCTGAGCATCGCATACATGAGGCTTCCCTCTGCCGAAGCATAAGGAACCGCCTTCATCTCCTCTATCTTCTCGGATGATCTAGGACACATCTCCTTAGATAGAGGACTCCATGCACGAAGGTAGAAAACCCTTCTTGGAGTTTTGCATGCTAAAGCGCTCCATAATCGTGTCTATGTATGAAGCTTGGGATAAGCACAACATCCTTTTCTGCGATCCCTTGATCCCAGGATGTGTCCCACCTTCTCCCAAGTCCTTCATATCAAACTATTTGGACAACCATACCCTTCGTCCGATAACACTTGATGTTGTGCCAACCACCAAAATGTCATCTACGTATAGTACAAGAAATACCACTACGTTTAGTCACATCTCTTGTATACACAAGACTCATCCGGACTTTGAATAAATCCATAAGACATCTCATCAGCGGATGTTCCAAGATCTTGAAGCTTGCTTGATCCATAAATGGACCGATTAAGCTTACACACAAGATGCTCTTTGCCCTTAGCAATGAATCCCTCTGGTTGCTTCATATAGATGGTTTCCTCAAGACTTCCATTAAGGAAAGCTTTCTTGATATCCATATGCCACACCTCATAATCCATATGAGTGCTATGCATAAGAGCTCTCAAACGACTTGAATCCATAGATTCAATCTCGGTATTCATTGCACTTTGCCAAGATAGTGCATCTTTATCTTGGATTGCCTCGTCGTATGTCAGGATCGGGTTCATGTTCTAGGACCAAATCGAAGATTCTCCCAAGAACATGAATCTATCGGTGTCTCACAACCCTCCCACTCTGACGAGACATCACTGTGTATCCTCTGTGACCGCGGTGCGACATGTGGTATATCCTCTTGTACGGTGGTACTAAAGTGACTTCCCTTTTAACTCCTCGAACAATTTTACTCTTGGGCTTGTGGCTCATCACATAGTCTTCCTCTAGAAATCTAGTGTTCGTGCTAGCGATCACTCTCGATCTCTAGGACTATAAAACAATCCACCCTTCGTTCCTCTAGGATAGCCAGCGAACAAAGCGCACTTTATGCGAGGTTCCAACTTACCATCATCTGCCTTCAGCACTTGTGTTGGACTACCCCATATCCGAATATTTCTTAGAATAGGCTTTCGCCCAGTCCACAACTCTGTGGGAGTAGAAGGCAGATTTAGATGGAACCAAGTTGAATGTACACGCCGTATCTAGAGCATATCCCGAGCAGTCGGCAAGTCGAATAACTCATCATCGATCTAACCATCTCTATAAGAGTCCTATTCCTTCGCTCTTCTACATCATTCTGTTTGGGTGTGCGGTCAGTGCGACAATTGGGATTGAATCCCAACCTCGATAGGTAATTCCTAAACTCTCCCAAGAGGTACTGCCACCACGATCGGATCGTAGTGTCATCTTGAATAATTGTCTATGAAAAGGCGAAATATTCAAAACTACCTCTTGCCGAGGATAGACATAGGACCATCACGAATCAGAATGAACCATTTCTAACATATCTTTGGCTCTATACCCTTGGCCTTGAAAGGCCTCTTGGTCATCTTACCCTCGAGCAAGATTCGTAGGTTGGGAGATCCTCCACCACTAATGAACCCAAAGGTCCATCTATCAACCTTTGAATTACCTTGGGTTAATGTGACCAAGACTAAGAAGCCAAAGATATATTTGGTTCATCTTCGAAGGTTCTTTTCTCTTATTGGAATTAGAAGATGAGTTATTAACTTCAATTTGCATCGTGGGAGCTTGTGGTTCAAGTTATAAATTTCCTATCTATGTACTTGAATAGATAATGTCCCTATTCCTTTTATAACAGATCTGTCATTAAAAGAAATAGATTATCCATCCATAATTTAGAAACCGAAATCAATTCTTTCTAAATAAAGGTACATAAAGAAAATTCCTAAGAACCAAAAACTTTATTTTTTTCTCAAAAGATAAATAAAACATCTCCCACTGCAATAGCCGCCATATTAATGGCATTGCCCAAGTACACGGTAATCTCCCCTTCAACCAGTCATCTGGTTTCCTGGAACCCCTGCAAAGTATTGCAGACATGATCAGTGGCTCCCGTATCTACACTCCAGGTGCCGGTAGATAACACCGCTAATCATGTTTCAACAACTAGTTCAAAGAATTTATCTTTGTTCTGCTTTGGATTGGGACAGTCCTTCTTCCAATGTCCATCCTGCTTGTAAGTGAAGTACTTGCCTTTCGGCTTCTTCACTCCTCACTGAGATCCTCCCACCACCTTTGCTCTACCTTGTTTCTCCTTCTTCTTGCCTTTCGACTTAGAAGTAGAAACCTTTTTGAGCAACCATGGCTTGAGGACATTCTTCGAAGAGTGCATACTTGTACTCCTTAGCAGATAAGACAATATCTAGATTCTTTTCCAATCAACATTATTTGGAGTGCAGTAAGTTTATTTCCTTTTAGTATCACAACAAGTGGGTGAAAGTCATTTTGAAAATCCTAAGAATCACATAGATCATTACTTTAGATTTCAAAAAATTATTGATTCCTCAAACAATAAAATTTTGATATCAACCAACACCTCAAAACAGAGAATATGCATGCCACGCGATAGTGTGGGCGTATCTGAATTCTACATTTGTAAGAGGAGGTTTTACCCATTAATTTTATTATCTTGTCAACCTTACTTTTTGACAAATAAAATTAATAGTTGGTTCCTCTTTGGCCCTACAAATAAAAGCAGTGACTCCGATGGGGAGGATACTTTTTATTTGCATCTAAGTGTGCACCATTACACGATACTAAGGGAATTATTTCGGATTATGTGCCTTACCTTCTGTGGAAGTACACACGCTCCTAGATAATTTCCTATAACCATTATTTGACCTAGTGATCCATGAACAAACTCATCGAGGAGGAAGGCACTCGAGGCCGTAGTTTGTTGCATCACCGTCAGTGTAATGGAAGCATGCGGAATTAATTAAAATATCCCTCTCCCACTTAGTAAATTAGTGGTGAGGAATTTTCAAAATTATTTTAGATTTCAAAAAATTTGATTCCTCAAACAATAAGCAATAAATATGAAAAATCAACCAACACCTTTTGTCTTCACAGAATATCGCATGCCATCGCCGTGTGATATCTGAATTCTACATTTGTAAGAGGAGGTTTTACCCATTAATTTTATTATCAACCTTACTTTTTGACAAATAAAATTAATAGTTGGTTCCTCTTTGGCCCTACAAATAAAAGCAGTGACTCCGATGGGGAGGATACTTTTTATTTGCATCTAAGTGTGCACCATTACACGATACTAAGGGAATTATTTCGGATTATGTGCCTTACCATGTGGAAGTACACACGCTCCTAGATAATTTCCTATAACCATTATTTGACCTAGTGATCCGCATATAAACTCATCCGATCCCTTTGATGTCCCGGATTAAAAATTTAATCTTAGACAAAGGATTCCCAAAGCAACCAAGTCATCGTCGTGCTATTCATTTAGAGAGGTCACTTGAACAAACTAGTTGTTCAGCGACCATTCTCTATTCTACAGTAGCAGAGGAATAGACGATGTCCGGATCTGCGGTTTTTGTGTTTATACTCGGGATCCAAGTATTATTTAGCCTATTTACAGAAATATAACATGCTTATATTTTGAAAAACAAACACAAGCAATGAACAAAAGAGATAGAAGAATAGTTATACCTCTTGGTCTTCTAATGTATGACCCTCCTCCTTTTGGACGTCGTGTGGGCGACGATCCACCAAAAGTCGAAGCTCCTAGATCGCAAAACTTCCTTCCTTGCTTTTCCCAAGCAAGAGGAAGAAGAGAAACAATGTTTATCTCCTTCAAAAACTCAACCAACAAGGAGCTATCAAAGCCCTTGCCTTGACCAACTAGAAGGAGAAGGAGATGGTGGAAAACTACCAAGACACCAAGGAAACCCTATATCTTGTTTCCACCACCTAAGGAGGAGAAGAAGAGGACCTTGGGCATGGCCAAGGCTGGAAAAGAGATGGATAAGGCTGCTGGACGTTGGCACAAGAGGAAGAAGAAGAGAAAACTTCCTTATTTGGTGCCACCCTAGCCTCAAAACCCTAATCCCAATCCTATCTCAATTAGGATTGCTCTATTCTTGCCGCCCAAACCCTTAGCTCTCCTCTCATGTCATGTTATCCACGACCACTTCCCATGCCCTCCTTTTTATAGAGTTAGGGATAAGTCATGAATTAATCTCCTCCATTGGTTCTAGGGATTTAATCTCAACCATCGGATCTAGAGATTTAATCTCAACCGTCGGATCTTAGAGATTTAATCTCTACCAATGGATCTTAGTGTTTTGTTTCTATCCATTGGATCTAAGCATCTTGAGGTGTTAATGGGCTACATTAGGGACCATGAGGAGGAGTTGGGTCTTGGCCACCCATGGATCAAGCCCACATAAAGTCCGATCCACTAATGATGATCCAATCCACTAAAGGTCCATCATTGATCTACCTCACCAACCCCCATATGATAATATGGGCTCCAGATATTATTTGTACATTTTCTCCCCGTGTTTAAGATCTCGAATGTCCGTCAATTAATTAATTTACTGACCATTAATTAATCGACATCTAACTCCATGAGTAGTACCACTCAACCTTTTCATTATGCCGGACCTAGTCCACCTGCAGGGTTTACATGATGAACCTTATGAGCTCCTCAAGGGGACATCATCATCCTAATATATAGGACACGGTTTCCTCCTATAATCAACGGCACACCATATAAATAATATCATCTCCCAACTTACCGAGCCTATCGATTTAATCTATAAATATAATCCATTGGTAAATCAAAGAGATGAGTACCAAGTATATGTGCCCGTTATTATATCGGGATTAAGAGCATGTACTAAATAATATCTGAGGTCCGATTTGATTATGTAGTCAGCAATAAATTGAATCACCTCTTTGTCGGTCCTGCTCAATACACACAAAGTGCACTAGTGTGATTCTATGGTCAAGACAAACCAATACCAAATCACACTACAACCATTCCGATGGTTTGTCCAAAGCCATCTCGGTTGTGAGCCTTTACTTATACTTTACAAGGAGCCGATAACATGATCTCCCGTGTGACACCACACACCATGTTATCTACAATGTAAGGTATTAGACAATATTGCATAACCATAAAAATATGCAAACAATGATCATGTGATTCTTATTTCAAAATAAAGATGTTCATACAAAAGAGCTAGGCTTTCAGTATACATCGCAACAAAACATGTATACTCAAATAGTGAATCTTCATTTATCATATAAATGGTTCATACATAAGGCGATTGCCTTAGGACATCTCTCATATATTACTAACACATGTAACTAAGGACAAACCTAGGACTCAAAACACTAGACCTATTTTACCTAAAGAGTCCATTAGAAGAGTTGAAAATCATCTAGGCATTAACCCTAAGAAGGGTAGACACATGCCTAAGAAGAAGAATATTTCCCAAAAGATAAATGAAAACTCAAAATTGGGAAAATTAGAGCTAGAAAACCAAGTCTTGAGGTCAAGGCTTGAGAGAATGGAGAAAACCCTTAGAATCATAGAAAATTCAATTCTAGGGTCAAATGCCCAAAAGTCAAGACCATAGGTTCAAAAATGGTCTAAGGGCAAGGAAGGTTTGGGTCACAAACCTAAGCCCAAGAAGACATATCATAATGTTCCATTTGATTATGGAACTATTTCTAGGTCTAGGAAAACCAAGGCTAATAGGGAAGTTATCCCTAAGACTAGCCATGGTGTTTGCTTAGTGGCTAAGGACTAGTCATTAGGAAGGTCAAAGGAGGAGTCACCTCTAGAGTTGACCTAGGAAAGACCCAAAAGACTATGACTTTAAAGCCTAAAAGGGTCATTAGGAAGGTATCTAGGGAATTTATCCCTAGAGAATATCTTGTTAACCCAAGGAGCTCCAATAGGTATTGGATTCCTAGGAGCGTGATCGATTCACGCTAGATGGGTTAGGTTGTGTCAACCCTAAGTGGATGGGTAGTTAACCTAGCCATTGTGAGTTGACACATTAGGGTGTGCCAATATGCTTTGAGAAGTTGAAAAATGATTAAATTGGCACAATTAGGTCTTAGAGGTATTGGTGTGTCATTTTGGGTTTATGGCACACTAGGGGGATAAATGACATTAAGGCAAAAATAGACTTAACCCTAGAAATGACAATTTGGATTCAACACTTAGGTATTCTATACCTTAGCATATTTTACTTGCCATGATTTATTTGCCTTACCATGACATGACATCATTTTCATTTTTATCTCTAAAAAATGTCATGATCATGTTTAGAATTATCTTTATATGTCATGTATGCTTAAATGTCATTCACATGCCATGACATCATGATTTTGGCACATGTTTAGTAATATCATATACATGGCATAATCATATCATGCATTAAAAAAATTAAATTAAGGACTATGGCATGATTTGATGGGAATCAAATAATATTGCCTAGAAATATACATGAGACCATTAAAGATCAAAACCCCACATCTCACTAAAAACTTGACTTGTATGTGTTTTACACATCTAGATATAAGTGAGATGTTTAGGAAAAAGGAATAAAAGGTTTTAAAAACTTTTTGAAAATATTTTGAAAAACCTTAGTGAAGCCTATCTTTTGATAGCTATTACCATTTAATGGGATGATACAAAGAGGGCTCTTTATTGAAGCTTTTCTTAACTTTTGGACTTTGTATCAATCTCTTAATTTAGTAGGTAAAATAATTTATAAATATTTTTCACCCATAGTGTTTATGATAAGTAATATACATACCAAATTTCAAGATCTTTAAACTTATGTATATTTACTTATGAATTTTGGAAAGTCATTTCTAAAATTCAAAAACTCAAGAATAATATCACGACCGCCACGGTATTAATCGATCGATGGGGTGGCAAATAACTAATTGATTAATTCGGCCGACCGCTAAGCTCGATTTGCAGGTAAACCTTGTTGGTTAGGCCCATGTTCAGCTAGGTTAAGGTCCCCTAACCACTCCTAACCCTAGGATATGCTTGGGAGAGCTTTAGAAAGGGTGGAAATCTATTGGACATGGATTAGGAGAAGGGTTTAGGGAGAGTATCAATTTTAAGGTGGATGAGAGTTCATTGTTGAACTTTGCCTTAATTTTGATTGGTTAAATGTTCCTATTGGCTTAGGGACTCTCCAAGGACATTGTTGGTGTAATGGTCAAGGGGGAGCAAGCCTCTAGGGGGAGGTATCCATCATTATAAGATGAATGTGTATTTCCTCATGGGAGGAAAATTGGGTTGCCTCTCTTTAAGTGATATGGGATCACTAGAAAGATTGTAGGCATGTGTTCCTCCGAGGGAGAGATTGTAAGATCTCATTGGGATATGAGACATTCATACCCTTGGGGAGGACCTTTTTGATGTAATGTCAAAAAGGGGGAGAAGTTACGAAGTTACCAATTAGGTTTGGAATTCTCATTTGGGATGTGAGAATTGCCAATATGGGAGAATTGGTAAACTTGAGATGGTGTTTTTGTCAATCATCAAAAAGGGGGAGATTGTTAGTGCAATCTGTAAGGAATATTGGAACGGCTAGAGGGGGGTGAATAGCGTCAATGGAATTCTTTCGCGTTTGTTTCTACAATTTCGTTAGCGCGCAGCGGAAATAGAAATAATACAATAACGAAATAGACAATTACACACGAACACGAGTATGTAACGTGGTTCGGAACCGCACGGTTCCTACTCCACGGATCGGGCTCAAACGAGCCCTAGCGATGCCACAAGCACACCACTATATAATAACTCCTTCTCAGAACAATCCGGAGGTGGAGAAACCTCGTACAATGTATACAACAGTAATCCAAGATGAATACAAGCAATATAATGAAATACAAAGCAATACAAGTAAATAAAACACTTTACAAATGCTCTTTGAATGCTTGATCACTTGGTTGCTTGATATCAACTTGGAGACCCTGATTTGCAACAGCAAATCGCCCCAAATTGCCTCAAAGAAACCCTTGGTTTTTCCTCCATCACGAGCTCCATATATAGCTTCAACCTGTGCTGGAAAAAGTCGATCAGTCGACTGATCGGGACCATCAGTCGACTGATGCCACTGTTGTCATGAGACAACGGCTAGATCCACGCTGGATAAGTCCAACGGAACCTTCATCGACCGACGACCATCGATGACGATGGAGTCCTCACTCAACCAGTCGAGTCTCGACTCCATTCTATGGTCGAGCACCGAGCACCACGATCGATTACACGATCGGCTGATGCTACCGACCGCCTAATCGGCCTATGATCACAGGCTATAACCCGCAATAAACCCTAGTTGATTGGTCTGATCCGCCACATGGCACCAGTCGACTGACACACCTCAAACATGAGGTTTTAACCCAAGTATGGTTCCCCCATACTTGCTAGACCACCCTTAGCTTAGACCTAAGCCTTCTAGACACCTCCATCAGCCTCACGCCTCTCGGATCCCTCCAAGTCATCCATGACTTGTTCATCCATCGCGCTAGCCTTCAGGTGCTTCCATCGGCTATGTCATGCTAACGGTGTCTACACTGTTAGTGAAAGCCCTAGAGCCAATCATATGATGATTGTTGTATGGACTTTATTGTATCATATTCCTATTTATAAAGGCATGGTTATTATATTTACTTGTATTGGTGCCAAATAACTAAATATAATAATGTCCTTGAGTAGTAGGTTCTTATCTATATCAATCGATTGGTTGAATTGATAATGAGATGATATAGAGAACACTACTCTTAATCATTCCTAGTCGAGTATTAACATTCAGGGACAATGTTAATGCGTAGAGACTAGCATGTAGGTCAACAAGATGACTTGATCTCACAAGTCATAGATATGAGATATCAAGTTGGCACATGGGTATGCATTAGAGAATGTATACTGAATGACCCACCATGAGAAAGTATCATGGATCGTTATATGAGTGTCATATACTTTCTCATGTGGCTATTAGTATGAGTATTAGTCCTTAGACCTGAAGTCACCATGGTTCCCTACATAAGGAGTTGCATACTTTGGCTTCGTCAAACGTCACCCGTAAATGGGTGGACTATAAAGGCGATTACTGGGTATGTAACGAATTATGCGGAGGGATGTGAGTGATGTAGATGAGATCTATCCCTTCTATATGACGGGGGTGACATCGATATTCTTGATAGAGTGAGACCACGAAGTGCATGGCCATGCCCAAATGAGTCAATATGAGATATTGAGCTCATTTGATTAGAGTGAGTCTACTTGGAGTTCAAGATTTAGATTGTAGCGAGGATGACACGGTCTATGCCTCGATTGGTCAATCTAGATGTCAAGGATAGAGGGACATTGTCACATATTGTGAGAGTCACAATTAGTAGTCACAAAGGTGATGTTGGAGCTCAACATTCTTGTAACTTGGGTAGAAATGATGTGTTGCTAGATACCGCTCATTGCTTATGTTCCTAAATCGGTTTAGGGACATTGCCAACGTTACAAGAACCTATAGGGTCACACACATAAGAGCAATTAGATGGAGATTAGGTTCATATGATGAACCATGAGGATTAGGTTCATGGGATGAACCAAATTGGATTAAGAGTAATCCAAATTAGACTAATTGAGTTAGACTCAAGTTGATTCAAGTGTTGAATGAGTCTAATTGAGATTTGATTCATCAAATCAATTTAAATTAATGAATAGAGATTCATTATATTAAATTGACTTGAGTCAAGTGGTTAGATTTGATCAACCATGGGAGATTAGAGGTCAAGTTTGACTTGACTTGAGAGGGAAGATGAAAGGTCAAGTTTGACTTGACCAAATGCCATGTCATGACGATGACTAGGCATGGCCGGCCAATGATGATGCTCCACATCATCATTGACTTTGTCAATTGGTGCCACCTCATGAGGGAGACCAAGGGACATGGGAGTTACATGCATGCATGTAACTCCCTCTCCTTGAAGTGGCCGGCCACTTTAGGGGTTTCATTAGATGAAATTCATTTGTGTGAGTTAATTCCAACTTCATCTTCAACCTTGAAGCTCTTCTCTCTCAAGCTCTACCTCTCCCAACCTCTCCTTGGCCGAAATTCCTAAGGGAGTGCTAGCACACTCTAAGGCATTTTTCTCCACCTATTGCTTGTGTGGATACCATAGAGGAGTGTGCACTTGACACTCTCGAGTTCCGGCGAACTTTTGGACGAGCGGGATAAGCGAAGGGCATCACTACGAGGGTAACGTTCTAACCTCTTAGATCTAAGGTAGATCTAGGATTTCTGTAAGCACATACATGTAATTATAATTTTTATACTTCGCACGGATCCGTGGCCGGGGCTTCCGAGGTTTTCGCAACGCAAAAAGCGGTTTTTGCGGCTCGGAAACCCAACAAGGTATCGAGCCACGCATGAAGCATGTATGTGTTTCGTTTTGTAGTTTTTATATTAGATATAAAAATTACAGATTTATATGTTTCTGTAAATTTTCTTATTTTATAGAATTTTTGGGTATTTTTCTCAGAGAGTCAAGCAACGACAGTGTTGGGACACTCGTAGGCTTCAACCGCAGAAAAAAACTCTCCAAACGGCGAGTTCTCGCTTAGGTTTTTGGGACAGCGACTTAAGTCGCTGTAAGATCATTGTAGGGACACTCGCAAAGTTTATTTTTGCGAGTAGGGCGCTGCCCTATCCCGAAAGGGGCCATGTCCCGCGATCGCGCCTGAAACCGCTTAAGGACCATTACGGAGAGTTGACTCATAAATTGAAATAAATTAGGAAAATTATAGAAATTTCTGTAAAATACATAATTTAGAATTATGTATAATTCTGTGATTGTCATGGCCCAATGACCCCAATTTGATTGAATAAGTGTGTTGTAATTCATAATACTACCGCGTGCCGCTTTTGTGGTCAGGCGTGTATAGTGTATGCGACTCGCGCCGCACTCTTATTTTGAAATTCTAGTTGTAATTAGTTTTAGACTCGAATGTAACTCAAGTTTCATATTTGTAATGTACAAAATGGAGCGTGGAAAGTCCACTCAAGAAGATTTACGAGAAGGGTGTGACGACACATGGCCATCAAAGGAAGCGCTTGGAGAAGCCGCTAGCCTTAGGTTGACCGTCCGATCTTCTCATTGGCTTGAGAAGATCGTAGTAGGGCCATGACTATATCACATTTAATGATATATATATATGTTGATATATATATATGTATATTTAAATTGATTTTGCTTGTATGTATGTGATGTATGCTAGTAGAAAAATGTTTGTATGTATATGATGCATGCTAGGTTAATTTTCTTGTATGTATATGATGCATGCTAGAATAATTAATGTATGTATATGATGCATGCTAATATAGGATAATAAAGGCCTAAATGCGTATAAGATACACATTACGATTAGATTAGATCATAATCGAATCAACTCGAAAATGCCTACCGAGCCTTGATACCCATCACTACCTCGATCATTTGTTGTTGTTGAATCTGCCAAAGCAGAGCAACGCATATTATCTTGGTAGGTGCGGAGGGACAATCTTGGTCCCGCCTTATCACGACTTCGGGTTAGAGTAAGCTCAATTAGATTGAGCAAAACTAGTTAACTCAATTGGATCGAGTAGAACTATAGGCATATTCCAATCGTTGGAAAGATAGGTTAAGATCGCATTTACACTAAATCTTGGGCGATTTAGCCAAAGCTAACTCAAGGTCTTTTGTAAATGTGGGTCTTAATCCTATAAACAAGAGTTGCATAGAGATGTAATCGGTAATGTGTTACCCACCGATCGTACTAAGTCTTGGGCGATTTAGCCAAAGCTAACTCAAGGCTTAGTATGATGTGGATCTTGTCCCGCAAGAATTATAGCTAGTTTGTATGAATCTAGTAAAAGTGGTTTGACCACATCCATAACTCGATTCTACAAAATTCCTATAATTTAGTGGGAGCATCATTTGATTAAAGGCCTAATTAAATGATAAAAGGAATATGATATTAATTCTCTGCATTGTATGTTATAGAAAACTATGTCGACAAACACGAACACTCTCTCTCTGCGATCCGTCCTTGAGAAGGACAAGCTCAATGGAGCAAATTTCCTGGACTGGTACAGGAACTTGAGAATTGTTCTCACCCAAGAAAGGAAGCTGTACGTCCTGGAGCAGCCCATTCCGGAGGCACCTCCTGCCAATGCCTCGCGAGCTGACAAAGATGCTTACAAGAAGCATCAAGATGATGCATTAGATGTGTCATGTCTAATGCTCGCGACCATGAACTCTGAGCTTCAGAAGCAACACGAGTTCATGAATGCTTATGATATGGTTGGACATCTTCGTCAACTATATCAAGGACAAGCTAGGCATGAGAGATATGAAGTCTCTAAGGTATTATTTGGGTCCAAAATGCAAGAAGGGACTCCCGTAGGTACATATGTACTCAAGATGATTGGGTACGTAGAAAACCTACAAAGGCTGGGATTCCCACTTGGCCAAGAGCTAGCCACTGACCTAATCTTGCAATCTTTGCCACAAGCCTTCAATCAATTTGTCATGAATTATAACATGAATGAAATTGATAAGCCATTGCCTGAGATGCTCAGCATGTTGAGAACTGCAGAGCTTAACCTTAAGAAGGGTAAATCTGACACCATTTTGATGGTGCAGAAGAAGAAAGGCAAGGGCAAGCCTAAAGGTAAGGGAAAGTCCCAAGCCAAGGGCAAAGGCAAAGAACTTAAACCCAAAGGAGGGGTAGCCAAGGAAGGGGCTTGCTTCTTCTGCAAGGAAGCAGGACACTGGAAGCGAATCGCAAGGCATACCGAAGATCTTAAGAAGAAGAGAAGTGAGACTTCTACTGTATAAATATTATAGAAGTCAATCTATCTATTTCTTCATCATGGGTATTAGATACCGGATGTGAATCTAACATTTGTAACAATGTGAAGGGGCTGAGAAATAGCAGGTCATTGACAAAGGGCGAGGTGGACCTACGAGTAGGCAATGGAGCAAGGGTTGCTGCTGTTGCTGTAGGAACTTATGATCTATCTCTGCCCTCTGGGCTTGTACTAGAATTAGATGAATGTTGTTATGTGTCTGCCTTAACTAAGAACATCATTTCATTTTCTTGTTTGGACAAGAAAGGTTTTTCATTTATAATAAAGAACAAATGTTGTTCAGTTTATTAAAATTATATGTTCTATCAGTAGTGCACCTCTAATAACGGACTCTACTTTCTAGACTTAGAGAGCCCTATCTATAACATAAGTACCAAGAGGTTCAAGTCAAATGAGTTGAACCAAACCTATCTCTCGCATCACGCCAGGTCACATAAATGAGAGTCGCTTATCTCAGCTCCATAAGGATGGGCTGCTAGACTCATTTGATTTTGAATCATATGAGACATGCGAGTCTTGCCTTTTAGGCAAGATGACCAAGACTCCCTTTAGTGGACATAGTGAAAGAGCAACAGATTTGTTAGGACTTATACATAGTGATATATGTGGTCCTTTCAATGTTGCTGCTAGAGGTGGTTACAGGTACTTCATTACATTTACTGATGACTTCAGTAGATATGGTTATGTGTATCTTATGACACATAAATCTGAATCCTTTGAAAAGTTCAAAGAATTCAAGAATGAAGTACAAAACCAGCTTGGCAAGAGTATTAAGATACTTCGATCAGATCGAGGTGGTGCATACCTTAGCCATGAGTTTCGTGACTATCTAGCTGAGTGTGGGATTCTATCCCAACTCACTCCTCCTGGAACACCACAGTGGAATGGTGTATCCGAAAGGAGGAATCGTACCCTATTGGATATGGTACGATCTATGATGAGTCACACAGATCTTTCTATATCCTTTTGGGGATATGCTCGACACGACATCCTTTACCCTTAACCGTACCATCCAAGGTCATGGTAAAGACACCATATACGATATGGACAGAGAAAAATCCCAAGATGTCTTTTATGAGGATTTGGGGTTGTGAGGCTTACGTACGACGTCAAGTCTCAGACAAACTGGGACCCAAATCCGATAGGTGCTATTTTGTTGGATATCCCAAGGATACAAAGGGATATTACTTCTACATTCTCCAAGACAAAGTGTTTGTGGCAAAGACTGGGGTTTTTCTAGAAAGGGATTTTGTTTCTAGAAAAACTAGTGGGAGTACCTTCGATCTTGAAGAAATTCAAGATAAGGACCATAACACTGAGGCCTTGATGGAGGTTGAACAGGAACCACAAAGTGTTGTGGGTGATGAGGTTGTTGCACAAAGAGTTGTGGAACAACCACCTGTTCAGGTAGACCTACCTCTTCGCAGGTCTGATAGGGTACGTCGTCAGCCTGAGAGATACTCATTTCTCTTGTCTGACCATGATGACGTTATGCTCATTGAGAATGAGCCTACCTCCTATCAAGAAGCTGTGATGAGCCCAGATTCTGAGAAATGGCTAGAGGCCATGAGATCCGAGATGGAATCCATGTACACTAACCAAGTATGGACTTTGGTTGATCCACCTGAAGGGGTCAAACCCATTGGGTGTAAGTGGGTCTTTAGGAGAAAGACTGACATGGATGGACTTACGCATACCTATAAGGGCCAATTGGTGGCTAAAGGTTTCAAGCAAATTCATGGTATTGACTATGATGAAACCTTTTCTCCAGTGGCGATGTTTAAGTCCATTCGGATCTTGCTTGCTATTGCAGCATACCACGATTATGAGATCTGGAAGATGGATGTCAAAACCGCGTTTCTGAATGGAAACTTACTCGAGGATGTGTACATGACACAACCTGAGGGTTTTGTAGATCCACAACATACTGGGAAGGTATGCAAGCTGCAAAGGTCCATTTATGGGCTAAAGCAAGCTTCTCAGAGCTGGAATCTTCGATTCGATGATGCGATCAAACAGTTTGGTTTCATCAAGAATGAAGATGAACCCTGTGTCTACAAGAGGGTTAATGGGAACACAGTTGTGTTCCTTGTATTGTATGTGGATGACATACTACTCATTGGGAATGACATCCCTTCGCTACAGTGAAGACTTGGTCAGGACGTGCTTCTCAATGAAGGACTTAGGTGAAGCAACAGTATTCTAGGCATCAAGATCTATAGAGATAGATCTAAGAGATTGCTTGGCCTAAGTCGAGTACATACATCGACACGGTATTACTTGGTTTGCCATGTAGAATTCCAAGAAAGGACTTCCGATGTCACATGGTGTGAGTCTTCAAGACTCAAAGTCCCTCTGCGAGAGAGGAGAGAGACTGCATGGATAAGATCCCTTACGCAGCTGCGATAGGATCTATCATGTACATCATGCGATGTACTCATCCGGATGTCTCGTATGCTTTGAGCATGACGAGTAGATACCAATGATCCGTGAGCGCCATCGATAGTACCAAGAATATTCTTAAGTACTTGAGAAGGACTAAAGAATATTTCTTGATATTTGAGGCGATGAGGAGCTAGTGTAAAGGGTTACAGCGATGGCTTCCAAACCACTGTGATGATTATAGATCGCAATGTGGTTCGTGTTTTGCTTGAATAGGTAGCTGTGAGCTGGAAGAGTTCCAAGCAGGACACAGTTATTGATTCTACAATAGAGGCCGAATATATTGGTGCTTCCATCTCATTCGTGAGATTGTCGATCGAGGAGATGTGAAGATTTGCAGAGTACCCACAGAGGCTAACATCGCAGATCCCTTGACCAAGGCTTTGGCACAGAAAAAGCATGATTGTCACACTAGGTCATTGGGTATTAGATACTACGGTGATTGGCACTAGTGCTAGTGGGAGATTGTTAGTGAAAGCCCTAGAGCCAATCATGTGATGATTGTTGTATGGACTTTATTGTATCATATTCCTATTTATAAAGGCATGGTTATTATATTTACTTGTATTGGTGCCAAATAACTAAATATAATAATGTCCTTGAGTAGTAGGTTCTTATCTATATCAATCGATTGGTTGAATTGATAATGAGATGATATAGAGAACACTACTCTTAATCATTCCTAGTAGAGTATTAACATTCAGGGACAATGTTAATGCGTAGAGACTAGCATATAGGTCAACAAGATGACTTGATCTCACAAGTCATAGATATGAGATATCAAGTTGGCACATGGGTATGCATTGGAGAATGTATACTGAATGACCCGCCATGAGAAAGTATCATGAATCGTTATATGAGTGTCATATACTTTCTCATGTGGCTATTAGTATGACTATTAGTCCTTAGACCTGAAGTCACCATGGTTCCCTACATAAGGAGTTGCATACTTTGGTTTCACAAACGCCACCCGTAAATGGGTGGACTATAAAGGCGACATCGGGTATGTAACAAATTATGCGGAGGGATGTGAGTGATGTAGATGGGATCTATCCCTCCTATATGACGGAGGTGACATCGATATTCTTGATAGAGTGAGACCACGAAGTGCATGGCCATGCCCAAATGAGTCAATATGAGATATTGAGCTCATTTGATTAGAGTGAGTCTACTTGAGTTCAAGATTTAGATTGTAGAGGATGACACGGTCTATGCCTCGATTGGTCAATCTAGATGTCAAGGATAGAGGACATTGTCACATATTGTGAGAGTCACAATTAGTAGTCATAAAGGTGATGTTGGAGCTCAACATTCTTGTAACTTGGGTAGCAATGATGTGTTGCTAGATACCGCTCATTGCTTATGTTCCTAAATCGGTTTAGGGACATTGCCAACGTTACAAGAACCTATAGGGTCACACACATAAGAGCAATTAGATGGAGATTAGGTTCATATGATGAACCATGAGGATTAGGTTCATGGGATGAACCAAATTGGATTAAGAGTAATCCAAATTAGACTAATTGAGTTAGACTCAAGTTGATTCAAGTGTTGAATGAGTCTAATTGAGATTTGATTCATCAAATCAATTTAAATTAATGAATAGAGATTCATTATATTAAATTGACTTGAGTCAAGTGGTTAGATTTGATCAACCATGGAGATTAGAGGTCAAGTTTGACTTGACTTGAGAGGGAAGATGAAAGGTCAAGTTTGACTTGACCAAATGCCATGTCATGATTTCATTAGATGAAATTCATTTGTAACCTCTTAGATCTAAGGTAGATCTGCCAAGACTCGCTTGGACTTTACGCACCAACCATTGGTCTTATGTTGCCAAGATTCCCAATATCAAACCCCTGGACGTCTCAAATGCCAAGACTCAAGCTTGGACTGTCCCTTGCCAACCCATGTTGGACTTTCCATGCCAAGACCATGCTTGGACTTTCCTTGCCAACCCATGTTGGACTTTTCATGCCAAGACCATGCGTCATATATAAACATCAAAACATCAGTCCTGTGTTTGACAAAACTAAATAAATGATTGAGTTAGAACACTAACTCAAATCCTTTACCAATTATCCCAAATCAAATGTTCTGACTAACATCCAAGAGTCAATGTCTCATGTCCAAAATACTTAGGATGCCTACCATCTTCCTAGTGATAAGTCCAATATCACTCAAGCCAAATTGGGTCTCTCAAAAGTCCCATCAATTTACCAATTGATGTCATATTCTCCAATAACTTCTCCTCTTCAAGGAGAAAACACATCCATCATCCCAAGATGGATACCTCCCTAAAGGCTTGCGACCATTGCACTAACAATGTCCTTGGGAAGTCCCTAAGCCAATAGGAACTCTAAATCATCAAAATTAAGGTTAGAAATTCAACATTGAACTTTCCAACACCTTAAAATTGATACAAACCCTAAATACTTCTCCTAATCCATATCCAATGGATTTTCACCCTTTATAATGCTTCCCAAAGCATATCCTAGGGTTAGAGTGATTAGGGACCTTTACCATGGTCAACACGGCTAACCAAACCTAGTTTTCCAAATCAGCCTTGGTAATCGACTAACTACGATCATTGCCACTCATCGATCATCCACTCTGTAGGCGATGACATATCAAATTTCCAAATTTGAGCCAATCGAGTTTTGGAAATTCATAAATAATTATACGTTTATCGAAAAATCCTGAAAGTTCATACGTATAATACTTATGACACATACAATGGGTGAAAAATATTTTAAAATTATTTTACCCATAAAATAGTGAATTTGATACAAAACTCAAAACCATTGAAATTTTCAATGTTTTGGCCCTATTTTGTATCAACTTCATCAATGGTGATTGCTATCAAAAGATAAACTTCACCATGGTTTTTCAAAATGATTTTAAAATGTTTTCAAAACCTTATTTTGGATCATATTCCTTGGGCTCTATGTACATGACTTGTACACATGCTCTCCCAATGATCCACAAATGAAATTAGATGAGTTTTAGTTCATCTAGATGCAAAAACTATGCACCTTGAACTTAACTCATATCCTAGCATCTCACATGTATCTATGGTGTATAAATACACATACATGTCAATGTGATGTGAGATGTGGGTTTTGTTCTCCCTAATCTAGGGTTTCATGCATTTTCCTAAAGCAACTCTACTTGATTCCCTTATAAATGGGACTCCAAGTTATGCCATTGTCCTTAAATCAATTTCAATCACATTAATGCATGAAATGATCATGGCATAATGATAGCAAAAATTAAAACATGGCCAATGATCATGATGTCATGATATATGATATAAACTAAAACTCATGACATTAACCTAAACCCTAAACATGATCATGACATTTTATATGATTAAGACTAAGCATGATGTCATGGCATGTTATATGGCAAACAAAGCATGGCATATAAAATATATAGGTATAGTAATACCTAAATTTTAATATTAATTGCCATTTCATATAATTAATTATATTTTGCCATATTTCTATTTTTCTCTCAAGTGTGCCAAAAACCCAAACTGGCACACTAACCTCTAAACCTAAATTGTGCCAATTTAATCATTTTATCCAACTTAAGTAATATTGGCACATCCTAAAACTTTTAGGATTAAGACTCAAATGTATTTCCAAGGTAACCATAACCTTGAAAATGACCTAACATGCCACCTTTGCCATGGTTGAGTTAACTACCCATCCAATCAAGGTTGGCACACCCTAAACCCATCTTAGCGTGAATCAATCACGCTCTTAGGAACCCAAAACCGATTTGAGCTCCTAGGGTTAATTAGGTATTCCTTAGGGATAACCTCCCTAGATACCTTCCTAATGACCCTCCTAGGCTTATTAGCCTTGGTCATTTTGGTCTTACCTAGGTTGACTCTAGGGGTAACTCCCCTTGCAACCTTCTTAGTGGCCACCCTAGGTTTCTTACCAACCTTGGCCACTAGACACAACCTTTGGTCAACTCTAGGGATGACTTCCCTATTGACCTTAGTTTTCCTAGGTTTAGTTCCATAATCAAATGGAACATTGTGATAGGTTTCCTTGGGCTTAGGTTTGCCCTTGGATGAATCTAATTTCCTAGGTATTGATTTTTTACCATTTGACTCTAGGCTTTGACTTCTAGACCCTACATGTTGACCTCTTGACCCTTGAAATAGATTTTGCATTTTTGCAAGGGTCTTTTCCATCTTTTCAAGCCTTGACCTCAAGACTTGATTTTTCTTTTCTAGTTGCCCAATTTTAGAATTTTGATTTAATCCTTGGGCATTTGACTTCCTAGGCATATGCCTAGTCCATTTAGGATTGAAACCTAGGTGTTCTCCTATTTTCTTGATAGATTCCCTAGGTAAAATATTTTTAGGGACATTAGTCCCAAATTTCTTCTTATTTCCTAAGTGGACACTCTTAGCACCTAAACAAATATGTTTATTATTTCTAGCATGCTTTTCATGTACAATAGTAAGACTATTAAAATTATTTCTAGCATGCTTCTTATCCCTAGAAATTGAAGGTGCATTAATAAATTTTACCTTAGGGTTTGCCTTGGAGGCTCCCCCTACTTGTGTTGCTCCTTCTTGCCCTTTCTTCTTCCCCCTTGGGCAATGACTCCGGTAATGCCCCTTTGAGTTGCACTTGAAGCATATGATGTGCTCCTTGCCTTTAGATGTTGGGGAACTGACATCCTTGACTTTTGGTGCCGGTTGAGCCTTCTTTACCCTTTTTGGGCACTTACTCTTGTAGTGCCCAGATTCCCTACACTCAAAGCAAATTATATGATTTTTGTTTAAAACCGAATTGCTTGAGTTACCTAGAGTGGTTGTAGGCCCTGGAGTGGATTCTTTATCTCTCCCAGAGGTGGATGACTCCTCTTGAGATTGCCCCGGTGTGGAGGATGGTCTCTCCTCCTCAATCCTAGAAGTGGATGCTTCTTCCACTTCTTCCACCTTTTCTTTCTCCGATCCGGAAGTTGACTCCATCTCAACTTCCGATTCCTCACTTTCACTTGAAGATGAACTCTCTTCTTCATCCTCCTCTTCCAAGTCTTCTTTGACCGATGATGAGTTTTCATGGAGCTTTGCCACTTGGCTCCATAACTCCTTAGCATCCATAAAGTCCCCTACCATACACACAATATCATTAGGGACCAAATCAAAAATAAAATTTACTACCTTTACGTTTTTCTCGAAGGCTTGAATTTGATCTTCACTCAATCTCTTCCTTTTGAGGAATCCACCTTTTGGTCCTCTTGGAAACTCAAATCCTTCCATTAATAGGGACCACCCCTCAAAATCTTTCATCATCAAAAAGTCTTCAATCCTTTTCTTCCAAGAATTGAAGCCTTCTCGTCCATAGGATGAATAAGGGACCGGTGTGTTGATGTCCCATCCTAATTGTTCTTGGACTTTCATCTTTACCCTCTAGCCTTTTGTCTTAGCTCTGGGCGGTTAGTCCGTAGAAGAGCCCCGGGCTCTGATACCACTTGTTAGGAATATTGGAACGGCTAGAGGGGGGGGTGAATAGCGTCAATGGAATTCTTTCGCGTTTGTTTCTATAATTTCGTTAGCGCGCAGTGGAAATAGAAATAATACAATAACGAAATAGACAATTACACACGAACACGAGTATGTAACGTGGTTCGGAACCGCACGGTTCCTACTTCACGGATCGGGCTCAAACGAGCCCTAGCGATGCCACAAGCACACAACTATGTAATAACTCCTTCTCGGAACAATCCGGAGGTGGAGAAACCTCGTACAATGTATACAACAGTAATCCAAGATGAATACAAGCAATATAATGAAATACAAAGCAATACAAGTAAAGAAAACACTTTACAAATGCTCTTTGAATGCTTGATCACTTGGTTGCTTGATATCAACTTGGAGACCCTGATTTGCAACAGCAAATCGCCCCAAATCGTCTCAAAGAAACCCTTGGTTTTCCCCCATATAGCTTCAACCTGTGCTGGAAAAAGTCGATCAGTCGACTGATCGGGACCATCAGTCGACTGATGCCACTGTTGTCGTGAGACAATGGCTAGATCCACGCTGGATAAGTCCAACGAAACCTTCATCAGTCGACTGATTGTGACCATCAGTCGAATGATGGAGTTCTCACTCGACCAGTCGAGTCTCGACTCCATTCTGTGGCCGATTTCTCGAGCACCAGTCGATTGATTACACGATCAGTCGACTGCTCGAGCCATCAGTCGAGCCTAACTCGTAGTCGATCACAGCCATAACCCACACTAAACCCTAGTTGATTCGGTCACCGATCGCTACATGGCACCTCGGCACACCTCAAACATGAGGTTTTAACCCAAGTATGGTTCCCCCATACTTGCTAGACCACCCTTAGCCTAGACCTAAGCCTTCTAGCCACCTCCATCAGCCTTACGCCTCTCGGATCCCTCCTAGTCATCCATGACTTGTTCATCCATCGCGCTAGCCTTCAGGTGCTTCCATTGGCTATGTCATGCTAACGGTGTCTACACGGCCAAGGCACTTTTGGACTTACGCCACCAAGACTCCGCTTGGACTTTACGCCGCCAACCATTGGTCTTATGCTTCCAAGACTCCCGGTTGGACTTTACGCAGCCAACCATTGGTCTTATGCTGCCAAGACTCCCGCTTGGACTTTACGCAGCCAACCATTGGTCTTATGCTACCAAGACTCCCGCTTGGACTTTATGCAGCCAACCATTGGTCTTATGCTTCCAAGACTCCCGCTTGGACTTTACGCAGCCAATATCAAACCCTTGGACTTCTCAAATGCCAAGACTCAAGCTTGGACTTTCCCTTGCCAACCCATGTTGGACTTTCCATGCCAAGACCATGCTTGGACTTTCCTTGCCAACCCATGTTGGACTTTCCATGCCAAGACCATGCTTGGACTTTCCTTGCCAACCCATGTTGGACTTTTCATGCCAAGACCATGCTTGGACTTTTCCATGACAATTACATTGTCATATATTTTTGTCGAAACATCAAAACATCACTCGAGTCAAACTCGAGTCCTGGTCAATCGTGACCTGGGCCGATTGCACCAACACAATCAGCCCAGGTTGACAGGTTGACTAGAGTTTGACTCGAGCAGTACTTTGATAGTATTTTGATGATAGACAAAACTCATGACATGGGATTATCATGGATAAGTCCAACATGGTGTTGGCATGGAAAATCCAAGCATGGAGCTTGGTGTGGGAAAGTCCAACATGGTGTTGGCATGGAAAATCCAAGCATGGAGCTTGGTGTGGGAAAGTCCAACATGGTGTTGGCATGGAAAATCCAAGCATGGAGCTTGGTGTGGGAAAGTCCAACATGGAGTTAGCATGAAAAATCCAAGCATGGAGCTTGGTGTGGAAAAGTCCAAAGCATTGCGAAGCCGTGCGCTTGGTGCTTGATGAGAAATGCATTACGAAGTCGTGCACTTGGTGCATGTGAGAAGTCTTGAGGACTTGGTAAGTTCACTAGGCTTGGGGTCCTTGAGTCGGTGAAGGATGACATTGCGAAGCCGTGTGCTTGGTGTTAGTAATATATGAGAGATGTCCTAAGGCAATCGCCTTATGTATGAACCATTTATATGATAAATGAAGATTCACTATTTGAGTATACATGTTTAATGTATTTGATTGGATCTTAAACTCATTTACTGAATGTCCACGATACGATTCACAACATGAGAGAATTTGTGATTGGATCACAACTAGTGAGTATCTCTACATGTGTAATTGTGATGTATCGGAATTATCCCTAGTCGATGAATTATGGATTTGGACACCATCAATTCTGTCGAGACTAGCACGAGGTATACTCCTTGGTGTATCCAAGCAGCTGATTCTCACTGGCTGGAGACATAGTGATGTCCGGAGTTAATCGTGGATGCTAGTTATGGTAACTAGTTCATTGGAGTGACCAGCCGTAAGACTTCATATGGTTCTCTGCATATATAGATATGTCAATGAAGTTCTTACTGTGGCTTAAGTGCGATGTTCCTTTGACTTGCGGTATTCAATGTAAGGGATCGTTTGAAGGCTAGAGGGGGGGGGTGAATAGCTCTTTTCGTTTCTACAAAAATAATTAGCGGAAGCAAACACAAGTAATATATGTAAAAACAAAAACCAATGCTAACAAAGCCTTTACATTGGTTGAGATAACGCTCCTACATTGATCCTTAGGTGGATCAACCCAAGCAATTTCACTATGAAGCTTTCTCTTTACAAAGACCTCTTCTTACAAAAGATGACAATGAAGATTTGAGAGGAGAAAGGAGATTAATATACTTAGAAAGCTTGGAAAACTTGTAGGAGCTTAGAAGAAAGATCAGAATATAAGCATTAGGCTCTTCTTGCTCCCCTTGGGCTCTTTTTATAGGAAAGAGCCTCTTTTCCGTTGAGGTCTATCTCAGATGACTTCATCATCCCTGCCGATTCTAACGGCTTAGACCGGATTCGGGATTTACCGCCGCCATCGCTAAGGAAGACTATGTCACCGCCGCGATGGCCAATGAGTCGCCAGAGTGATCGGCCCACCGATGACTACGGGCCATTTATATTAGGCAATCGACGCCAATGATGGCAATGCCGCATAGGCAGCCGAGTCGAGTCGATCGTTACCGACCGATAACCCCTAAATGATGATAACACCTTCCAAACTCTAATGCTATATTTTGGGCCATTCGACCGACACCATGTTCCAGATCGCACACTCTCATGACTAATTCATACTTGAAAACATAACCTAAGCCTAGACTTAACCTTCTAGCTTCTCCATCGGCCTTGTTCTAGGATTTCTCTGAGTCCACGACTCCATCCATGCGCTTGCCTTCAAAAGCTTCCTTCGGTACATGCTTTAGGTTTCTTCTTTGAAAAATCACGCTTTGGACTTTACGCCGCAAGACTACATGCTTGGACTGCACCAAGACTTTCCTTTGTCTTCCTTTTCCAAGGATGCTGGACTTATCGCCAAAGACTACATGCTTGGACTTATCTGCCAAGACCTTTCTTGACTTCTCGCCAAGATCACACTTGGACTTGTCTTTACCAAGTCTTCATTGGATTTTCCGTCACTTAAACATGTATACAATTAGATCACAAAACATTGCCTAACTTAGATGATTATTCAAACATCAAAATATATATAAATGCTTGGGGCATTGTTGCACCAACATTCAAGTCATCTTGATCATGGAGACTTATGCTTTGACATCTTAAGCAAACATCTCTAAGGAGATGTGGACCCAGGATGATTGGGTATAGGTCGAAGTGATCGAAGGTGTTTGAATAGCCTATAAAGGATTCACCACTCCTTGCGAGGAGATGTATACCCATGGCCTCTCGTCGGATTGTTACTAAAGTCTTTGGCCAAAGCATTACATGTATAGAGTAAGGTACTCTTCGATACATGTGGAGTAACTAGACTCCGTAGGACGAGGAAATGATACTTGGGCTAGGTGTGACGTAGTCAGCCTAGTGGGGACTGACACAATAGACCATGTCCTGAACCAAGTGGGTATAAGATGAGTGAAGGGAATGGGGCACGATTCATTCGAAGCCATCAAGGGTTTCGTAAATAGTTCGATCAACCGTTGATCTTTTCGGTTAATTGGGGATCATGATGTACTACTAGGTGCCACTCATGATTGTTCTATAATTAATGGTTAATTATAGACGACCAACATAAACCGAGAACCTATTTGGTCACACGCACAACGAGTGTAATCCAAAGGATTTAAAACGAGCTTGAGAATGGGATTCTCAGACCGAGAGAAACTATGTTTGGTTGGACCAAACATAAAGCGACCATGAAATTGTTTCAGTCGCAATGGAAGCGTGGATGGGCCGTGTCTTATGAAGACATAATGGATGGACCAAAATGGTTTGGTTCTAATCCAATGGATGAGAATAAACCAAAGGGTTTGGTTTATTTTAAACGAATGAACCAAATGTTGGTTCGGTTCATTTTAACTTAAAATAAACCATCATGGTTTGGTTTATTTTAACTTATCTTAATGGAGCGGGTTAACGGGCTTTATGGATATGATCCATTAACCATTAAGAGAATTAGTTCTCTATAAAATAGGGCTTAAACCCTAACCCTAAAGCTAATGAAGTTTTGGCCGCCCAACCCTAGCCTCCTTTTGTTGTTGCCGCCCAACATGGTGTTGCCGCCAACTTCATGGAGCTGCTGCCACCTCCTTGCCGCCGGCATCCAAGCTTCAGCCGGCGATGCTCCGGCGACCCTCCGGTGATCTCTTGTGGGTTCGGTGATAAGGTGAGCTCCACATCTCCTTTGGCCGGCCTATATTCCTCCACCAAAAGCTGTCCAGTTTTTCTGGACAGCTTGTTTCTTTGTTGTCGGAGCGTCGTTTGGACGACGGTTAGTGCTCCGACAGCGGCTAACTTACCGGGGATTTGATCTCCGGTAATCCTCTGAGGTGGGGGACGAAGGATTCGTCAAACGGTTGACGAATACCTCTCCGGAGAAGCGAGTTTTGAGAACTCGTTTTAGGATCCGAATTTGGATTCGGATCGTGATCATCTCTCGATCACGTCGTCTTCAACACGAGGCTAGTAACCCGTACGAAGACGAAGCTCGTGGCTTAGCTAAGTCATCCCGAGGAGCTCGGCGTGGATACGGATAGAGACGATTCTTACGAGGATCGTTCCGGTTGATGCCGTTCCCGCTACACGTCATACGAAAGGTATAACGTAGATAAATTTCTTTTATTGCAAATTTTAATTTACGGTTATGTCTACACTTGTTGTAATATGCATGCGTGTGTTGTGTGTGTTGTAATAAATATAGATTTATTATTTTTAATTGCTTCCGCTGTGCTCATGTTTACGAAACATGATCGAACACACACACGCCATGTGCCTAAACCCAACAAAGGGTATCGAGCTCAGTTGTGTTTCGACATAATCGTAAAATGGTTTTGCGATAGTCATAATGTATTTCTGGAAATTTTCTAAATTTTGGAAATTTAGAAGTATTTATGGAAATTTTTCAATTTTGGAAAGTTTAGAAGTATTTATGGAAATCTTCCACTTTTGGAAAGTTGGAAGTATTTATGGAAATTGATATTTTCCATAAATAAAATATTTGATTAGATTCCGGAAAATTGTTTCCTAATTTAATCATGATTTGATTTGGGAAATCAAATCTTAAAATATTTTATTTCCATAAGTAGTTTTAATGATTTAGGAAATTGGTTTCCTAAATAGATTTTCCTTAATCAAATAATTCCATGAATAAAATATGTGATTAGATTTGGAAATTTGTTTCTAATTTAATTATGATTTGATTTGGAGAATCAAATCTTAAACATATTTTATTTCCATAAATAGTTATGACATATAAGGAAATTATATACATGACATAATTGTATGCCATGTAATTGCATTAGATGCATAACATTATGCCAAGCGTGTAGTGACATGTAGATGTATGCCATGTATGCCATGCCATGTAGATAATAGTTATTTGCATGCAAAGAGGATGAGACATAAAACCCTAACTCAATATTAAAGCCTACACCTTCCATTAATATGGTTAGAACTAGAGTTCCGTTTCTTGTTTGGGTTGTTGGACTCACTCCAAGCCCTCAACTCAACATGTTCAAATCATTGGAATAGTTTAATACTAATATGGTAAGAGTCGAGGTCAATCGTTAGTTTGGGTTGTTGGACTCTCCAAGCTAATTGGTTGAATGCGCCTAACCATATTAAAACTATTTCGATTAATGGGTTGGCTTTAACTCGAGCATCGGTTTGTTGGACTCTCTCCAAGGTCGATGTAAGGGGAGGTGAAGTTGGGTGCTATGCATATGATGCATACTTGTTAATGTGTTAACAACCCGATGTATGTGTGAACATTCAATTAGTTGATAGCACATTGTGATAGTTGCATATACGGGATATGCAATCGGTATATTGATACCCACCATCATAGCTAAGAATGGCTTGTTGGACTCACTCCAAGGTTGTTCATAACTATGATGGATATCACCCATTCGGAGATGGACCTACAATCTCAAGTGATTTTGGGTTTTTGAAATTTGAAAAATGAATGGGATTTATAAATGTATATTGATGCATTTTAAAATCATCTTTCTCATATATGCTCGCTTTTGTATTTCTAAGTTAATATATTGATCATGATGTGTCTTTGAATTTATGCTCCATTTTGATTCAAATAAATTGATCGGGCCAAACTTCTTGGACTAGCTTAGAAACTTGAGAATTGTTCTCAAGGTGGAAAAGCTTGCGTATGTCCTCGGCGCCTCTTCCCGCTCATCCTAGTGACAATGCAACTCGACCAATTGTTGGCCTATCGTAAACATGTGAGTGATTCTCGAACAAATTAGTTGCATTATGTTAGCCACGATGGAACCCAAGCTACGAGAAGCGATGAGCATATGGATGCTCATATCGTAGTCCTTCATCTTTGTGAGTTGGTTGATGAGCAAGTGAGATTGAAAGGTTCAAGTCTCAAAGCTCCTCTTCACCTCCGAGATGCTAGGAGGTTCATCTGTGGTATCGCTCAATATGTCAAGACTGTGGAGTCTTCTCGAGAAGCATGAGTAGGGACGGTGTCAAGTAGTTGATTCCTCAAGAAAGGTTCTAAGAGGAAGTCAAAGGAACAAAGCAGAAGGGAAAGAAGAGAAGGCTAAGAAGGTAGAACTAGCATTAAAAGGAAACTTGCCATCATTATGGCAAGGAGACATTTGAAGAAAGTGCAAGATTTATCTTGAGTCCATGAAGAAGGATAAGGCATCTGATGCCCCATCTTCTTCGTAAATCTTCTTTATTGATTGTCATTCTATTTCCTAGACACTTGGGTATTTGATATCGGTGTGGCTCACATATATGTAATGACATACATGGGCTAAGGAATAGAAGAAGACTCGCCAAGGGAGAGTCAAATTTACGTGTTGGGAATGGAGCAGCACTCGCCATCGAACGTATTTGTTGGAACTCCTAGGACTTGTCTTAGAACTGGACAATTGCTTTTATGTTCCTTCGTTGATAAAGAACATCATTTCTATTTCTTGTCTAAATAGAAATGGGTTCCATTTGACTTTTAGTAACAATTGTTGTTACATAACTTTGAATGGAGTTCTTTATGGATTGGAACTTTAAGCAATGGTGTTTATACGCTGGACGATATCCAAAGGACATTTTCAATATCGGCGAGCAACAAGCGTGCTCGAAAGGATAATCAAATAGACTCTACATGTGGCATTGTTGTTCCTGGCCATGTAAGCAAGAAACGCATGTCCGAATTACACCGATGTGGAATTCGAATCGCTTGAATTGGATTCATACGATACATGTGAATCATGCTTAAAAGGCAAGATGACTAAGTTACCTTTACGGAAAGGGTGAACGAGTGGGAGAGTTACTAGGTCTAATACATACTGATGTATGTGGACCTATGTCAACTCAAGCTTTAGGAGGCTATAGCTACTTCATTACCTTCACCGATGATCATTCACGGTTTGGGTATGTGTTCTTGATGAAACACAAAGTCTGAAGCCTTTGAAAGGTTCAAAGAATTCAGAAATGAAGTAGAGGAACAACATGACAAGAGTATTAAAATACTTCGATCGGATCGAGGTGGTGAATACTTGAGCCAAGAGTTTCTTGATTATCTAAGAGACAATGGTATATTGTCTCAATGGACTCCGCCATATAGACCACAGGATAATGGTGTATCTGAGAGGCGTAACCGGACCTTGTTGGACATGGTCAGGTCAATGATGAATCATGCAACTCTTCCCAAGTCCTTTTGGGGCTATTCACTTCAGACAGCTGTTTACTTGTTAAACAGAATGCCTACCAAGGTAGTCTCAACTACTCCATATGAAATATGGAATAGTAAGAAACCTTATGTATCTTACATGAAGATATGGGGTTGTCTTGCTTATGTGAAGCGGACTGTATCAG
Organism: Wurfbainia villosa; assembly: GCA_025175895.1. NCBI lineage: Eukaryota > Viridiplantae > Streptophyta > Magnoliopsida > Zingiberales > Zingiberaceae > Wurfbainia > Wurfbainia villosa. The sequence goes on along the minus strand of CM046003.1, from coordinate 69,753,604 downwards.
ACAAATTGGATGCTAAGTCTGATAAATGTCTATTTATTGGATACCCTAAGGAAACTAGGGGTTACCAATTCTATCATCCTGTGGAACAAAAGGTGTTTGTTTCAAGGCATGCTGTGTTTCTAGAGAAAGAGTTTCTCTTGCAAGAAAACAAAGGGGAGTGTAGCCGAGCTTGAGGAGGCTCGAGAGACTCAAATAGACATTGATGAGATACCTGGTGAAGCACAACAGCCGACAACTCATAGTGATGAGCAATCGGCTGGACCTATTGTAACACCACATCTTCGTAGATCTGGTAGAACACGCAATATTCCTGAGAGATATGGATTTCTCGTAAGTGAATCGAACGACGTGTTACTCATTGATGATGAGGAGCCTACCAGTTATGAAGAAGTGCTGACAAGTTTAGAAAGGGATAAGTGGCTTGGTGCCATGAAGTCGGAAATGGATTCCATGTATGAAAACCAAGTTTGGAACTTGGTTGACCCACCTGAAGGGATAAAGCCTATAGGGTGCAAGTGGGTTTTCAAGAAGAAAACCGACATGGATGGTAATGTGATTACCTATAAGGCTAGATTGGTGGCGAAAGGATATCGTCAAAAACAAGGTGTTGATTATGACGAAACCTATTCGCCTGTAGCTATGCTTAAATCCATTCGGATGCTCCTGGCCATAGCGGCTCATTATGATTATGAGATATGGCAGATGGATGTGAAAAATAGCTTTCCTTAATGGAAACCTGCTCGAGGACGTGTATATGATACAACCTCAGGGTTTCACATCATTGATAAAACCAAGGTATGCAAATCACGGTCCATTTATGGATTGAAGCAAGCATCCAGAGTCGGAATATCCGCTTTGATGAGACAATCAAAAGTTTGATTTCTCACAAAATCCGCATTTAACCTTGTGTGTACAAGAAGGTTAGTGGGAGTGCAAATGTATTCTAGTATTGTATGTCGATGACATATTACTTATAGGAAACGATATGTCTTCAATCTTACACCGCTGAAGGTTTGGTTATCCAAGACATTCTCCATGAAAGACACGGGAGTAGCAACCTACATCCTTGGGATTAAGATCTATAGAGATAGATCGAAACGGTTGCTTGGTCTTTCGCAGTCTACATATATAGACCGAGTGCTAAAGAGGTTTAGCATGTCGGAATCCAAGAAAGGTTTCTACCCATCGTGCATGGGGTACACCTTTCAAGTCTATGTGTCCGCGCACGTAAGACGAGAGGATTTGCATGAGTAAGATTCTATGCATCCGCAATAGGATCTATCATGTATGTTATGTTATGTACGAGGCCCGATGTATCGTATGCCCGAGTGTCACGAGCAGATACTCACCCGATCCAGAATGGATCATTGGGCCATAAGACGATCCTAAGTACTTGAGAAGAACTAAGGATGTGTTCCTATATGGAGAAGGGTACAGGTATACGGATGCCGGTATGCAGACAAGGATGATTCCATGTCTTAGTCGGTATGTATTCACCTAGAATGGAGGCGCAATAAGTTGGAAAGGTTCCAAGCTTGACACTATAGCGGATTCTCGCCACTAAGGCGTAATACGCTGCGCTTGAAGCAAAGAAAGGAAGCGGTTTGGATCAAGTAGTTCATCTATGAACTTGATGTAGTCTCATCAATGATCCAAACATGTGCTTCACGCTATCATCTTATCGAGAGATCATGTAGGAACGAAATACAAATCGAGAAAATTCCCACTGAAAGGAACTTAGCGGATCCTTTGACTAAAGCATTACCTCAAAGTAAGTTTGAGGGTCATGTTAGAGCTTATGGTATTGTATACCGTAGCGATTGGCATTAGGCCAAGTGGGAGTCTGTTAGTAATATATGAGAGATGTCCTAAGGCAATCGCTTTATGTATGAACCATTTATATGATAAATGAAGATTCACTATTTGAGTATACATGTTTAATGTATTTGATTGGATCTTAAACTCATTTATCAATGTCCACGATATGATTCACAAAGATGAGAGAATTTGTGATTGGATCACAACTAGTGAGTATCTCTACATGTGTAATTGTGATGTATCAATTATCCTAGTCGATGAATTGATGGATTTGGACACCATCAATTCTCACGAGACTAGCACGAGGTATACTCCTTGGTGTATCCAAGCACCGATTCTCACCGGGCCGGAGACATAGTGATGTCCGAGTTAATCGTGGATGCTAGTTATGGTAACTAGTTCATTGAGTGACCACCGTAAGACTTCATATGGTTCTCTCGCATATATAGATATGTCAATGAAGTTCTTACTGCGGGCTTAAGTGCGATGTTCCTTTGACTTGCGGTATTCAAGTCATCTTGATCATGGAGACTTATGCTTTGACATCTTAAGCAAACATCTCTAAGGAGATGTGGACCCGGATGATTGGGTATAAGTCGGTGATCAAGGTGTTTGAATAGCCTATAAAGGATTCACCACTCCTTGCAGGAGATGTATACCCATGGCCTCTCGTCGGATTGTTACTAAAGTCTTTGGCCAAAGCATTACATGTTTAGAGTAAGGTACTCTTCGATACATGTGGAGTAACTAGAACTGTAGGACGAGGAAAATGATACTTGGGCTAGGTGTGACGAGTCACCTAGTGGGGATCACAATAGACCATGTCTGAACCAAGTGGGTATAAGATGAGTGAAGGGAATGGGGCACGATTCATTCGAAGCATCAAGGGTTTCGTAAATAGTTCGATCAACCGCTTGATCTTTTCGGTTAATTGGGGATCATGATGTACTACTAGGTGCCACTCATGATCGCTCTATAATTAATGGTTAATTATAGACGCCAACATAAACCGAGAACCTATTTGGTCACACGCACAACGAGTGTAATCCAAAGGATTTAAAACGAGCTTGAGAATGGGATTCTCAGACCGAGAGAAACTATGTTTGGTTGGACCAAACATAAAGCGAGCATGAAATTGTTTCAGTCGCACTGGAAGCGTGGATGGGCCGTGTCTTATGAAGACATAATGGATGGACCAAAATGGTTTGGTTCTAATCCAATGGATGAGAATAAACCAAAGGGTTTGGTTTATTTTAAACGAATGAACCAAATGTTGGTTCGGTTCGTTTTAACTTAAAATAAACCATCATGGTTTGGTTTATTTTAACTTATCTTAATGGAGCGGGTTAACGGGCTTTATGGATATGATCCATTAACCATTAAGAGAATTAGTTCTCTAGAAAATAGGGGTTAAACATGGTGTTGCCGCCAACTTCATGGAGCTGCTGCCACCTCCTTGCCGCCGGCATCCAAGCTTCAGCCGTGCCTCCGCGACCCTCGGTGATCTCTTGTGGGTTCGGTGATAAGGTGAGCTCCACATCTCCTTTGGCCGCCTCTATTCCTCCACCAAAGCTGTCCAGTTTTTCTGGACAGCTTGTTTCTTGTTGTCGGAGCGCCGTTTGACGACGGTTAGTGCTCCGACAGAGGCTAACTTACCGGGATTTGATCTCCGGTAATCCTCTGAGGTGGGGGACGGGCGATCGGCCAAACGATTGACGAATACCTCTCCGGAGAAGCGAGTTTTGAGAACTCATTTTAGGATCCGAATTTGAATTCGGATCGTGATCATCTCTCGATCACGTCGTCTTCAACACGAGGCTAGTAACCCATACGAAGACGAAGCTCGTGACTTAGCGAAGTCATCCCGAGGAGCTCGGCGTGGATACGGATAGAGACGATTCTTACGAGGATCGTTCCGGTTGATGCCGTTCCCGCTACACGTCATACGAAAGGTATAACGTAGATAAATTTCTTTTATTGCAAATTTTAATTTACGGTTATGTCTACACTTGTTGTAATATGCATGCGTGTGTTGTGTGTGTTGTAATAAATATAGATTTATTATTTTTAATTGCTTCTGCTGTGCTCATGTTTACGAAACATGATCGAACACACACACGCCGCGGTGCCGGAAACCCAACACTTGGTGCATCTGAGGGACCGCCGGACGGGGAGCAAATGGAGTGGGGCCAAAGGGAAGCATACTTTGAGGGCATGAGACTCGAAGGATGGCGTTGCTGGCGCGCAGCATCAGGGAGCGTAGAGAGAGAGCCTCGTGGGGAACTCTATGAGGGATAAGATGGACTTGGCAAAGTGGCTAAGACTGAGTGTCAGAGGCTCAAACTTGATGTTTGAGGGTTTACCCGACGGTCAGATGCCCAAACAACTTGGTGTTTGAGGTTTTGCCCGACAGCAATGATCGGGTATAGTGTTCGGTCGGTCCAAGTCGACTAGGTTCGGTGTTAGAATGCTGATTTATGCTTAGCGATCGCATCATGGACGGCGATGGTGATATCGGCAATGATCGTGATGAATTTCGCGAGCACAGAATGCTCTATAGCCGATGGCAGTCAACTACTAGGTCACCAGTCAACTGATGGACATGATCAGCCGACTGGTAGGTGATCCGTTGGAACTTATCCAACGTGGATCTGGCCATTGTGAGACAACGACTACGAGGCGGTCATGGGGCTTTGCGATCAGCGGCGCAAAACTTGATGCAGGTTATAAATGGAGCTCAAGTGGGAGGATTTCACCAAGACTTTAAGGAAGCTATTGGAGGGGAATTGCTGCTGCATTCCAGTCCTTCAAGATCCATCCAAAGCAAGCTACAAGCAAAGGGTTAAAAGCAAGCGTTGTAAAGTGTTCTTTACGTGTATTTCATATTTGTCTTTGTATTGCTTGTATTTCATTACTTAGTGTAATTGCTTGTGAGAGGTTTCTCCACCTCCGACGTGTTATCGAGAAGGAGTGGTTTACTTAGTGTCGTGTGCATAACTAGAGCTCGGTGAGCTCGCCCGTGGAGTAGGAACCATTCGGTTCCGAACCACGTATATTGTCGTGTCTTGTGTGTGATTGTTTATTATTGTTATTTCTATTGTTATTCCGCTGCGTATATTAACGACAATTGTAGACAAGCATGCAAGAACGAGTAAATTCCACCATCGAACGAAAGAGGGCTATTCACCCCCCTCTAGCTGGCCAACACATACACATCGATCTCATACAAATCGGCGGTTTGCGAGCCCTTCTATCGGAGCAATCTACCGTCGCCTCCTTTAATCTTCGTATCCAAAGGGCAGCAAAGCTCCGCCACCACATGAGCTCGAGCTCAGCCGATTATTGCCCCTCCTACTCACGGTCGCCGCCAGATCTATTCACGCAAGCTTAGCTCGGTAAGATCAGTGCTTTCGCTTGTTGTGCTCCTCACGATTATTGCTACGTCAATCGTTCTGAGCTCGATCTCACTATCAACTGCATCGTTAAATCGATATACAGATTCTTCAAGGCATATAGATTAACTATTTCCTATTATGGTAGCCTATACAGTTTAATTGGGTAATTTTGTTTATCTTTGTGTTGATTAGATTGGGATTTCGGCTGGAGTTGTCGTCGTGAACGGGAAGAACCCTAACAACACATTGCGGGTTCGAGAGGCTAGATCAGTGAATCTGCCGTGGGATTCCATTTAGTCTTCACTTTCGATTTGTGGTAAAAGACCTCTCTACTTCTTTAGATTTAGAAATCTGAGAATTTGTAGGTTGGATGTAAACTTGTATATTGTGATTTCAGATGTTAGAGTTATGGAATTGGATTTATCTTGTCGATAAGTTGTGGTCGATTGAAGGGGGAGAGGTAAGCTTTGATATAGTAATGATATAGTTGGAGAACAATCATATTTGTTTGTGATCATTAATATAGTGGTGTTAATTGTAGATTTACATATCATATTTTTGGCCAGTTGAGTAGATCTGATGAGGATCAAGAAGTCGAGCAAATGAAAGCTAGGCTTGGTAAGTGAGATTTGGTTGTTCATAGTTGTGTATTAGATTAATTTAGTAAACTGATTTGAATGTGTTATTATTGGATTATATTGGTGGTTAGTGGAGACTAGAGTTATTTTGATTATATTGGTATTCTATGGTTCTAGGACTTTGATACGACGCAGATTCGCGGATGTGAATACAATCAGCACAAACTACATAATAGGTGAGTAATTTCCTACCCTGGTCAGGTAGTTTTAATGCATACAGATTTAGATATATGATCATCTTATATGATCATGTTACCTTGACACCGCTCTTATTTACTCTTGCTCTTGATACCTTATCTTTGGCTATTAAACTCTATTGTTCTTATCATGTTTCACTTTATCATGATTAGGAGTTATATATGTGATGTAAGTAACCTAGCATTTGTTTAGTTAAGTGCAAATAGTAAAGTTCGGATGACAACCTAATTGTAAATTGGGCAAAAAGGTCATCTGTGGATAGGTAATGTCTTGAACGTAAGGTTAATTCTAATACCCTTAGGTATCATGTTTACTACCGACCATGTATTGTGTAAATGGTCAGGTGAATTATGTTTAGTGTGTCTCTACGGACCGGTGGTCCTAGCTTGTTATGATCAGTTGAGTACGACTCTCTATAGAATAGAGAGTGCGTCGATTAGATGAGTACGACTCTCTACATGATAGAGAGTGCTCTGATAAGTTGAGTATGACTCTCTGTAGGATAGAGAGTGAGTAGATCAGATTGGTATGACTCTCTGTAAAATAGAGAGTCTGTGGTGGATGTCTATATGTATGACTTTGTATTCATGTCATTTGCATGCATGCTGGCGATGTGGTCTCCCTTATGGTTGAGAGGGTCGTCAGTCATCCTGCCTCCACGGTTACTCATAGTAGGAGTAACCGGTGTAAGGGAAGAGCATTATGGTGCCACACTCTACCACTATAGACGGTGGTAGTTAGATTTGCATGTCATAGTCCTGCGTGTGTGACACTCGACCACTCATGGGTAGTGACTGTCGGAGTGACCAATAGCAGGGACCCCCGTCGAGTAGCTTGCTCTTCATGCTTATATGCTACTCGATCATACTGCCCACTCGGCCACTCGAGAGTAGTGGTTGGTGTTGAGTTGGGACAGTTGTCATGTTGAGCCACCGAGGCCACACTGGGGTCGTGGTAGCTTTAGGGTGAGTCGGCATGACCATGCATGCTGCATTGCCGCGACTTATGACATTTTTACATATTGCCATATATATACATATATGCATGTATATATATATATGGATGATTGTGATTAGTATATATATATATATATATATATATATGCTTATTGTGATGCTGCATTTGATTGTACTATGTTTGTTGCATTACATCATCTTCATATCGCATCTGTTATATGGTTGTGTCGGATACTTGTATACTTGTTGGACAGACCATTAGGTACCCTTGACCTGTATCATGAGTATATTGTGAGTTAGTATTACTCTTCCTGTTATATATATATGTTGGATATATGCTCAAGTTGGATCAGAGTAGCGTAACAGACTTTCAGGTATGTCTATATTATACGTTGTTTATTTGGTTATATGGTATATGCATGTATTTATATACTGTGCTGGTATACCTATTGTACCTCTAGGTTATGCTATCGAATTATATGTGGTATTTGATATATACATGTTGTTCCTATTACCTGCTGAGTTAAACTCACCACCACGTAGGTTTTTCACGCCTAGGTAATGTGGTAAGTCTGAAGTCTTGACGGAGCAGAGATCTCATCTCACCTCCGAGACTCCCGTGGTCGTTTTAGTCTTTCCGTATGTGTGTTATGTATTTGGAGTTTTTCGTGGTGTAATGTGTTGTGGATTGTCATGTGATGTACACACTTGTGGTTTTGGGATTTTGCCGATGTTTTCTTTATGTCGTGGTGTCAGTCATACCGGTATGCACTGTATGTAGTTGTGATGTGGTTGTTTTATGTTTCCGTTGTGTATTTGTTGTATTTACTTTTATGTGTTTGTGTTTATTGTGGGCCCAAGGGTCTTGTATTAACACGATATGTTGTCACGTACAGGGGAGATGTCGTCCGTTTGCTTTTCGGCACGACATACTCTCGGAGTGTGACAACTGTCAATACAATTTATACTATACTTGTGCTAACTTTGTGTTGCAGGTCTAGTCCAGGCAATTGGGATGCCGAGTTGGCAAGGCAAGATAGCGATCGCTAGAGATCAGGCGACGGAGTTAGAACGTATTCTAGGCGACTAGACCAAATCCAGTCAACTGGGATAGGAAAATTCTAGAACTGTGTCGGAGCAGATAAGGGTGATTTGGAGTCACCTAGACTAGGTCCAAGCGCCTGGGAAGGCGGAGTTGTCATTTCAATAGGCTGATGTAGAGACGATTGGGAGGTCGTCCAAGCTCCTGGGATTGGATTATAAAAGAAATGGAGAGCCAGCGTTGTCAGGACAACTCTATTCATTCCTCAAAGTGATGCGTCTTCGTTCGTCATCTACAAAAGCTCCTACGCATCATCTCGCCACTATGCCAACACTTCGAGCTACAACTTCGAACCTTAAGTGTCAGTATACTTGTTTACATTTGTAATGCATTTCACACTTGTACTTAAACTTACAAGGGAAGGTAAAGTGTTACCTTTCCCTCAACTTTTGTATGCGAAAGACTCCTCCAAAGTCGAGAGTTCTCGAGTCGAAGGGATCTGTTGGGATGTATACTGAAAGCCTAGCTTTTATATGAACATCTTTATTTTGAAATAGGAATAACATGATCATTGTTTGTATTTTATATTTATTATATGTATGCATCTTGTCTAATACTTTACATTGTAGATAACATGGTGTGTGGTGTCACACAGAAGATCATGTTATTAGTTCCTTGTAGAGTATAAGTAGAGGCTCACAACCAAGATGGTTTTGGACAAACCATTGGCATGGTTGTAGTGTAATTTGATATTGATTTATCTTCACCATAAAATTACACTAGTACACTTTGTGTGTATTGAGCAGGACCGACTTAGAGGCGATTTGATTTATTGCTGACTACATGATTGAATCGGACCTCGGATATTATGGTGTACATTCTCTTAATATCGATATAATAACGGGCACATGTACTTAGTATTTATTTCTTTGATTTACCAATGGGCGAGATTTATGGATTAAATCGATAGGCTCGGTACATTGGAAAATAATATTATTTACATGGTGTGTCATTGATTATAGGAGGAAACCGTGTCCTATGTATTAGGATGATGATATCTCCTTGAGGAGCTCATAAGGATCATCATGTAAACCCTGCAGGTGGACTTGGTCCGGCATGATGATGGGGTTGAGTGGTACTACTTATGGAGTTAGATGTTAATTAATTAATTATCAGTAAATTAATTAATTAATGGACATTCGATATCTTAAACACGGGGAGATATTTGTATAATTAATATATGGAGCCCATATTTAATTATGAGGCTGGTGAGGTAGATCAATGATAATCTTCTAGTGGAATGGATTATCATTAATGGATCAGATTTTATGTGGGCCGGATCCATTAGGTGGCCAAGATCCAACTCCTCCTCATGGTCCCTATTGTAGCCTATTAAAACCCTCAAGAAGCCTAGATCCAACGGATACGATTAAAAGGAAGTTTGGGCTAGATCTATAAATAAGGTTGGAAGAGGCTTGGGCGAAAATCTAAACTAGGGTTTTTGAGTTGGCGTGAGAGGCTTGGGTGGCAAGGGTGTTCCTAGGGTTTTACCTAGGGTTTGCTTGGAGAGGCCGACGACACAAGGAGGTTTAGAGGTCCTTTGTTCTCTTCTTCTCCATTGGTCGGCACCTCCTCCCATCTCATTGTCGCCGCACCATCCTCTTCCCTTGGTCGGCGGCAAGGTTAGGGTTTGGACTCCCTTCTCTCAACCTTGGCCAGCGCCCTTTCCTTCTTCCTCTCCTTGGCCAGCAGCAACAACCTAGCTAGGAGTTTGGTGGTCGACACTAGATAGGAGAAGAAGGGTTCGGTCATTCTTCCCTTTGTTCGGAGCAAGCAAGGAAGGGAAGAACGTGATCTAGGAGGCTTCATCTCTTGGAGGATCATTGCCCACATGATGTCCAAGAGGAGAATAGGACATACAATAGAAGACCAAGAGGTAAACAAGAGGTATAATTCTTGTTTTGGTTTCCTTTTGTTCCTTTGTATTATGTTTGTAATTGTATGTGACTAATTTACTTAGACCCCTAAGATAAACACAAAAACCGGCAATCCGTACATCATATATTCCGTGGCTAATCGAGGAAAAGAGTTAGGTTGCCTGAACAACAAGTTTGTTCAAGAGGCCACTCGAATCGAATAGCACGATGATGGATCGGTTACTTGGGTAATCCGTCTTCATCAAGGATTAATTTTTTTTTAATCCGGGGACGTAGATAGGATCACTATGCACAAGTGACCAAGTTGAAGTGGGAAGCGAAGCTTCGACCTTCAAGTGGTATCAGAGCCATGGTTTTCGATTTTGTGTGTTTAGGATTCGGTTACTTTTATGCACTTATCATATATTAAGTGTGTCGGATAATAGTAGGATGTGTGTAGGCTAACTTTTTAGTTGCAGGCATAAGATCCAACTATTATGGCCATATGTGTGTGTATGTGATTGGATGTGTGTAATTGTAATATTATTTGAATCCTCAGGGTTGACGAGTCTAGTATTTAATTTTTGTAATTAAGTATGACATTATTTAGCCACTCTTTTATTTTAGTTTACTTTCGATCTAGACTTCATGTACACTCCTTTGTGGAGTATAGGATCGATGGATGTAAATTAAAATAATTTTTCTCGGCTCGGATCTCCGGATGGCTTGTACATGACTTAGGGAGGAGAGGACGAGGTGGCAACACGACTGAAGGCATATTGGAGAACAAATGCCATAATAGTTGGAAAATTTATTTTTCATATTTATTGCTTTTGATTTATATGCTTGTTGTGGTTGTATAGTTAAAATTTCTCAATTTTAAATTACTAAGTGGGAGAGGGATTTTTTTTTTAAATTCCCGCGGCCTCCATTACAATTTGACATGTGATGCGAACAAACTTCTGCGTTGGCTCTGAGTGCCTTCCTCCTCATCGGATGAGTTTGTTTTGTGGATCACTAGGTCAAATATGGTTATAGGAAATTATTTAGGAGCGTGTGTACTTCCCCATCGGAAGGCACATAATCCAAGATAATTGCCTTGGTACCAAGTAATGGTGAACACTTAGATACAAATAAAAGTATCCTCTCCATCGGAGTCACTGCTTTTATTTGTAGGACCGAAGAGGAATCAACTATTAATTTTATTTGTCAAAAAGTAAGGTTGATAGGATAATAAAATTAATGAGTAAAACCTCCTCTTACAAATGTAGAATTCGTATACGTCCACACTATCATGGCATGCGATATTCTCGGTGTTTTGAGGTGTTGGTTGATTTTGAAATTTTATTATTTGAGGAATCAATAATTTTTTGAAATCTAAATGTTTTTGATCTATGTGATTCTTAGGTGTCTTCAAAATGACTTTCAACCCACTTGCTGTGATACTAAAGGAAAACAAACTTACTTGACCCAATTATATTGATTGGAAAAGGAATCTAGATATTGTCTTAACTGCTGAGGAGTATAAATATGTACTCTTCGAGGAGTGTCCTCCTATGCCTACGGATGATTCCGGGGAAAAGGAGAAAGATAGTTATAAGAAGTGGATAAAGGCTGATGAGATAGTGCAGTGTTACATTTTGGCTTTTATGTCAAATGTATCTATATCATCTAGCAATAGTATCACTCATAGCCGCAAGTTATGAGACGACAAGCAACATACGTAACTGAACGGGGCTGCTAGGCAGGAAGCCATGAGGAACTTGATGACGACCACCATGGTTGAGGGAACACCCATGAGGGATCATGTTATCAAGATGATGGCTCATTTGAATGAGTTGGAAATCCTTGGAGTTGAGATCGATTAAGAAACCCAAGTCGATATCATTCTTCAATCTCTACCTAGGAGTTTTGAGCAGTTTCGCCTGAACTACAACATGAATAAGAGGTTGTATTCGTTAGCGGAGCTTCTGATAGAACTCCAGGCAGCAGAGGGGCTTTTTCGTTAGAGTGCTCAGGCTCAGGCCATGGTTGCTCAGAAGGTTTCTACTTCTAAGCCAAAAGGCAAGAAGAAGAAGAAACAAGGTGGAGCAAAGGTGGCGGGAGGATCTCAGGGAGGAGTGAAGAAGCCGAAAGGCAAGTACTTCACTTGCAAGCAGACTGGACATTGGAAGAAGGACTGCCCCAACCGAAAGCAGAACAAAGGGGTTCCAAGAAACCAGACGACTAGCTGAGGGGGAGATTACCGTCCACATGGGCAATGCTACGAAGGTGGCAGATATTACAGTGGGAGATGTTTATTTATCTTTTGATAGGAATAAAACTTTGGTTCTGAGGAATTGCCTTTATGTACCTTCGTTTAGAAAGAATTTAATTTCAGTTTCTAAATTATTTTTGGATGGATACTCTATTTCTTTTAATGATAGAGTTGTTATAAAAAGGAATAGGGAGATTATCTGTTATGGTACGTTGGTAGGTAATTTGTACACTCTTGAACCAAAAGCTTCCACGATGCAAATAGAAGTAAATAACTCATCTTCTAAATCTAATAAGAGAAAAGAACCTTCGAAAATGAACCAAACATATCTTTGGCATCTAAGGTTAGGTCATATTAACTTGAGTATGATTCAAAGGTTGATAGCTGATAGATCTTTGGGTTCATTAGTGGTGGAAGATTTCTCAACCTACGAATCATGCTTGGAAGGTAAAATGACCAAGAGGCCTTTTAAGGCTAAGGGAAATAGAGCCAAAGATGTGTTGGAATTGGTTCATTCTGATTTGTGTGGTCCTATGTCTATCCAGGCTAGAGGTGATTTTGAATATTTCATCTCTTTTATAGATGATTATTCAAGATATGGATACATTTACTTGATGCGCCGCAAGTCTGAATGCTTTGACAGGTTCAAAGAATTCAAGGCGGATGTGGAGAAACATCAAGGTAAAAGTATCAAGACACTATGATCTGATCTTGGTGGTGAGTACCTCTTGGGAGAGTTTAGGAATTACTTATCAGAGGCTAGGATTCAATCCCAATTGTCTGCACCTGACACACCCCAGTAGAATGGTGTAGCGAAGAGAAGGAATAGGACTCTTATGGAGATGGTAAGATCAATGATGAGTTATTCTGAGTTACCAGATTCGTTCTGGGGGTATGCTCTGGATATGGCAGTGTATATTTTAAACTTGGTACCATCTAAATTAGTGTCTTCTACTCCTACAAAATTGTGGACTGGGCGAAAGCCTAGTCTGAGACATATTCGGATTTGGGGAAGTTCAGCACATGTACTAAAGGCAGATACTGGTAAGTTGGAACCTTGTATAGAAGTGCGCTTGTTCGTAGGCTATCCTAGAGGGACGAAAGGTGGTTTGTTCTATAGTCCTAGAGATCAGAGGGTGATCGTTAGCACAAATGTCCGATTTCTAGAGGAAGACTATGTGATGAACTACAAGCCCATGAGCAAGATTGTTCTAGAGGAATTGAGAGGGGAAGTCACTACTTCAGTACCACCAGTACAAGAGGACATACCACAAGTGACTGCACCACGTGTCATATAGGATACACAGGTGATACCTTGTCGTAGTGGGAGGGTTGTTAGACAACCTGAGAGATTTATGTTCTTGAGAGAATCTTTTGATTTGGTCCCTGGCGAACATGAATCTGATCCCTGGATATATAATGAGGCAATCAAAGACAAAGATGCAGTATCTTGGCAAAGAGAAATGAATTCTGAGATAGAATCTATGGTTTCAAATCAGGTCTGGGAGCTAGTAGAACCACCCAATGGTGTAAAAACCATTGGATGCAAATGGATCTACAAAAAAAAGAGAGGAATAGACAGGAAGGTTGAGACCTTCAAAGCAAGGCTTGTTGCGAAAGGGTATCGATTATGAGGAGACCTTTTCGCCGGTAGTCATACTTAAGTCTATCCGGATTCTCTTATCTATTGCTGCTCATATGGATTATGAGGTGTGGAAGATGGATGTCAAGACAGCTTTCCTTAATGGAAGTCTTGAGAAAAACATCTATATGGAGCAACCAAAGGGATTCATTGCAATGGGCAAAGAGCATCTTGTGTGCAAGCTTAATCAGTCCATTTATGCATTGAAGCAAGCTTCGAGATCTTGGAACATCCGCTTTGATGAGGTAATCCAGTCATATGGATTTATTTAAAGTCCGGATGAGTCTTGTGTATACAAGAGATGTGACGGAAACGTAGTGATATTTCTTGTACTATACGTAGATGATATTTTGTTAATTGGCAACAATGTCAAAGTGTTATCAGACGTAAGGGTATAGTTGTCCAAACAGTTTGATATAAAGAACTTGGGAGAAGTGGGACACATCCTTGGGATCAAGGTTATAAGGGATCTCAGAAAAGGATGTTGTGCTTATCTCAAGCTTCATACATAGACATTATTTTGGCTCACTTTAGCATGCAGAACTCTAAGAATGGTTTTCTATCTTTTAGGCATGGAGTACCTTTATCTAAAGAGATGTGTCCTAGAACATCAAAGGAGATAGAGGAGATAAAGGCGGTTCCTTATGCTTCGGCAGTAGGAAGCCTCATGTATGTCATTTTATGTACAAGGTCGGATATCTATTTTACCGTGGGCATGGTTAGCAGATATCAGAGTAATCCAGGACAGGGACATTGGACTGTGGTAAAGCATATATTGAAGTACCTGAGAAGGACTAGGGATTATATGCTGGTATACCAAGCAGACCAATTACTCCCTGTGGGTTACACAGATTCCGACTTCCAATCAGATAGGGATAACAGTAAGTCTACCTCAGGTTTTGTGTTTACTTTGGGAGGTGGAGCCATTGTATGGAGGAGTATCAAGCAGAAATGCGTGGCGGACTCTACCATGGAAGCTGAGTATGTGGCAGCCTCTGAGGTAACAAAAGAAGTTGTATGGCTCAGGAACTTCTTGATGGACTTGGATATGATTCTTAGTTTGCCCAGAACTATCACAATTTATTGTGATAACAGTAGTACAGTTGCAAACTCGAAGGAACCATGAGCCCATAAAGCAAGTAAACACGTAGAGTGTAAGTACCACCTGATATGAGAGATCGTAAAGCGAGGAGAAGTTGTTGTTGCCAAGATTGCATCAGAGGATAACCTGGCAGATCCTTTCACTAAGGCCCTTCCAGCGAGAGCTTTTGATAGACATGTGGAGGGAATGGGAATCAGATGTATGACAGTTTAAGAGCAGCATAGTCTTTTAGTATAAGTGGGAGATTGTTGGGATGTATACTGAAAACCTAGCTTTTGTATGGACATCTTTATTTTGAAATAAGAATCACATGATCATTGTTTGCATTTTATATTTATTATATGTATGTATCTTGTCTAATACTTTACATTGTAGATAACATGGTGTGTGGTGTCACATAGAAGATCATGTTATCAGTTCCTTATAGAGTATAAGTAGAGGCTCACAACCAAGATGGTTTTGGAGAAACCATTGGCATGGTTGTAGTGTAATTTGGTATTGGTTTATCTTCACCATAGAATTACACTAGTACACTTTGTATGTATTGAGGAGGACCGACTTAGATGTAATTTAATTTATTGCTGACTACATGATTGAATCAGACCTCGGATATTATGGTGTACAAGTTCTTAATCTCGATATAATAATGGGCACATGTACTTAGTATTTATTTCTTTGATTTACCAATGGGAGAGATTTATGGATTAAATCGATAGGCTCGGTAAGTTGGGAAATAATATTATTTACATGGTGTGCCGTTGATTATAGGAGGAAACCGTGTCCTATGTATCAGGATCTTAGTAATTGCCCGACGAGATAGCCCTAGAGAGATGTTATGGACCTTGGAGTAACAATCCGACTCTGATTTTGAACCAAATAAATTCTCGAGTACATTTTTTTTACTTTTATTTCTGCTGTAATTACTTAGATTTTAAACTATAAAAGAAAATTTTTTAAATGTTAATAAAAGAAAATTCTATATTCCAAGATTCACCCCCCTCTCTCGGAATCATTGATCCTACAGAATGGTCCAAGCAGGTCAAGGGGATTGGAATTTAGCAAAAGGAAATCCTAGGAAAGTGGCCTTTAGGTAAAGTGAAAAGTCTTAGGGGAGTGAACTCGAAGAAAGTGAGAAGTCTCAATAAGTCAAGAAGATTCAATACTAGGCAAGCCCAATAAATCAGGTGGATCAGATACTAGATATAACATAATTTGTATGTTGTTTATGGATTAATCTTGTATTGCATGAAATAGATCAAGACCACTATAAGAGATTCAAGAAACCTAAGGATGAGATCAGGGCATTCAGAGGAAACCAGCTAGCCAAATTGGGTTGGTCATGCTTCTGACCCCCTAGAATAGTTCCAGGCAACTAGTCAAATTGGGTTGACCAGGATTCTAAGTGTTTACAACTATTCCAGGCACTTGAAGACTTTGAGAAACCTAGAAGTGATCTAGGAAACCCGAGTCCAAATCAAGTAGATATGCACAAGGTGGTTAGCAGACCTGATTTAATCGGGCTTCTAGGCACCTAAAACTATTCCAGATGACCAAAAAGGTGTCAAGTCAACCAGATCTGATCTATTCTCGGATAAAGTCAGAGTCGATCAAGTCAACAAGGGTCTAGGTGCCCGGATGGATGCCACATTAGCATTCTTCAATAATCTATAAAAGAAAGGCAGGAGCTTGAGGTTCATTATCAACTACTATCATTCTCGATTCCTCCTACTCTAAAGCCTTTGTAGTGCTATTATGTAAACTAGAAAGCTTTATGATGAGTGTTGTGCATTTAGGACTTTCAGATGTGGTCTTCTAATATTGTTTGTTTAATTTATTCATTTTTAGTATTCGGCTTTTTTGTATTTGTACTTACAACTTATAAGGGTTTCTCTACCTCTAAAAGGTGTCCTGAAATAAGAAGATTTAGTGGCTTATGACTAAGGCATAGCCATGGAGTAGAAACCCTGGGGTTATTGAACCATGTAAATCAAGTGTTGTGATTTATGCATTTATTTTTTGTTATGTTTATCATTCCACTACAAACTAATCCATAGACAAGAATGAAAATACAAACGAACGTTATTCACTCCCCTTTAATGCACCATCAGATCCAAACATAAGTGAGTTAGAATAAAGATTTAAAATTATTTTCGTATAGATGGAGAGACTCTCAAAGGAGGCACCATGGAAGGTTATGTTATCATTTCAAATTCAAAATTTGGATGAAGATGTGGCTATTTGGTTTTAGTTGATGGAGAAAGGGGTGCAACTCATGATCTTCCTTGGTGTCAAAACTTATACTCATTTTTTTTTTCCAAAATTGAGGTGTTCAAGCTTCACTTGACTAATCTTGTAGGTAAATATTCTCATCCTAGTTAGCCTATCTAATAAATTCAAATCACAATTTATATAGATTCAAAAAATTGACTTCCAAAATATTAGTACAATTTGGGATTCAAATTCGGATCATCTTATTACTTCTCTAAATATTTTATTACTACACCACGCCTATGAAAATATATTTATATTAATTTAACTCACCATATAACTTGTTTACCTATAAAAACAAACAATTAAAACTCAAACCTATTATTTTAGTTAATTGAACATCAATTTGATACCATACCCACTATACTTAAATGAATGAGTAGCTAAAAACAATAGTCCCCGGGCTATGGTGCAGTGGTAGAGCATCCACGCAGATAACCAAGAACCCCTGGGTCGATCCCAACCAACGGCGTATTTGTGGAATTTTTTTTACAAATGAGGGTTGGTTCCTAGGACCACTCAAGTTTGGTGAGACATGTTGGTGTAGAAGAACACCACTCCTTAGTTTTGATGTATGAACCATAGTTAAAGTTAGGATCATCTTGTGATATAACATGTAGTTAAGTGTGCAGGCAGGAAAGTCCTAGTCGGTCGTGTTGACCAAATACTAGGTAAAAGTCTTGACAAATCAGGAGAACCGGACACCAGACATGAAGTTCATATGGGTCGAGTGGACCGGACACCTGGTAGAAGATCGGTTGGGTCAAGAGACTAGACAAATGGCAAGAAGCCTAGTTGGATTAGGGAGACAGGACAATTGGCATGAAGCCCTAGTGGGTCAGATCGGATGGCAAACATGGTAAGCTCAGTAGGACAACTGACATGTAAGCCTCGAGTGAAGATATGAAGGCAAGTCCTCAGGTGGGGACAAAGCTAGGCGTTAATCCGACGGAGGGTTCGTGTTGAACTTGGAAGTCGAGATCATGCAGTATTACTACTGTCATTTCATTTCATACTGTGTATTTTACTAATCTCATTTTGTAGGTCTCCAGGCGACTGGAAGGTTTCCAGTCGACTCAGGCCTAGTCGATTGAGTATGGTTTAGTTGACTGGGATGCCGAGTTGGCAAGGTGCACTGGCGATCGATTGGAGATCATGCGACCAAGATGGCAAGTATTCCAGTCGACTGGGGAGGTTGACTGGAATAGAAAATTTCCCGAACTATGGAGGAGTGAAGCCAGCCAGCTTGGAGTGGACTGAACCAAGTATAGTCGACTGGGAAGCCTAACATACCAAATCGACAGGCTGATTTGAAGTCGACTGGAAAAGGCTCATAAAAGAAATAGAGGATCAACTCTGAGAACAAGAATTCCACTACTCGAAAGTGTTGTCATTTCGTTTTTTGTCAGCAAGATCGTCGTCAAGTCACAACTCCTCAACCTCGATAATCGAGCTCTATTCTTTACTTTAGTTATCGATATAACTTTTATTCAAGGCTTGTAATATCGTTATCTTGTACTTAACTTCAAGAGGATAGGTAGCTTATACCTTATCTTCTACTTTTTGTAAAAAAGTGAAACCCTCTTAGATTGAGAGTTCTCAATTCGAAGGGTTTTAGTGGATTGCCCATCGAGGTAACTCTCGGAGAGTTACGAGCCTTGGACTAGCATCCTGACTCGAGTTGTAGACCAAGTAAAAAAGAAAGTGCTCATTTATTTTTTCTCTACATTAATCTTTATTTTAAAATCAAAAGAATAGTTTTTCAAACAATAAATAAATTTTTTATATTCCCCGAGATTCACCCCCCCCTCCTCTCTCAGGAATTCTTGATCCTACAATTGGTATCAGAATGGGAGCTCTCCAATTTTAGTGAAACCACCAAAGTGAGCTCTAAGAATTTTCTTTATATTTTTGTCTTGCTTCAATTTTAAATTGTGCACTAAGAATAATTTTTCTAATACTTGTTCATCTTGCTTTAGTATAAGTTCAATTTTTGCACTAGTGTAATCTTACTCTATTCTTGCAACTCTAGGAATATTTTTAAATAATAAATATTCTGTAATTTTTTTAAAATAAAAAATGTCACACTTAGAGGGTTATAGCACCGCTCACCCTCCTCCCTTTAATGGAGAGGACTTTAGCTATTGGAAGCGATGAATGGAATGCTTCTTGAAAACTGACCTAGAGATTTGGTTTTTAATTAGGAAATGATTTACTTCTCCGATAGATGACTCGGGAGAGTTGTTAGATCCGGAAAATGGACTGCGGACATTAGGAAAAGAGCTCAAGTCAATTACAAGGCCCTTAACACCTTGCAATGCGGACTAACCAAAAAGGAGCTCAATAGAGTCGGGCCCCCTCAAAAATTCTAAAGAACTTTGGAATAAACTAATAGAATTACATGAAGGCACTAGTGACACTAGGATAGCTAAAAGAGGCATGTTACTTAATAAATTATTTAATTGTAAAATGTTAGAAAATGAAAATGCGAGTCAACTTCATACTAGGATAAAATACATATTAAGTGGACTACACCTAATAGGTCATCAAATTGAAAATAGGGACATAATTGATACACTCTTAAGGAATTTCCTCGGAATGCCTTATGGACATCTATCGTCGATGCCTATAAGATCTCTAGGGATCTTTTCATAATTAAATTAGATGAATTGTTTTACGAACTTGAACTATATGAACAAGCTAACTCGAGTCAAATCGAGAATAGTATAGCTTTAGTGGCAGGATCGACTAGAAAAAAAAGGAAAGAAAATCAAGAGTGAGTCTGAAGACGAGTTGGAGTCGGACCTAAATGGAGAGGAAGAGATCATAAACATGGTCCGGAAGATGTTCAACTTGAAAAAGAGGTTCACGAAGAAAGATTCCAAATAGGTAGTTGATAACAAACTAAGACCTAGATCGAAAGTCACGTGCTACAAGTGCAACGGGAAGGGTCACTACAAGTCGAAATGCACAAACCTAAAAAAGGAAGAAAAGGCTAAAAAGGAAAAGAAGAAGAAAGGCACTCAAAACAACTTGGGACGAGTCATCATTAGAGGAGTCAGACGTGGAAGAACCCAAAAGAAGCCTCATAACATTCATGGTCGCAGATGAGTCTTAGACCGAATCAAGCTCCGAGTCCGAGTCCGAGTCTGAGAGAAGCCACAGATCCGCATTCATTTCTGAAGGACTAGACGAGGTAAACTCTCCCTTAGAAGATAAATTGTATAACATCATAGCATTCCTAGGTAGGAAATTAGTTAAGTCCGAGAATCGAGCTGACTCTCTTCTTAAGGAAGTCCAAGTACTTAAGGAACAAGTCAACTCGAAGACTTCAACTTGCCAAGTTGAGGATTGAGACTCAACTCAAGTTGCAAAACTTGAGGAAGAAAACTCCGTCTTGAAAAGGCAAGTAGAAGATCTCACCGGGACATTGGAAAGGTTCACCTCGGACTCCAAGTATCTCAACATGATGCTTGGGTCTCAACGAGCCATGTACAACAAGTCCAGACTCGGATTCAAAGCTAAGTCATCCTACAAATCATACATGTCATTGCATAGCTGAAATGCTAAGAGTCGAGTCCAAGCATGGGTCCTTAAGTCTAGCTTAGTCAACCAAGTTGGACTAAACCAATTTTGGGTCCCCAAGAGTCAAATCCACTTAGTGAATAAAACTCATTTGAGCTATTACTCAGGGGGAGCTAAATCTTTACTTGTTTCTATACTTAACCTCTTGCATGCTTAGTTTTACTTGCTAAATTTAGAACGGACTAGATAGGAAACAAAGTAGTTTAAACTTGAACAACCTAGTACTAAGACGAAGTGAACTGATAGTAAATTAGGGAAACTCTTCAAAATGCATGTCTAGGAAGTGGTCTACTTGATATCCAAGAAGGTCATATGCCTCGTCACTACCTGGTGCACTAAGTTGAGTGGAACTAAACAAAACTAACTCACTAAGTCTTTAACTAGTTAGACCAAATCTTAGTTCAAAGCGAGTCAAGTACTTGATTCCTTGATCGACTTTGTCTTAGAAAGTGGTCCACTAAATATCCAAGAAGGGCATATGCCTTGTCACTATCTAAAAGTTGATTTTGGAAAAACTTACTTGATTAGCCCAAGCTAAACTTGAATCTAACACAAGTTTAAACACTTTTAATTTTTATTAAATTTAATCAAGATAAGAATGAATCCTCATCTCACAAAACATATAAGACTAACATGTTTTGAAAACCTAGATTGGGTGAGATGAATTAGATTAAAATTAACTAGTCAACCTCAATCATAACCTTAAAGAATTTCCCAATCTATGTAGGATTCTAAAATCGATCAATGGATACTTGATAGTGGCTGCTCTATACACATGACTAAAGATTAGCACAAGTTCTAGGAACTAAAATTCAAGAACGTACGATTCGTTGCTTTCGGAAACAATGGAAGACTTAAGGTCATTTGATCAGGTAATATTGAATTAAAATCAAATTTTGTTACACAGAAAGTTTTGCTTGTAGATAACTTCAAATTTAATTTACTTAGTATAAGTGAGTTATGTGATGCTCGATATGAAGTAAAATTTCTATCAAATGAATGCTTAATTAATAATATTGAAAACTCAAACATATTACTTAAATGTGTTAGGGATAAAGACATTTATTCAAAAAACTTAGCAAGATCCTCACTCAAGTGTCATTTGACACATCAAGAGGGATGTTAGTTGTGGCATATGAGACTTGCCCACATCCACTTTAGTCATATAACCAAACTAAGTGAAACAAATTTAGTTAGAGGCTTACCTAAACTAAAGAATCTAGAAAGGAAAATTTACAATGCTTGACAATAAGGAAAACAAATCAAGTCCCAACATAAACTAACTAATCAAGGTCGAACAAGCTCCATACTTGAACTACTTCACTTAGATTTGTTTGATTCACATGGAATAAAATCACTAAATGGAAATAAGTATTGTTTAGTAATAATAGATTATTACTCTAGGTTCACATGGCTAAAATTCTAAAAATATAAAGATGAAACATTTGAAATGTTTAATAATTTAGTAAACAAATAGAAAATGAAAAAGATCTTAAGATAAAAAGAATAAGAAGTGATAATAGAGGTGACTTTAAAAATAAAAAAATTATAACAATGTGTCTAGAAAATTGGTACCATCATGAATATTCATGTCCTAGAACACCTCAACAAAATGGAATAGTAGAAAGAAAGAATTGAACTCTACAAGAAGTCGCTAGATTAATGTTAAATGAATATAACCTACCTAGCTATTTTTGGGTTGAGGCCATAAACACCACTTGTTATGTACAAAATAGAATAACAATTAATAAAATGTATAATAAAATACCTAAAATAAAATATTTAAAAGTTTTTGGGTGTAAAGTATACATTCTAAATACCAAAGACCATCTAGGAAAATTCACTTCAAAAATCGATGGCAGAATCTTTTTTGGATATTCAACAACTAGTAGGCTTATAGAATATATAATAAGAAAACCTTAAAAATTTAAAAAAATGACTAATGTAACATTTGATGAAGAAGAACTTAATGATCAAATAAATGATAATAACCAAGAAGAAGTGAATGAAACCATACAAGAAGAAAAAAAAATCCAATGTCAAGAAAACATAAGGACACCTAGAACAAACTCAAGTCATCCGATTGAACAAGTGTTAGGTGATTCAACTCTAGGACTTCAAACTAGGTCAGTTATAAGAAACATAAGTCAATTAGCATTAATATAAAAAATTGAACCTGACTCAATAGATGAGTCTTTATCGAATCCTGATTGGGTAATAGCCATGCAAGAAGAACTAGCTCAATTCGAAAGAAATGAAGTTTGAGACTTAGTACCATCACCATCAAATAAATCCATTATAGATACTAAATGGGTGTTTAGAAATAAATTAGATGACAACAGAGAAATTATAAGGAATAAAGCTCATTTAGTGGTGAAAGTGTTTAGTCAAGTAGAAGGGCTAGACTATGAGGAGACTTATGCCCCGATAGCTAGACTTGAATCCATTAGGATGTTGATAACTTATGCAGCACACAAAGGATTCAAGTTATATGAAATGGAAGTTAAGTCTGCATTCTTAAATGGAGTAATTAATTAAAGAAGAGGTATACATAAGTCTACCCTCAGGTTTTGAAAATATAGAATATCCTAATCATGTGTACATTTTGAAAAAGGTATTGTATGGACTAAAACAAGCTCCTAGAGCTTGGTATGAAAAATCATCATCATACTTAATTTCAAAAGGTTTTAGACAAGGTCAAATTAACTCAACTCTTTTTATAAAAACTTTTGAACTAGACATCTTTATAGCCCAATTGTATGTCGATGACATAGTGTTTGGATCAACAAATTCAAAATTTTTAGAAGAATTCATAACTTTAATGGAACAAGAATTCAAAATAAGCCCAGTAGGATAATTAAATTTCTTTTTAGGTTTACAAATAAAACAAACAAGAGATGGAAATTACATATATTAAAATAAATATGCAAAAGAATTAATTAAAAAATTTGGAATGGAAAATGCAAAAGAAATAAAAACACCTATGACAACAAACATAATATTAGATGATGATAAAGAAGGAAAGCCTGTAGATCTAAAGTATTATAGAAGTGTCATAAGAAGCCTCATATACTTGACTGCAAGTCAATCTGACATACTGTTTGCAGTTAGTATATGCGCAAGGTATCAAACTTATGCCAAATAATCACATCTAACGCATGTTTAAAGAATCTTAAGATATATTAAAGGAAGAATTAATGTAGGAATGTGTTACCCAAGGATTAATAACTTTGAGTTAGTAGGATACTCTAACTCAGATTATTTTGGGTGCAAGCTAGATAGGAAGAGTACAAGTGGAGGTTATCAATTCTTAGGAGCATGCTTAATTAGCTGATTTAGTAGAAAATAACATTGTGTTACTCTATCCACAACTGAGGCAGAATATATAGCATTAGGAGAATATATGGCACAATTGTTGTGGATGATGCACACACTAAAAGATTTTGAATTAAAATACAAAAATGTAAAAACAGTGGTTGATAACATAAGTTCAATAAACTTGGCAAAAAAAAATCCGATCCATCACTCACTCACAAAACTCATTGATGTTAAACATCACTTTGTAATAGACCATGTTGCCAATGAGAATATTGAACTCGACTATGTCAAGTCCAAGTCTAACCTTGCTAACATCTTCACTAAACCACTTCCAGAAGCTGAGTTTAGTACACTTAGAAGACAATTAGGTTTATGCTTGGTAGACTAGGTTTCTTTAATGTTTTATCATTCCAAACCTATTTTTTACTAAGTAATATTATTTTAAAGAAAATTAAAATTGAGCTAGTCTAGGTTAAATCTAGAATTCATGATCCTATAGATCTAGGCAAGTCATCACATCTCACAAACACCTAGGACTTCCTATTTGTGTACTGAGCCACGAAGATGGGCATGAAATATTAGGACTGCACCCTAGGTTCTAGATGTAGATTTAGTGCATTGACATAAACCAAAAGGGGTTAAAAGAAAATCGATCACTTTAGTGATTGACTCTCACTGAAAATTTAATGATAATCTTATATCATTTGAGTTCCCCAAGAGTTAGACATTTTCTTTAAAGACAATTTTTAGATGTTTATTTTAAATATATTATTTGCTCAACTATGAAAAGGAATTCATGCTTGGACAACTTTTACAGCATTTGCATTATTACATTTTTGAAAAATGTAAAAATATGGTTTTAAGGGGGAGTTTTAAAGATTTTCAAAACAATTTCGAGAGGAAGATTCAAAGATTTTTAAACAGTTATCTTCTGTCAAGGGGGAGAAATTATTTCTAAGTTGTTCAGAATTTCAAAATTTGAAGGGGATCTTGTAAAAAGTTAACTTTAAGCTATTAAAAGTTTACCATTCCTTGAAATCAAATCATTCAAGAACTTTAGAAGTTATGTTTATGTACTTTAAAAATCTTAGAGTATTTTTAAAAGCTTATTTTGAAAAACTTATATCTTTTAAAAAAAAAACTTATGAAAAGCCTATATAATGCTAGGTAGCATAATTAATCAAATTTCATGAACTTAGCTTTTATCTTAAATCAGTCTTTCTTATTTTGAAAACTAATCACTTGAACTCACTTATGTTGGTGCAATCAACCCAAGTCATGATTAACCAGACTCGAGTTGGATTCAAGTAGAATTTAGATGTTTGTCAATACGGTTGGATATGGTTTGACCATATATTGACCATGTGACTAGTGGATGATTGAGATATCCAAAGTCATATGGAGGAGATAATTTGGGAGAGATTGTTGGAGCAATCAACATCGAAAGTCCGAGTTTGGATACTTGGCATGGAAAGTCCAAGAATGGTCTTGGAAATAAAAAGTTCAAGTATGAATGCTTAGCAATTGGAAAGTCCAAGAATGCTCTTGGTCACGTAAGTCCAAGTGTGTAGTATTGACGGTGAAAGTCCAAGCATTGAGGGGCAATGAGAAGTCCAAGGGTGTTGTTTTGGTAACGTAAAGTCCAAGCATATAGTGTTGGTGGCGTAAGTCCAAATGGATCTTGGCAAGGAAGTCCAAAGGTGAGGTTTTGATAGTATAAAGTCCAAGTATGTAGTCTTGGCAGCATAATTCCAAATGAACCATGGCAAAGAACCCATTTAGCAAGACATAGACGATGGAAGCATTTGAAAGCTAACGCGAAGGATGAAGAGTCGCAAACTCGAAGGATCCGAGAGGTGTGAGGCTGATGGACATGGCTAAAAGGCTTAGGTATATGCTATGGGTGAGTGTCAAGTTTGAGGAGATCATACCTAGATTAAACCTCATGATTGAGGTTTACCAGTAAACTGGTCGAGTGTTTGATACTCAAAAGAGCCCAGTTTGACTCGAGCAGTCGATTGAGATTATGACTAATCGACTTGTCGAGGAGTCGACTGAGGCCCGACTACTCGGCTGAGGTTGTGACAGTCAACTGTCATGTATGGGCAGTCGACTGATGGCACTATAACAGTCCATAGATTATTACGTAGTTGACTAGCCAATCAACTATAGGCCAGCAATTGACTGTTGCAGTATACGTTCGACATATTCCAACATGGATTGAGTTGTTGTAAGATAACGACATTTAGGTCAATCGACTGCTGGGTAAGAGTAGTCGACTAGAAGGCATGACATCATCCCGATGTAGGTTATAAAAGAAGCATCAAAGGGAGAATTTTAGCAGCGATTTTATTAGAGATTTGGAAGGGAAATTGTTGGTGCATTCCAGACATTCCAAGGCATCTCAAAGCAACCAACAAGTAAGCAAGTAGTCAAGTTTTGTAAAGTGTTCTTTACCTTTGTTTTAGCTTCATTCTTGTATTTGGTTGTTGTACTTTTGTATCTTGTTGTTTATTGTTGTAAACACGTATTGTAAGAGATTTCTCCACCTCCGATGTTGTTGGGTTTCCGGCACCGCGGCGTGTGTGTGTTCGATCATGTTTCGTAAACATGAGCACAGCGGAAGCAATTAAAAATAATAAATCTATATTTATTACAACACACGCATGCATATTACAACAAGTGTAGACATAACCGTAAATTAAAATTTGCAATAAAAGAAATTATCTACGTTATACCTTTCGTATGACGTGTAGCGGGAAAGCATCAACCGGAACGATCCTCGTAAGAATCGTCTCTATCCGTATCCACGTCGAGCTCCTCGGGATGACTTCGCTAAGTCACGAGCTTCGTCTTCGTACGGGTTACTAGCCTCGTGTTGAAGACGACGTGATCGAGAGATGATCACGATCCGAATCCAAATTCGGATCCTAAAACGAGTTCTCAAAACTCGCTTCTCCGGAGAGGTATTCGTCAACCGTTTGACGAATCCTTCGTCCTCCACCTCAGAGGATTACCTGAGATCAAATCCTCGGTAAGTGAGCCGCTGTCGGAGCACTAACCGTCGTCCAAACGATGCTCCGACGAGAGGAGAACAAGCTGTCCAGAAAACTGGACAGCTTTGGTGGAGGAATAGAGGCCGGCCAAAGGAGATGGAAGCTCACCTTATCACCGAACCTAGAGGAGATCACCGAGGAGAGTGGCGGCATTGCGGCTGAAGCTTGGATGCGCGGCAAGGAGGTGGCAGCAGCTCCATGAAGTTGGCGGCAACACCATGTTGGCGGCAACAACATGTTCAACTTGTTGGGCAACAACTTCATTAGGGTTTAGGTTAGGTTTAAGCCCTATTTTATAGAGAACTAATTCTCTTAATGGTTAATGGATCATATCCATAAAGCCCGTTAACCCGCTCCATTAAGATAAGTTAAAATAAACCAAACCATGATGGTTTATTTTAAGTTAAAACGAACCGAACCAACCTTTGGTTCATTCGTTTAAAATAAACCAAACCCTTTGGTTTATTCTCATCCATTGGATTAGAACCAAACCATTTTGGTCCATCCATTATGTCTTCATAAGACACGGCCCATCCACGCTTCCATTGCGACTGAACAATTTCATGCTCGCTTTATGTTTGGTCCAACCAAACATAGTTTCTCTCGGTCTGAGAATCCCATTCTCAAGCTCGTTTTAAATCCTTTGGATTACACTCGTTGTGCGTGTGACCAAATAGGTTCTCGGTTTATGTTGGCCGTCTATAATTAACCATTAATTATAGAGCGATCATGAGTGGCACCTAGTAGTACATCATGATCCCCAATTAACCGAAAAGATCAGCGTTGATCGAACTATTTACGAAACCCTTGATGCTTCGGCCCCATTCCCTTCACTCATCTTATACCCACTTGGTTCGGGACATGGTCTATTGTGTCGATCCCCACTAGTGACTCGTCACACCTAGCCCAAGTATCATTTCCTCGTCCTACATTCTAGTTACTCCACATGTATCGAAGAGTACCTTACTCTAAACATGTAATGCTTTGGCGAGACTTTAGTAACAATCAGACGAGAGGCCATGGGTATACATCTCCTGCAAGGAGTGGTGAATCCTTTATAGGCTATTCAAACACCTTGATCACTTCGACTTATACCCAATCATCCGGGTCCACATCTCCTGAGATGTTTGCTTAAGATGTCAAAGCATAAGTCTCCATGATCAAGATGACTTGAATACGCAAGTCGAACATCGCACTTAAGCCACAGTAAGAACTTCATTGACATATCTATATATGCGAGAACCATATGAAGTCTTACGGTGGTCACTCAATGAACTAGTTACCATAACTAGCATCCACGATTAACTCGGACATCACTATGTCTCGGCCCGGTGAGAATCATGCTTGGATACACGAGGTATACCTCGTGCTAGTCTCGGCGAATTGATGGTGTCCAAATCCATCAATTCATCGACTAGGGATAATTAGATACATCACAATTACACATGTAGAGATACTCACTAGTTGTGATCAATCACAAATTCTCTCATCTTTGTAGAATAAATATCGTGGACATTGATAAATGAGTTTAAGATCCAATCAAATACATAAAACATGTATACTCAAATAGTGAATCTTCATTTATCATATAAATGGTTCATACATAAAGCGATTGCCTTAGGACATCTCTCATATATTACTAACAGACTCCTTGGCTAATGCCAATCGCTCACGGTATCGATACCATAAGCTCTAACATGACCCTCAAACTTACTTTGAGGTAATGCTTTAGTCAAAGGATCGCTAAGTTCCTTTCGTTAGAATTTTCTCGATTTGTATTTCGTTCCTACTGATGATCTCTCTGATAAGATGATAGCGGTGAAGCACATGTTTGGATCATTGATGAGACCACATCAAGTTCATAGATGAACTTCTTGATCCAAACCGCTTCCTTTCTTGCTTCGCAATGTATTACGCCTTAGTGGCGAGAATCCGCTATAGTGTCAAGCTTGGAACCTTTCCAACTTATTGCGCCTCCATTCGGTGAATACATACCCGGACAAAGACATGGAATCATCCTTATGCATGCGGAGGTAACATCCGTATACCACGTATCACCATGTACCCTTCTCCATATATTAGGAACGCATCCTTAGTTCTTCTTAAGTACTTAAGGATCGTCTTATGATCACCCAATGATCCATTCTGGATCGGTGAGTATCTGCTCGTGACACTCGAGCATACGATACATCGGGCCTCGTACATAACATAGCATACATGATAGATCCTATTGCGGATGCATAGGGAATCTTACTCATGCAAATCTCTCGTCTTACGTGCGCGGACACATAGACTTGAAAGGTGTACCCCATGCACGATGGGTAGGAAACCTTTCTTGGATTGACATGCTAAACCTCTTTGCTTTTCGGTCTATATATATGAGGCTGCGAAAGACCAAGCAAGTTTGATCTATCTCTATAGATCTTAATCCAGGATGTAGGTTGCTTCTCCCAGTCTTTCATGGAGAATGTCTTGGATAACCAAACCTTCTTATTGTAAGATTGAAACATCATTTCCTATAAGTAATATGTCATCGACATACAATACTAGAACACATTGCCTCACTAACCTTCTTGTACACACAAGGTTAAATGCGGATTTTGTGAGAAATCAAACTTTTTGATTGTCTCATCAAAAGCGGATATTCCGACTCTGGATGCTTGCTTGATCCATAAATGGATCGTCATGATTTGCATACCTTGGTTTTATCAGCGATGTGAAACCCTCGGTTATCATATACCGTCCTCGGCGAGTTTCCATTAAGGAAAGTGTTTTCACATCCATCGCCATATCTCATAATCATAATGAGCGCTATGGCGGGAGCATCGAATGGATTTAAGCATAGCTACAGGCGAATAGGTTTCGTCATAATCAACACCTTGCTTTTGGCGATATCCTTTGCATACCAATCTAACCTTATAGGTAATCACATTACCATCCATGTCGGTTTCTTCTTGAAAACCCACTTGCACCCTATAGGCTTTATGCCTTGGTGGGTCGACGAGTTCGAACTTGGTTTCATACATGGAATCCATTTCCGACTTCATGGCACCAAGCCACTTATCCCTTCTGAACTTGTCGGCCACTTCTTCATAAGCTGGTAGGCTCCTCATCATCAATGAGTAACACGTCGTTCGATTCACTTCACGAAATCCATATCTCTCGGGAATATTGCGTGTTCTACGGATCTCTGAAGATGTGGTGTTACAATAAGTCGAGGATTGCTCATCACTATGAGTTGTCGGTGTTGTGCTCACCGGTATCTCATGATGTCTATTTGAGTCTCTCGAGCCTCCTCAAGCTCGGACACTCCCCTTGTTTTCTTGCAAGAGAAACTCTTTCTCTAGAAACCACATGCCTTGAAACAAACACCTTTTGTTCCACGGGATGATAGAATTAGTAACCCCTTGTTTCCTTAGGGTATCAATAAATAGACATTTATCGGACTTAGCATCCAATTTATGCGTCTGATCAGCTTCACATAAGCAGGACAACCCCATATCTTCAAGTAAGATACATGAGGTTTCTTACCATTCCATATCTCGTATGGAGTAGTTGAGACTACCTTAGTAGGCATTACATTTAACAAGTAAGCAAGGTATGCGAGTGCATAACCCCAAAGGACTTGGGAAGAGTGCATGATTCATCATTGACGACCATGTCCAACAAGGTCGATTCGCCTCTCGGATACACCATTATTCTGTGGTGTATATGGCGGAGTCCATTGAGACAATATGCCATTGTCTCTTAGATAATCAAGAAACTCTTGACTTAAGTATTCACCACCTCGATCCGATCGAAGTATTTTAATACTCTTGTCATGTTGTTTCTCTACTTCATTTCTGAATTCTTTGAACCTTTCAAAGGCTTCAGACTTGTGTTTCATCAAGAACACATACCCAAACCGTGAGTGATCATCGGTGAAGGTAATGAAGTAGCTATAGACTCCTAATGCTTGAGTTGACATAGGTCCACATACATCAATATGTATTAGACCTAGTAACTCTCCCACTCGTTCACCTTTTCCAGTAAAAGGTAACTTAGTCATCTTGCCTTTTAAGCATGATTCGCATGTATCATATGAATCCAATTCAAACGATTCCAGAACTCCACATCGGTGTAATTCGGACATGCGTTTCTTGCTTATATGGCCAAGACGACAATGCCACATATAGGAGTCTATTTGATTATCCTTTCGAGCACGCGTGTTGCTCGCTTCGATATTGAAAATGTCACTCGATACGTCCAACGTATAAATGCCATTGCTTAAATTTCCAGTCCCTTAAAGAACTCCATTCAAAGTTATGTAACAACAATTGTTACTAAAAGTCAAATGGTACCCATTTCTATTTAAACAAGAAATAGAAATGATGTTCTTTATTAGAGAAGGAACATAATAGCAATTGTCCAGTTCTAAGACAAGTCCTACAGGGAGTTCCAACAAATACGTTCCGATGGCGAGTGCAGCAACCTTTGCTCCATTCCCAACACGTAAATTTGACTCTCCTCGACGAAGTCTTCTTCTATTCCTTAGCCCATGTATGTCATTACATATATGTGAGCCACACCCAAAGATCAAATACCCAAGTGTCTGAGGAAATAGAATGACAATCAATAAAGAAGATTTCAAGAAGATGGGGCATCCGATGCCTTATCCTTCTCTTCACTGGACTCAAGATAAATCTTGCACTTTCTTCAAGAATGGCTCTCCTTGCCATAATGATGGCAAGTTTCCTTTGTGCTAGTTCTACCTTCTTAGCCCTTCTCTTCTTTCCCTTCATGCTCCTTTGACTCCTCTTAGAACCTTTCTTCGAGGAATCAACTAACAAAGACTGCCCCCCGCCATGCTTCTCGTAAGACTCCACAGCCTTCAAAGATGTTGAGCAAAGACTACAGATGAACCTCCTAGCATCTCAGAGGTGAAGAGGAGCTGAGACTTCAACCTTCAATCTCACTTGCTCATCAACCAACTCACAAAGATGAAGGACTACGATATGAGCATCCATATGCTCATGCCGCTGAGCTTGGGTTCCATCGCTGCCAGCATGATGCAACTCATTTGTTCGTAATCACTCACATGTTTCGAGTAGGCCAACAATTGGTCCAAAGTTGCATCGCCACTAGGACGGGCTGAAGAGGCGCCGAGGACATACACAAGCTTTTCACCTTGAGAACAATTCTCAAGTTTCTAAGCTACCCAAGAAGTTCTACCACAATTTATTTGAATCCAAAATGGAACGCAAATTCAAACACATCATGATCAATATATTAACTTAGAAATACAAAACGAGCATATATGAGAAAGATGATTTTAAAAATGCATCAATATACATTTATAAATCCCATTCATTTTTCAAATTTCAAAAACCCCAAAATCACTTCGGGAGATTGTAGGTCCATCTCCGAATGGGCTGATATCCATCATAGTTATGAACAACCTTGGAGAGAGTCCAACAAGTCATTCATAACTACAACGGTAGGTATCATCTATACTGATTGCATATCACGTATATGCAACTATCACAATGTGCTATCAACTAATTGAATGTTCACACATACATCGGGTTGTTAACACATTAACAAGTATGCATCATATGCATAGCACCCAACTTCACCTCCCTTTAAATCGACCTTGGAGAGAGTCCAACAAATCGATGCTCCAGGTTAAAGCCAACCCATTAATCAGGACATAGTTTTAATATGGTTAGAGCGCATTCAACCAATTAGCCCAGCTTGGAGAGAGTCCAACAACCAAAGCTAACGATTGACCTCTGACTCTTACCATATTAGTATTAAACTATTCCATGGTTTGAACATATTCAGGTTCGAGCCGGGCTTGGAGAGAGTCCAACAACCCAAACAAGAAACAGAACTCTGGTTCTAACCATATTAATGGAAGGTGTAGGCTTTAATATTGATTAAGGGTTTTTATGTCTCATCCTCTTTGCATGTAAATAACTATTATCTACATGGCATGGCATACATGACATACATCTACATGTCACGACACGCATGGCATAATGTTATGCATCTAATGCAATTACATGACATACAATTATGTCATGTTTATAATTTCCTTATATGTCATAACTATTTATGGAAATAAAATATGTTTAAGATTTGATTCTCCAAATCAAATCATAATTAAATTAGGAAACAAATTTCCAAATCTAATCACATATTTTATTCATGGAATTATTTGATTAAGGAAAATCTATTTAGGAAACCAATTTCCTAAATCATTAAAACTATTTTGGAAATAAAATATTTTAAGATTTGATTTCCCAAATCAAATCATGATTAAATTAGGAAACAAATTTCCAGAATCTAATCAAATATTTTATTTATGGAAAATATCAATTTCCATAAATACTTCCAACTTTCCAAAAGTGGAAGATTTCCATAAATACTTCTAGACTTTCCAAAATTGAAAAATTTCCATAAATACTTCTAAATTTCCAAAATTTAGAAAATTTCCAGAAATACATTATGACTATCGCAAAACCATTTTTACGATTATGTCGAAACACAACCTGGGCTCTGATACCACTGTTGGGTTTCCGACACAAGGCAGGTGTGTGTTCGATCATGTTTCAGAAATACGAGCACATGAAGCAATTAAAAATAATAAATCTATATTTATTACAACACACACAACACACGCATGCATATTACAACAAGTGTAGACATAACCGTAAATTAAAATTTGCAATAAAAGAAATTATCTACGTTATACCTTTCGTATGACGTGTAGCGGGAACGACATCAACCGGAACGATCCTCGTAAGAATCGTCTCTATCCGTATCCACGCCGAGCTTCCTCGATGACTTCGCTAAGCCACGAGCTTCGTCTTCGTACGGGTTACTAGCCTCGTGTTGAAGACGACGTGATCGAGAGATGATCACAATCCGAATCCAAATTCGGATCCTAAAACGAGTTCTCAAAACTCGCTTCTCCGGAGAGGTATTCGTCAACCAATTGACGAATCCTTCGCCCTCCACCTCAGAGGATTACCGGAGATCAAATCCCCGGTAAGTTAGCCGCTGTCGGAGCACTAACCGTCGTCCAAACGACGCTCCGACAACAAAGAAACAAGCTGTCCAGAAAAACTGGACAGCTTTTGGTGGAGGAATAGAGGCCGGCCAAAGGAGATGTGGAGCTCACCTTATCACCGAACCCACAAGAGATCACCGGAGGGTCGCCGGAGCATCGCCGGCTGAAGCTTGGATGCCGGCGGCAAGGAGGTGGCAGCAGCTCCATGAAGTTGGCGCCAACACCATGTTGGGCGGCAACAACATGTTGGGCGGCTACAACTTGTTGGGCGGCAACCACTTCATTAGGGTTTAGGGTTAGGGTTTAAGCCCTATTTTATAGAGAACTAATTCTCTTAATGGTTAATGGATCATATCCATAAAGCCCGTTAACCCGCTCCATTAAGATAAGTTAAAATAAACCAAACCATGATGGTTTATTTTAAGTTAAAACGAACCGAACCAACCTTTGGTTCATTCGCTTAATATAAACCAAACCCTTTGGTTTATTCTCATCCATTGGATTAGAACCAAACCATTTTGGTCCATCCATTATGTCTTCATAAGACACGGCCCATCCACGCTTCCATTGCGACTGAAACAATTTCATGCTCGCTTTATGTTTGGTCCAACCAAACATAGTTTCTCTCGGTCTGAGAATCCCATTCTCAAGCTCGTTTTAAATCCTTTGGATTACACTCGTTCTGCGTGTGACCAAATAGGTTCTCGGTTTATGTTGGCCGTCTATAATTAACCATTAATTATAGAACGATCATGAGTGGCACCTAGTAGTACATCATGATCCCCAATTAACCGAAAAGATCAATTGATCGAACTATTTCAAACCCTTCAGTAGCTCAAATGAATCGTGCTCCATTCCCTTCACTCATCTTATACCCACTTGGTTCAGGACATGGTCTATTGTGTCAGTCCCCACTAGGCTGACTACGTAACACCTAGCCCAAGTATCATTTCCTCGTCCTACGGATTCTAGTTACTCCACATGTATCGAAGAGTACCTTACTCTAAACATGTAATGCTTTGGCCAAAGACTTTAGTAACAATCCGACGAGAGGCCATGGGCATACATCTCCTCGCAAGGAGTGGTGAATCCTTTATAGGCTATTCAAACACCTTCGATCATTTCGACTTATACCCAATCATCCCGGGTCCACATCTCCTCGGAGATGTTTGCTTAAGATGTCAAAGCATAAGTCTCCATGATCAAGATGACTTGAATACCGCAAGTCAAAGGAACATCGCACTTAAGCCACAGTAAGAACTTCATTGACATATCTATATATGCAGAGAACCATATGAAGTCTTACGGCTGGTCACTCCAATGAACTAGTTACCATAACTAGCATCCATGATCAACTCCGGACATCACTATGTCTCCAGCCAGTGAGAATCAGCTGCTTGGATACACCAAGGAGTATACCTCGTGCTAGTCTCGACAGAATTGATGGTGTCCAAATCCATCAATTCATCGACTAGGATAATTCGATACATCACAATTACACATGTAGAGATACTCACTAGTTGTGATCCAATCACAAATTCTCTCATGCCGTGAATCGATCGTGGACATTCAGTAAATGAGTTTAAGATCCAATCAAATACATAAAACATGTATACTCAAATAGTGAATCTTCATTTATCATATAAATGGTTCATACATAAGGCGATTGCCTTAGGACATCTCTCATATATTACTAACAGATGTCATACCAAGAATGAGAAGTTTGATAGTGGTGGTGTGCATCACTAGAGCTCACCCCGTGGAGTAGGAACCCTAGTTCTGAACCACGTTAAATCCCTTGTGTTTATGTGTTTGTGTGCTTGTGTGTGTTTGTCTCCACTGTACATTTTATTTCTATATTCCGTTGCATACTAACTTATTGTAGACAAGCATGCTATCCATCAAAACAACGAAAAACTACTATTCACCCCCTTTAGCATGACAACTGATCCCCAACAAGTGGTATCAGAGCCCAGTGCATTCAGAAGAACAAGTCACCCTAATTACCAATCCTACAAGTGGTATCAGCGGGGCGCTCTTCACTAGATTAACAACCAAGGGAGCAAAGTGCTAGAGGAAGATGGAGCTACCTAATGATGGATTGGGCTACGACATCACCGTTCCACCTATCTTCTACAGCGAACACTTCGCTTACTGGAAAGATAGGATAACATATTTTTTAATGAACGACTTTGACAATTGGCTTTGCATTGTGCATGGATTTGATCCCCCCGAGGACAAGAAAGGAAAAGTTCTCAAGAAAAAGAAGTGGACCGAAGAGGAAAATTAGAAATAAAAAGGTAATGTCAATGTTAGCTAAATCAATTCCTAAGGATTTATTGTATAGCCTAGGAGAATTCTACGATGCTAAGGAGCTATGGGACAAGTTGGTTGAGCTCCACGAAAAACCCTCACCGGCATAAGATAAAGAGGAAGCCGAGGAAAGCTCATCATCGGCTCAAGAATGTGAGGAATTAGAAGTTGAGAGATGCTCAACATCCGAGAAAGAGGAGGTCTTGGAAGTCTCCACCTCTAGGATTGAGGGGGAGAAGAGACACCCAACACTAAAGCAAGAAGAATCCTCTACCTCTGGAGCTCATGAAGAACAAGCTCAAAGTTCTTCTCTATGTAACTCAAGCATATGTATTAAAAATAAAAAATCATATAATATACTTTAAGTGTAGGGAACAAGGTAACTACAAAAGAAAGTGCCCAAAAAGAGTCAAGAAAACTCAACTGGCACTCAAGGCCAAGGAAGAGATCAAGGAGGCTGGAGCCCCAATTCGAAAGAGCAAGGAGTATATAGTATGATTTCGGTGCAACAAAAGGGATCACTATATGAGTCAATGTCTGAAGGGGAGAAACCGAAAGAAGGACAAGGTAGAGAGCTCGAGTGTAGGGGGAGCTCCAATGGCAAAGCCTAAGGTAACTTTTAATAATGATATTTCAATTATTAATGATAAGAAGCATGCTAGGAATGATTTTAATTCACTTGCAATTGTTCATGATAACAAGCAATCTAGAAATAATAATAAATATTATTTCTTAGGTGTTAAACATGTTAGTTTGCCTAAAAACAATTCTAGGTCAACCCTTTCCTAAGGATAAGAACAATCTAAGCATTAACTCCAAGAAATCTAAACACATGCCTAGGAAAAAGAATATCTCAAGAAATAATGGAAATTAAAAAATAGAGATATTAGAAAAGGAAAACCAAGCCTTGAGGTCAAGGCTTGAGAAATTATAAAAGACCCTTGTAAAAATGACAAATTCAAGTCAAGGGTCAAGTAGTCAAAGGTTAGAGTCTAGAAGGCAAGCATTGCCTAAGGACAAGAAAGGTTTTGGTCACAAACCTAAGTCCAAGAAATCTATGTCAACCTACCATAGTGTTCCATTTAACTATAGAATCAATTCTAGGTCTAGAAAGGTCAAGGTCACAAGGGAGGTAATCCCTAAAGTTGACTTTATGAAGACCAAAGTGATAAGGCCTCTAAAAGGCCTAAGAAAGTCACTAGCAAGGTTACGAGGGGAGTTACCCCTAAAGTTAACCTTGAGAAGACCCAAATGACCAAGACTTCAAAGTCTAAGAGGGTCATTAGGAAGGTACTTAGAGAAGTTATCCCTAGTGAGTACTTACAAAACCCAAGGAGCTCCAATAGGTATTGGGTTCCTAGGATCGTGATTCCATCACGCTAAATGGGTTTAGGATGTGTCAATCCTAAATGAATAAGTAGTTAACCTAACCATAGTGAAGTTGACATTTTAGAACATTTTCAAGGTGATGTGATACCTTAAAAATGAGATTAGAAATTTATCCTAAAAGATTTTAGGATATGCCAATAGAATTAAAGAAGTTTGAAAATTTGATCAAAATTGGCACAAGATAGGTTAGAATCAATGGTGTGTCATTTTGGATTTTTGGCACACTTGAGAAATTAATTTATTATGACAAAATGGGGCTTAATCCTAGTAAATGGTAATTAGGCTTGAAATCTAAGTATTCTTACACCTTTATATTTTATTTGACATGCTTTCTTTGACATATGACATGTCATGACATCATGATTCATATACTTATTTAAATGTCATGATCATGCTTAAGATAATATATGTCATGTTTGTATTTAGGTTTATATTTATGTCATGACATCATGATTATTGACAAATATTTTAAATTATGCACATTTTTATGTCATGATCATCATTCATGCATTTAGGATAATTAAAATGAAATTAAGGATAATGACATGATTTGAAGTCCCGTGATAAGGAAATTAAATAGAGTTGCCTAGATAAAATGCATGAGACCTTAGATTAGGGAATAACCTAAACTCACATCTCACAAGGACTATAAATTGGCATGTGTATATTGATGCACCCTATACACATGTGAGATGTTAGAAAAATGAGTTAAATTCAAAGTGCATAGTTCTTGCATCTAGATGAACTCAACCTCATAATATAACATGCACTACAACAAATTTGACTTTCCGCAATACGTCATCAATGATGCACATATATAGTGTATTGTTAATAATAATTTTTATTGCGTACATAATTAAGTACACTACAGATAGTAGTTAAAAGTATATTATTCGCATCGCGTATTAATGTATGTTCTTAAAAGTTTACTATTCACAACGTACATTTGCTGTTAAAAGTCTACTATTCGCAGTGTGCATTAATGTATGTCGTTAAAAGTCACTACAATAAATTTACCTTTTTGCAACATGCTAATCAAGCACGCCACAGATAAAATTATATTTGTTAATTAAATATCAATCAAGTGCACTCCGAATTTATCTTACCTCAAGTGTTGAAAATAAATAATTTTAAATTTTAAATATCTATGATTACCAACATAGAATAAAATTATTTAATCAATAATAATTTTGTAAGATGTTATGAGAAATTTTTTTGATGTATTAAATAATTTTAAATTAATAATAATCATATACATTAGAAAATAGAAATATATACAAAACATATTTTTTTTCTAAAAATTATATTAGAAAATAGAAAAATAAAAATAGAAAATTAGAACTAAAAATTTTAAAAAAATTACAAACCAATCGCTCGATGAACTTCTCTCATTTAAAATTTTTTCACTTTTATTATTTAAATGAATTTAATTTAATTTTCATAAATATCAATGCTCGAATCTAACGCATTATGAATAATATTATCCTATGATTCTGCAGCGTGCCATTTAAGCGCGTTGCGGATAAAATTATCTTATGATTTTGCAGCGTGTCAATTAAGTGTGTTGCGAATAAAATTATCCTATGATTTTACAGCACGCCAATTAAACCGTGGATAATATTATGCAGCGATTCTGCGAAGTCATATTAGTTTAATGGAAAATTTATTTCTTAAACCTCCATCTTGCCCTTTTCGTCGTGATTTCACGCATGCCCTTCGTCTATCGCCCTCCTTCGGTCGTTCCTGTCGACCTCCTTCTGTCACCCTCCTTCGATTGTCGTCCATCGTCCTCTATCCATTGCAACTTTAATATCTGCATCGTATCTAAAGCCGAAATAAATCTCGAGTGCATGGAGCGGAAAGGGAGGAGAGGAGGGCTCATGGAGGGTTTTCGCAGTTGCAAGATCTTCTTCATTGTCTTCTTTACCTGTCGTCATTCTTGACTACAAGGCCATGCAGTCTCCCCGCAAGAACAAACTCTCGCTGCCCCGTAAGAAGAGGCCGCCCATCATCGCCGAGGTCTAGATGACCATTGGTGTCACCGAGGAGCCCTTCCTTCGCTCACCCGGCGGATCCGACTCTTCTACTCCTTTTCTCGGATTCTTCATGCAGGAGAGTGCGGCAGAGAGGAAGCTCTAGAAGGCCACCAAGTGGATGGTCGAATGCACCGAGACCCAGGCGCAGTCTAGTAGGGTATTCGTTCTATTGATTTTATTCTACTACTCCAAAAGACTTTTTTTTTAAAAAAAAAAGTGATGTATTTAATTCATATATCCAGTTTTGGTTTATGCTATCTTAGAAATCACTTGCTAATTGAACTCTCAGTTCAATTCATCTTCCACCGAAGAGACTGTCTTGTTTGTGTTATCACTATAAACACCATACCTTGTTTTGAAGTAACAATAAAAATCAATGTTTTACCAAAAAGATGATGTATGAGTATCTTCGTCGACCACCCTTCAAAAGGTTCTGTATTACTTCTTGGTATAAGAGGGATTGGTATACTCGGTGCATTTGTGTAGATAATGTTTGGCATTTTCAGTTGCTGCCTTGGTATCATATCATGTAAAGTTTCCTAGTGTCTAAAAATGTCATAGCAAATTGGTTGTAGGGGTGTTGCCAAGCTGTGAACTCTAGTTTGAACTCAGTTGGATAGATATCAGTCAATTAAAAATTATGCCTATATAGTTTGGAATGGTTAACTTTTAAAGACTGAATCCTAGAGATCCTGAATTGAACTTCACGAGTGAGTTACTCTACTCTTAGAGTGCATTTGGTTCAAGGGGGACATTTAAGGTATTATTTCTATCTCATCGTCCTTATCCCTGTTACTTTTGTTTGTTACTGTATATACTAAAGCAATTTCTTAGTGTTAAAACTTTTAGGCGTTTAGTTTAGTTAGGACCCATCTAAGTGTTTTTGTTAAGATTTTATATTGGGTCCGAAATATATGTGTATCTTGAACAAAAGGACGATAAATGTTATCATTCTCCACTACTCCAACAATTTATTTCTAAAATTTGATTTAACAATTTCTTTTAGCTCAACACCATTTACAAAGATGCGAAATAGCAAGTTTTGCTTCCTTTCATTGCCCTCATCATCATTGAGTTGTCTTTGTTCCATTGTCACCTAGTTTAGTTTCTAGCACTTCATTGTTTCATTTAATTTGTGGCCTATAATTTTCCTTTTTGATCTTTCTACTTTTTGTTTCAGTAGTTAATCAGTGTTTGTATCGATGGACCTCTGATACATTATTAAAACATTGCTACATAGTTGGAGATATGATACATTGCTAGAGCATTCTTATATAGTTCATTCTTTTTTCACACTGCAGATTCAATGTCCGTCTAGAATATGCTGAGAGAGTTTCGCATAAGGCAGGTTTAGTGCTTAATTTATATGGTGGAACATTTGGTGTACGTTCTATTAAAACTCTTCTAATGATTGTCCTTGAGCAATCCATAGTTATCAAATAACATAATCTTTTAGTAGTTTCCAAATAGCTGAATTCAGAAACAAAAGCAACTTGATACATCATTCTAGATATGTGTACTTCATTTTAGTTTTGATCTATCTCTAGCATTATTGCTCATTTATGTATAATTTAATTGGACAGATTGTAACCCTAGAAGATGTTGTTGAAGAGATTGTTGGTGAAATATTTGATGAAAATGATTCAAAGGTAAATTTTCATAGCTGACATTTGCAGTGCTTTCATTGTTCCAGTTAACTTCTTGTTCTTTCCTGTTAAAATTGCTTCTCGTTGAAGTGTTTCTTCTCATGCATGTAAGAAATTGCTCCAAGGAGAAAGCTGAGAAAGAAGATGCTCTTTTTCGGTATGGTGAATCCATGGCAAGAATAGCTTACTTAAAAACTGAGATCTCTCGCATCCAAGAAGATCTTAAGAGGCTAAACGATGAGATGTTAAAGAAAGCTAGAAGTGTAACTTGTTCCGAGGAGCAAATCCTTCTTCTGGAGAAGGCAAATAGAGCTTTGCAGTTAGAAATGGACACTTTAAAGAAGCTAAAGGAAGTGCAGCAAGAAGAGCTTTACATTAAGGGAGAACAATTGGCAAGATTAGAAACTTCCATGCAAGATGAATACGCAAGACTTGAAATGGCTTTGCAGTTTATAGAGAAGCAATATGTTCGGTCCCAGGAAGAGACAAGAATTGCACTCGAGAAGGTTAAAGAAATGGGAAGTGACCAAATTGAGATTGGAGGAAGAACTTGAGAAGGTCAGGGAGGAGAACAACAACAGAACAAATGAGCAAAAGCTCTTATCTACTCTCAAGATAATCGATCTGTAGGATGAGATAATTTCCCTGAGAGGACTTAAAGGAAAGCTTCAAAATGAAGTGAATATGTGCAAGGAGGAAAAGGAGCTGCGGTATGAGGAGCTCTGTGAAATCAAAGAAAAATGAAAAAATTTAGAGAAAATGTAGCACCTGCTGAAGAAGTGTCACGCTCCAAGAGTATATTTGTCCGTCAATTGGATGATACCCTCTTGTGACAATATAAGAAACAAATCCGATACAAGGCCCAAATAGCTATTGGTACACACAAGCTATAAATCACAGTGAAATACTTTGACAAATAATAAAGATACAAAAACTCAAATATGCGTACTAGTACGACTTTAACACAACAAGAACACATAATCAAATCCAACATCCAAATAAATCCATAATAAAGGTCAAATACATACAGCACAACCATATACCAAAATGTGAAAACAATATAGAATAAACTCCAAAACATGCAATCAATCATAATACAACATCAATATGGAATAAAATCTAAACACTCGGTGTGAAATGGGATCAACTGGCAGAGCTCTGAGCACCCAAAGAATCTTCTACCTGGTACCTAGGCGACAGGAAAACTCAGGGTTTGTGCTGCTGGTGAGTATAAGACTCAGTGTTATATGAAAGATAGTGCATGAACTATATATAAACATATGAAGATCAACAGGTATATAGTCTTAAAAGTAATAACGAATAACCATCAATATAAATATAATCAATGCATATACTAAACTGATCCACCATATATAATGTAATGTACTGACAGACCTTAAAGTCTGCAATGACACAACTCACAACAACCTGAACAAGTATACAACAATGTAACACATACCAATAACATACATGAAAAATATCACACCTATAATCAACACATAATCATATGAACAATGTATAATCAAATGCATAAACAAACCTGGTCCATCCTATGCAATAACATAATGCTAATCAAATGTACATAACAACCTGATCCAACTCATACCCAAGTACTCCACATACAATAGTATATACTATGCAAATAATATGTATAATGATGTACAAACACATGTAGCAATCATAACTCAAACAAATGCAACATC
Source organism: Wurfbainia villosa (assembly GCA_025175895.1). Classification (NCBI taxonomy): domain Eukaryota; kingdom Viridiplantae; phylum Streptophyta; class Magnoliopsida; order Zingiberales; family Zingiberaceae; genus Wurfbainia; species Wurfbainia villosa. The sequence goes on along the minus strand of CM046003.1, from coordinate 69,710,272 downwards.
TCACATGCATATGTAAAAATCTCTCTCTCTCTCTCTCTCTCTCTCATATATATATATATATATATATATATATATATATACATCACACAATGCATATACATGGTCATGTCTGCACACCCCGCTCGCTACCATGATCCTAGTGTGACCTAGGTGACACGACATGACAACTGTCCCAACTCCAACTATCACTACTCTCGAGTGGCCGAATGGGTAGTATAAGTAAGTAGGTAGCTACAAGCTACACAACGGGGGTTCCTACTACTTGCCACTCTAATTGTCACTATCCATGAGTGATCGAGTGCTGGACGGCAGGATAAACTGCATGCAACTCCAACTACCACCATCAACAGTGGTCGAGTGCGGCACAACAGATGAACTATACTCCACACCAGCTACCACTACCCCGAGTGGCCAAGGAGGCAGTAATGACTGACGACCCTCTCAATCACAAGGGATATCAAGTCGACAACATGCATGTAATGTAATGATGCACAACTCCATACACATAAATCTACAACACACTCTCTATCTCACAGAGAGTCATATACAACAGACAGACAATCATGTTAGGACCTCCAATCTATAAACAAACTCTATCAACAACTCACTCAACCATACCCAGAAGACATGATCCACAATAGATACACAATGCAAAGTAATATGAAACGATAATCAAATCCACATTTAGATCCATCACCTACCCCCAGTAATGTAACATAACAATCCAAACCAAGACTACAACTATGCTCATCTACATGCACTTATACAACATCTATAAATCAAATATATATAGAATATGTAATCAACATTAGTGATAAACGAGACTGTATAGATATCGAATAGAGCATCTCGAAGTTCAACGGCTAAGTATCAAGCACAGGAATAATAAGAGTGGAGTCAAGGTAATGATACTATCATCATAATAAAGTTCATGCACTAAGATCATCGATCTACTGAACTAAAGGAAGGAATTATCCACTTGATATGTAACTCGTGCTAGCTGTCTGCATATAAGAAATTGCTTCGAATCATAAACCTGCAACCATAAAACATAATATATAACTAAGTTCTAAAATAATCCCAATAATAGAACCACACCAATTCTTAACCCTACAGAATCCTACAGGATATTGTCATCTCTAAAATACCCAAACGTTGTATATAAATTCATAAATGGAACCAATAAATAACTAGCTATAGATCTAGCATCACTTCCATATTAATCCAAATCAGACTAACCTCACACCGACTCCATTACCCATAGTTATCCAGAAGATCGAACCCCTTGCTACCCTCCTGTAAACACAAGCTATTTAAGTTTCTTTTAATCTACAATCTCTACATCCTTAATCTAAATCAACAGTACGATAATGAAGGTACCAACAATGATGTGTGCAAGCTATCCAAGTAAGGAACGATCAGTCGACAAGATTGTACGCTTCAAAGAATCTATCCAGTGACCAAGAGTGTAATGGACAACAAGATCAAACTCAAGGCAATTGGTGCGGCAGCAATTGCGATAGGGACGCCAATGAATCCATCGCTTAGGGTGAAACAGAACTATGATCTAAATGCAGAATGCCCCTGTTGGATCGAGAAGCATCGCTAGAGGGGGGGGGTGAATAGTGATCGTAAATTTTTTCGACGTTTCGTTCGAGTAGATAATTAAATGAGTAAGAGCAACAGAAAATAAAGAGACATGTTTATTTTAGTTCACAACCCAGCGGTTGCTACTCCAAAGCCCTATCGGTCCTAGACCGCATACGGAGGGCAAAGCACTATAATGTCTCCTCCTTGTTAGAGGTAGGAGACAACGATCACAAAACCGAAAGTACGAGGATGAGGCAACAAGCCTACCTCACCTCGTTACGATTAAAACAAAGAATACAATAAAAACAATTACTTGCTACTACTGCCGACGAAGGAGATTTGAACTTATCGTCGCGTCAGCGTTATGACGGCGTTGGAGCGTTGGCGTTGTAGGAGCACTTGAGAATAAACTTGATGTTCTTTGGAGTTGGAATCCTCCCTTCCTTTTATAGATTTTGGCCTCTGAATTTGTCTCCTCATATTTCGGAATAGATCACGAGGTTGTATAAATTTTATCGTGAAGTGGCCGCGTCAAACTTTATCTGTTTTGACCTAGCGGTGATTGTCGCCATCACGATCGATGCCTCCCATCAATCGATCGATGAGCATCGATTCGCCCCATGTCCAATGATCATTGCTCGGCCAGCCACTTCCCTGCAGTGAGAGGTTAGCTCGGAAAATGATAAATACGACGGTTTCTAACCGTCCAATCTCAACCTAGACCTTCCACAAGAAGTCTTAGTCGGATCGCCACCTACGGTCATCCCCGTACAGAGGACACGACCTTACCATCTCTCACTCACACGAGCTTACCTCGATTCTTACTGTGTCACTTTCGCTTTCGGCCTTCCACTCGATTCCTTTGGCTCCCTCCGAAGTCACTCGAGTGTCGCCCGACCACCGCGGCTTCCTCCGGGTGTCGCTAGCCTTCAGCTCTAGCTTTGGTACTTTTCTGCACACTCGATTTAGCTCGTGAGATAACGATGTAAACTTAACTTTGTGTCTTTGCTATAATCAAAACACAGGTTCAATTATCTGGTGCCCCTGCACCAACAATCTCCCCCTTTTTGATCTATGGCAAACCAACACAAAGTTAAGAGAAATTAAAGCATAAAACAAGTATAGTAGATGATGAATGTCATTTTCAAAAACTCCCCCCTAACCCTAGGTGAGTTTTGAAAGAGATACTTTAATTTTCAAAATTAAATAAATTTTGTGTTACTCCCCCTTAACTCCCCCTTAACTTTCGCTCTTCTCCCCCTTTTGCCATAAATCAAAACAAATGTTGGGGTTTGTTATGTAAAATTGGAGTTTTTTTATATAAAATAGGGGTTTAAAAATAATATGGTATATGCATGCATCAAGATAAATTAGCTATGAGTCCAAGCATAACGTCTAGCAGTAGTCAGATAGATTGGTTCGAGGTGTGACCCTCTGCACCAATAATCTAAAGGTTTGTAATATAACCCTTAGAGTTAGTTTGCTTTCCCCCTTAGTCAAATATATGAAGTATAAGAAATGTAGGGGGCGCTAAACTTTGGCCTAAGAGTTGTTAAGTACAATAGTTGGAAAAATAAGTAGTATTTTGAAGAGGTTATATTTCAATTATCCTTAACATCTCACCCATTCTATGTGTCTCAGAATTTATTCACCTTATATGTTTTGTGAGATGATTTTAAATTGATTAAAGATAGTCAACCTTGGGTTAGATTTGGATTTAACCTTTAGATCGTTAAGAAACTTTTCGAGAAATTGGCTTCCAGGTCATGGCGAGGCATAGGGGCCTTCTTTGATCGGAACAATGACCACTTCCTTAGACAAAGATAAATTCAAGAAAATATCACTTAAGTCACTTAGGGTTACTTCCTGGTCTAACTAGTTTAGGATACGACGAGGTAACTTCAACTAGTTCCACTCGGTCAAGTGCACCAAGCTAGATATGCCTTATCTAGCTCGAATACACGAGACTTTGTTTCCCTAACGTACTATCATCTCGCCGCATCCTGATACTATGTTGTCAAGAGTTGACTAACTATTTTCCCTATCTAGCCATTCTACAAATTAAAGTAAAATATTCAATGGTTTTGCTAAGTAAGCGGGTATACTATTTTAGTGTTAGCTCCCCCTGGACCATTGAACCAATATGGTCTATTCAAATAATGAATTTGATTCTGGGGAATCCAAAACTTATTAGTCCTTATATGTGAATTTAATAAAACCTTTGGGACCCATGTTTGGACTCTTTGATGACTACGATTTACGATAGACATATATGACCTATTCGTAGTCGTTGACCTAAATCCGAGTACGACTTTGTTGTACACGACTCTTTGGGTTCCAAGTAGTCGGTTAAGATTCTTAGATCCCAACGTGAACCTTTCCAACATAGCCTCAACCTCTTGAACTCTGTCTTTCAAGAGAGAATTCTCCTCCTCATGTTTTTCAATTTGGGTTGAGTTTCCCTCTTGAACTTGACTAGTTGAAGAGGTTAGAGTAGCCTTTTGCTTGAGGGTTTCAACCTCCTCAAGTAACGACTCAACCCTAGACTCGGACTTAGTTAATTTCCTATTAAGCATTTTAATTATATTGTAAAGCGTATGAATTAGTGAGCGGCTAACCTTAATTTTCTCTTTTGGTCCGGCTTTGAGTTGCTTCTCGAAGTAGTCCTCGAGTTCGGAGTCGGTGTTGTAATTGGATTCGGATTCGGACTCTGACTCAGACTCTTCGGGTCTTACCATGCATGCTATGCCACCACCTTCTTCGTTGTCCCATGTTGCATGAAAAGCCTTCTTTTGATTTGATTTGAATTGTGCCCTCTTTTGATTCTTTAGTAGCCTCCTTTCCCTCCGAACGATCTTCCGCACTACGTTCACTATTGCTTCCACCTTTTTCGGATTCTGACTAATTCGTCGGGTTCGAGTCCATCTTCTTGCCTGGTAGGTGGCTTGCTTCTTTGTCCTGCAAGTAGAGCAATACCTCTCTCGGCCCGGACCACGTTAGTTTGCTCGTGAAGTTCAAACTCAGAAAATAATTCATCTAACCTAAGCTTCGAAAGGTCCTTAGAGACCTTGTAGGCATCGACCATGGATGCCCACAAGGTAGTCCTAGGAAATGAATTAAGAACGTACCTTAGTAGGTCGCGATTTTTGACCTTGTGTCCGATGGTGTGTAGGTCATTGACAATGTTCTGGACGCGGGCGTGTAGTTGCGTCGCCGTCTCGTGTTCCTGCATCTTAAGGTTATACAACTTATTAAAAAGAAGGTCACGTTTACATACCTTAGCATCGGGCGTTCCTTCGTGTAGCTCGATTAATTTGTTCCATAGGTCCTTGGCGCTAATGAATGGTCCGATGCGGTTGAGTTCCTCCTTGGACAAGCCGCATTGCAATATTTGGGTTGCTCTTGCATCGGCTTCGATTTGCCTCTTGGTTGCATTTGTCCACTTGTTGAAATCCAAGGGCTCTCCTTGATCATTGGGTAGAGCTTTGGATTATTATCCAAGTCTCGACTTGTGTTTTCAAGAAACACTCCATCCGACCTTTCCAATAACGGAAATCATCTCCGTTAAAGAACGGAGGTCGGGTGGTGCTATACCCCTCAATGTGAGCCATTAAGTATCTTCCAAAAACACGAATAAAAACCAAAGGAAATTCCAAAACTTGGTCTTGGATTAGTAATGCGGAAAATAAATAGGAAATAAACAGAATCAAATGAGAAAAATAAGAAACTAACAAAAACTAACAACTTACGACCTTCGATGTCCCCGAAAGGGTACTAGACGTTGGATTTTAGGGCTGGAAATAGCTTGTTAAGAGGATAAACCTTGGTAAGAAATGTAGATCTCTCAGAGAGCTTCGATTTGGTAGGTAGATCGTTATGTGAGTCCACTTGTGCGAAAAGTTATGGTCGTTTTACCGTCGGCTATTCCAAGAGAGAATACTTGCAAGCACACAACCAAAAGAAACGTACCAAGACTTCGTCTTGGATTAATAGTGCAGGAGGAAAAAGACCTAAAAAAATACGAATCGAAAAATATGAACAGAACGCCAAAATGTGCTAGATCGGTGGTTTCACCAAATCTTAGCGCCCCCGCTCTGATACCAATTGTTGGATCGAGAAGCGTCGCTAGAGGGGGGGGGGTGAATAGTGATCGTAAATCTTTTTGACGTTTCGTTCGAGTAGATAATTAAATGAGTAAGAACAGCGAAAATTAAAGAGACACATTTACTTTTACTTGGTTCACAACCCAGCGGTTGCTACTCCAAGGCCCTATCGGTCCTAGACCGCATACGGAGGGCAAAACACTATAACGTCTCCTCCTCGTTGGAGGTAGGAGACAACGATCATAAAACCGAAAGTACGAGGATGAGAAAACAAGCCTACCTCACCTCGTTACGATTAAAACAAAGAATACAATAAAAACAATTACTTGCTACTGCTGCTAACGAAGGAGATTTGAACTTGTCGTCGCGTCGGCGTTATGAAGGCGTTGGAGCGTTGGCGTTGTAGGAGCACTTGAGAATAAACTTGATGTTCTTTGGAGTTGGAATCCTCCCCTCCTTTTATAGATTTTGGCCTCTGAATTTGTCTCCTCATATTTTGGAACAGATCACGAGGTTGTATAAATTTTATCGTGAAGTGGCCACGTCAAACCTTATCCGTTTTAACCTAGCGCAAGGGCTGATTCGTCACCATCAGTCGACTGATGCCTCCCATCAGTCGACTGATGAGCATCACCGATCGCCCATGTCGAGTCATTGCCACGGCTGGCCACTTTCCTGCAGTGAGAGGTTAGCTCAGAAAATGATAAAAACGACGATTTCTAACCGTCCGATCTTGACCTAGACCTTCCACAAGAAGTCTTAGTCGGATCACTGCCTACGGTCGTCCCCGTACAGAGGACACGACCTTACCATCTCTCACTCACACGAGCTTACCTCGATTCTTACTGTGTCTCTTTCACTTCCGGCCTTCCACTCGATTCCTTTGGCTCCCTCCGAAGTCACTCGAGTGTCGCCCGACCACTGCGGCTTCCTCCGGGTGTCGCTAGCCTTCAGCTCTAGCTTTAGTACTTTTCTGCACACTCAATTTAGCTCGTGAGATAACGATGTAAACTTAACTTTGTGTCTTTGCCATAATCAAAACACAGGTTCGATTATCTAGTGCTCCTGCACCAACAACCCCCTCTCAAGCTGGAACACTCAGAGATCCCTCATTCAGGTAAATCAACATTAGCCTACGAAAGGCAACACTGGCCTCATGGATGAAATGTGCGAGCAGAAGGGAAACACGGTGATCTGAACACCGATGGCTGCCCACTCCCACCGGGGCACTTAGAGATCCCTCGACTAAGGAAAATCGGTGAAAGACGATGTTGGCTCGCAGCTCCGGTGTATACGGAAAAGAAGAGTGGACAACAATGTCGAGTGTAGGGTGGAGGCTAGCCAAGGGCATACGATCAGTGACGGAAGAGAGCAGGTGTAACTCGTAGTGAAGGTGGATTGGTGCTCGCTGTGGAGGCGACAGTGGTGTCATCGATCGCAATGATTCTGTTGCTCACAACGGTACTATCGCCCATGACGGTGCTGCCACTCACGATAAATGTTGGTCGGTTGCATGCAAGCGGAGATCAGGATGACTGATAGCTGCTCGGGTGGAGATCTTTAGCGGCGAAGCGGCAGAAGAGGAGGGTGACGACAAGTTGGACTCAGGCGACCAAAGGGCAACTGCGATGGTGAGGGAATGGTCACGATCGAGGGTGGAAGACTGACGATGCGACACGCAATTTGGAGAGGCAGATCATGACAATTGACCGAGCACGAGAGAAGAAGAACCATGACGATGAGGAAGAAAGGCGGCGACGAAATGGAGGTAGAGTGTAGAAATCGGGGGAGGGAAATAATAGGAAGAAATTAGGAAAAAAAATGATACCTAAGGTTTAATATTTAAACCTAGGAAAATTGAACCTATTGACTACTACCAACCAGATAATTCAAACATGCTTTATAAAAGCTTATTTGCTTCATCGCCATAAAATGTCATATTAATTCCCATTTAAATCCATAAAAAATTCTAAAGTTCCTGAGTAATTCTATAAGAAAATTTCTCAATTAACTATTATTTTTTTTCCCCGATATTTTACAAGAAGCAAATTCAAGATGCTAATGCTGAAATGGAGTCTAAAAAGATTGTACATTTGAAGAAGTTGGAGGATATCGAGAAGCAGTATCATGAGTCCCAAGAGGATTCGAAGAGTCTATATGAAAAGTTGAAGGAGACAAAGCTGTCTAATTTGAGCTTAATGGAAAAACTATAGAAGGTCGAGGAGGAAAACAACAGACTGAATGAACAAAGTCTTTCGTCTACTGTAGAAATACTAAATTTGTAGAATGAACAAAGGCTTTCGTTTAGTCAAATGTGTATGTGATCTTCTAATTTTGTGTAGTATTTGTTTGTGGTATTATAACTACGTGGTATTTGTGTATTGTATTATAATTGTTTGAATTTTGATTTTATAATTATTTGTATTTCAAGAATGCACTTAAGCGCAGTTCATGTCCGTATGCTACGGATGCACTTAATCGCAGCGTGCGGATGCACTTAAGCACAATGCACACCTACGCACTATGAATGCACTTAACTGCATTGTGCACTCGCGGGCTGTTGATGTCTTATGACTTTCAACAATTTGGCATTGTGCAGCATGCGATGCGCGCTGCGGATATGATATTTGCGCGCTACGATAAGTCAAATGTTGTAGTGATGGATGAATCATGAGGAAAGATAATGTACAAGTCATGTACATCTAGCCCATAGACCATGGTTCAATATAAAGTTCTAAAAATATTTTAAAATTATTTTAAAAAATCTTGGTGAAGTCTATCTTTTGATAACAATCACCATTGAACAAGTTGACACAAAGTTAGGCAAAAATATTGAAGTAATCAGTGGTTTTGAATTTTGTATAAATTTTACAATTTAATGGGTATTTTATTATAAAATTATTTTTCACCCATTGTATTTCATGCAAGTAATGTACATATGAATTTTCAAGGTTTTTTAAAATACATATAATTACTTATCATTTTTTGAAATTCGATTCAAAACTCTGATTTTTGAAAAATCAGAGTCCAATCGACTGCTACTTGGAGCAAGTCAACTAGTGATGATGCAATCGACTGATTCCAATTTCAGTCGACTTTCATGTTTGATTTCGGCTGAACAAGGTATGTTTAGTCATTTATCAGTAATGTTAGGCTACCTTAACATCTCCTAACCCTAGGATATGCTTTAGAAAGCATTGGAAGGGTGAAATTATCATTGAAAATGATTAAGAGAGTTATTTAGGGTAGAGTATCAAATTTTAAGGAAGGTTAAAGTTCAAGTTTGAACTTTTACCCGTATTTTTGATAGTTTAAATTTTCTATAGGCTTAGGAACTCTCCAAGGATATTGTTAGTGCAATGGTCTAGGGAGAGCAAACCTTTAGAGGGAGTGTGTCCATCAAGGGATGATGGATGCAATTTTGTGATATGGGATTTATCACTAGTAAGAGTGAATGCATCCAATATGTTTTTGAACCAAAGGGAAGAATGTGAAATCTCTTTGGGAGATGGGATATTGAAAATCTTAGTAGGCTTTTTGATGTATGCCAAAGGGAGAGAAGTGAGATTTAAGTTAGGTAAACCTTCACTATGCTTTGACATTGGAAGAGTATAGTTGGGTTATTGTTAGTCTAACTTAAAGGTATTGTCATACATAAAAAAAGGGAAAGATTGTTGGTGCAATTGACTAGACTTGAGTTGGACTTGAGTAGAGTTTTGATGTTTGTCAATACGGTTGGATATGGTTTGACCATATGTTGACCATGTAACTAGTGGATGATTGGAATATCCAAAGTCATATTGGGGAGATTGTTGAGCAATCAATCTCAGAATTCCAAGTTTTGATACTGCATGAAAAGTCCAAGTATGAATGCTTGGCAATTGAAAAGTCCAAGAATGGTTTTGGTCATGTAAGTCTAAGTGTGTAGTCTTGGAGGTGAAAGTCCAAGCATTAAGGCTTGGCAATGGGAAGTTCAAGGGTGTAGTTTTGGCAACGTAAAATCCAAGCATATAGTCTTGGTTGCATAAGTCCAAATGGATCTTAGCAAGGAAGTCCAAAGGTCAGGTTTTGGAAGCGTAAAGTCCAAGCATGTAGTCTTGGTAGCATAAGTTCAAATGAACCTTGACAAAGGACTTGATTAACATCGCATAGCCGATAGAAGCACCTGAAGACTAATACGAAGGATGAAGAGTCGTGGACTTGAGGGATCCGAGAGGCATGAGGCTGATTGAGGTGGCTAGAAGGCTTAGGGCAAGCTATGGGTGAGTATCAAGTATGACGGGATTAAACTTGGGTTAAACCTCGTGATTAAGGTTTATCAGTCGATTGGTCAAGTGTTTGACACTCAAAAGAGCCTAGTTTGACTCGAGCAGTCAACTAGAATTATGACCAGTCGACTGGTCGAGGAGTCGACTGAGGCTCGATTGCTCGATTGAGGTTGTGGCAGTCGACTACCATGCATGGGTTGTCGACTAATGGAAATGTAGCAGTCCATAGATTGTTGCATAGTCGACTGGCCAGTCGACTATAGGCCAGCAGTCGACTGCTAAGGTATACGTTGGGCAGATTCTATCATGGATTAAGTCATTGTGAGACAATGACATTGAGGTCAATCGACTATTGGGTAAGAGCAGTCGACTAGAAGGCACAAAATTAGCTTGATACAGGTTATAAAAGGAGCAACAAAGGGAGGATTTTAGTAGTAATGGCTTTCTTAGAGATTTGGAAGGGGAATTGCTGCTGCATTCCAGACTTTCCAAGGCATCTCAAAGTAACCAACAAGCAAGCAAGCAGTCAAGTTTTGTAAAATGTTCTTTACTTTTATTTTAGCTTCATTCTTGTATTTTGTTGTTGTACTTTTGTATCTTGTTGTTTATTATTGTAAACACGTATTGTAAGAGGGTTCTCCACCTCCGATATCATACCGAGGAGAAGTTTGATAGTGGTGGTGTGCATCACTAGAGCTCACCTCGTGGAGTAGGCACCCTAGTTCTGAACCACGTTAAATCCCTTATGGTTGTGTGCTTGTATGTGTTTGTCTCTACAATACATTTTATTTCTTTATTCCGCCACGGATATGTTATGTTTGAGAGTCACGTCACATACTATGGGATTAGATACCATGGCGATTGGCTTTAGGCCAAGTGGGAGTCTGTTATGTTTGAGAGGTGTCCTAAGGCAATCACCTTATGGCTATTTATTTGATAAATAAAAATGCACTATTTGAGTGCACATCTCATATGTGTTTGATTGGATCTTAAACTCATTTACTGAATGTCCACAATACGATTCATAGCATGAGAGAATTTGTGATTGGATCACAACTAGTGAGTATCTCTACATGTGTAATTACGAAGCATTGAAATATTCCTTAGTAGATGAATTGATGAGTTCGGACATCATCGATTCTGTGAGACTAGCACGGGTTATACTCCTTGGTTTATCCAAGTAATTGCTTCTCACTGGTTGGAGACATTGTGATGTCGAGAGTTAAATGTGGATGCTAGTTATAGGTAACTAGTTCATTGGAGTGACATGCTATAAGACTTCACATGGTTCTCTACATATAAGATATGACAGTGAAGCTCTTGAGTGCGAGTTTCCTTCGACTTGAGGTATTCAAGTCATCTTGGTCATGGAGACTTATACTTTGACATCTTAGTTGATACATCTCTACTGAGGTGTGGGTAATGGATGATTGGGTATAAGTTGAAGTGCTCGAAAGTAATTGAATAGCAAACAAAGGATTCACCGCTCCTTGCGAGGAAATGTATACCCTATGGTCACTCGTCGAATTGTTACTCAAAGTCTTTGGCCAAAGCATTGCATGTGAAGAGTATGATACTCTTGGATACATGTCGATGTAATTAGAATCCACTGGATGAGAAAGTATTACTTTGGCTAGGTATGACGTAGTCATCCTAGTGGGGACTAACACAATATACCAAGTTTTGAACCAAGTGGGTATAAGACGAGTGAAAGGAACGAGGCACAATTCATTGTAGCCGCTAAAGGGTTTGGAAATGGTTCCGAGATCAACCATTGATTTTTTGGTTAATTGGGGATCATGATGTACTACTAGGTTCCACTCATGATCATTCCATAATTAATGGTTAATTATGAACGACTAACATAAACTGAGAACCTATAAGGTCACACGTATAACGAATTCATCGAAGAGACTTAAAAAAAATTGAATTATCAAGATCGAGAGAGATCAAGTTTGGTTAGACCAAAAACATGACAAATATGGAAATATTTGTCAAGTCGGAAATGCGAAAGGGGCATGTCTTTTGAAGACGGGTTGGACCTTAAGAGGTTTAATTATAAACCAAATCCATTTGGTTTTAATTAAATGAGCCTTCTTTTGGTTAAGGGCCCAATTAGGATTTAATGGATGAGATTAAGCCTTAATGGTTATGGACTTATGGATTTAATCCACTAACCCATGACCCATTAGGTTTAGAGCCTATATAAAGAGTTATAAGGGCTAAAACCTAATGAATGGTCATGCTTAATCCCCTTCTCTTCCTCCTTGCCGCCTACTCTTTCTTCTCCTTCCTCTTCTTGCCGCTAACAAGAGTTGTTGGGGTTTTCCTTATCGCCGGCCCTAGCAAGTCCATCTCTTGCTTTAGGTATAACCAACTCCTCCCCAAGAGAGTGGAGAACTTCGACTAAGGCTTGGAACAAAGGTTTCTTCCTTTGTGCCCTTGGCCGAAGCTAGGAGAGTTGGGTTTTGGAGTTTGCCACTGGCCACCAAGGAAACAAGAGTTATTTCCTATTTTGTTAGGCAGACTTTCTTGCTCTCTGATCACCCGACCTTCTTACTTCATCTAGTAGCGAAGAGAAGGTCAAACTCGTGGCTTAGAGAAGTCGTCCGTCCGAAGATTCGGCGTGGACATGAGTAGAGACGAAGCTCCGCGAGCATCGTACGGTTGATGCCCTTCCAGCTCAACATCATCCGAAAGGTATACCTAGGATAAAATTGGTTTTATTCTTAATTTAATATAAAATTTTATTTGGCGAATATGTCTGCACGTGTTGTAATCTTGCATGTATTGATGTGTGTGTTGTAATAATTTAGGAAATTATTATATTTTATTCCGCTGCGTTCGTTTATGAAACAACAAAAGCATATTTTCACATCGGCTGCAACCCAACAGTGGTATCAGAGCCAAACCATGCTTCTACATATTCGTAAAATATATTTTACTAAGTCGTAGAAGTTTTTTGGAAATTTTCTTATTTTGGAAAAATTTCCATTTTTGGAAAGTCTCCTAATTTGTTACTAAAATTTCAAATATGGAAATTCCATAATTTAGGAAATAATTTTTTTTGGAAACATTTATCAAGAAAGATTAATTTGGAAATTGTTTCCTAATTAATTATATTTTCTTGATAGGTATTTGTTTCCTTAAATAAAGTATGCAACTAAATTTGAAATTATTTCCTAATTTAATTTTGAAATTTTGATTTATGGAAATCAAGATTCTAAATCATATTTTATTTCTAATATATTTCCTAGATAAAATATAATATTAAATTTGAATTTAAATCCTTATTTAATTAAAGAATCATGATTCATAAAATCTATATTCTAAAATATATTTTATCTTTAATATTTTTCCCTGGACAAAAATATGATATAAAATCTGGAAATTATTTCCTAATTTAATCAAGTAATGTTGATTTATGGAAGTCAAATTCCTAATTATATTTTTATTCCAAAATAATATAATGACAACTTTGACATAATCATGTCATATCACATGCCATGTAGTATGCCAAGATTAGATGCATTTTGTCATGTGTGTATTGTGACATGTCATCATATATGTCATGCGTGCGATATCATATAGGAAGAACATATTGTTAGTGAAAGCCCTAGAGTCAATCATATGATGATTGTTGTATGGACTTTATTGTATCATATTCCTATTTATAAAGGCATGGTTATTATATTTACTTGTATTGGTGCCAAATAACTAAATATAATAATGTCCTTGAGTAGTAGGTTCTTATCTATATCAATCGATTGGTTGAATCGATAATGAGATGATATAGAAAACACTACTCTTAATGATTCCTAGTCAAGTATTAACATTCAGGGACAATGTTAATGCGTAGAGACTAGCATGTAGGTCAACATGATGACTTGATCTCACAAGTCATGGATATGAGATATCAAGTTGACACATGGGTATGCATTGGAGAATGTATACTGAATGACCCGCCATGAGAAAGTATCATGGATCGTTATATGAGTGTCATATACTTTCTCATGTGGCTATTAGTATGACTATTAGTCCTTAGACCAGAAGTCACCATGGTTCCCTATATAAGGAGTTGCATACTTTGGCTTCGTTAAACGTCACTCGTAAATGGGTGGACTATAAAGGTGATTACTGGGTATGTAACAAATTATGCGGAGGGATGTGAGTGATGTAGATGAGATCTATCCCTCCTATATGACGGGAGTGATATCAATATTCTTGATAAAGTGAGACCACGAAGTGCATGGCCATGCCCAAATTAGTCAATATGAGATATTGAGCTCATTTGATTAGAGTGAGTCTACTTGGAGTTCAAGATATAAATTGTACCGAGGATGACACGGTCTATGCCTCAATTGGTCAATCTAGATGTCAAGGATAGAGGGACATTGTCACATATTGTGAGAGTCATAATTAGTAGTCACAAAGGTGATGTTGGAGCTCAACATTCTTGTAACTTGGGTAGCAATGATGTGTTGCTAGATACCGCTCATTGCTTATGTTCCTAAATCGGTTTAGGGACATTGCCAACATTACAAGAACCTATAGGGTCACACACATAAGGGCAATTAGATGGAGATTAGGTTCATATGATGAACCATGAGGATTAGGTTCATGGGATGAACCAAATTGGATTAAGAGTAATCCTAATTAGACTAATTGAGTTGGACTCAATTTGATTCAAATGATGAATGAGTCTAATTTAGATTTGATTAATCAAATCAATTTAAATTAATGAATAGAGATTCATTAAATTAAATTGACTTGAATCAAATGGTTGGATTTGATCAACCATGGGAGATAAGAGGTCAAGTTTGACTTGACTTGAGAGGGAATATGGAAAGGTCAAGTTTGACTTGACCAAATGTCATGTCATGATGATGACTTGGCATGGCCGGCCAATGATGATGCTCCACATCATCATTGACTTATCAAGTGGTGCCACCTCATCAGGGAGACCAAGAGACATTGGCTCTTGGAGTTACATGCATGCATGCAACCCCCTCTCCATGAAGTGGTCGGCCACTTGATTGGCATTAGATGAAAAAAAAAAATCATTTTTGTGTGAGTTACCACAACTTCATCTTCTTCCTTAGATCATCCTCTCAAGCTCTCTCCCTCTTCTTCCTCATCTTGCCGTGAGCCTCTAAGGAGTGTTGACACACTCAAGATTGCTTTTCTCCACCTATTGCTTGTGTGGATACCAATAGAGGAGTGTGCACTTGACGCTCTTGAGTTTCGGCGAAGCTTTGCGAAGGGCGTCGCATCGAGGGTAATGATCTCACCTTCTAGATCTAAGGTAGATCTAGGGTTTTTAGTAAACACATACATGTTTTAGTTTTAATATATCTTCGCACGGATCCGTGGCCGGACTTTCGGGGTTTCCGCAACACAAAAAGCGGTTTTTACGGCTCGGAAAAATCCCAACAGTGGTATCAGAGCCACGTGCGAAGCATGTATGTGTTTTGTTTTTGTGGTTTTTATATTAGATATAAAAATTATAGAATTTTATGTTTCTGTAAATTTCCTATTTTTATATAATTTTTGGGTATTTTTCTCGAAGAGTCGAAGCAACGAGTGTTGGGACACTTGTCGGCTTCAACCACCGAGAAAAACTCTCCGAAACGGCGAGTTCTCACTTTAGGTTTTTGGGACAGCGACTTAAGTCGCTGTAAAATCATAGTAGGGACACTCGCAAAGTTTATTTTGCGAGTAGGGGCGCTGCCCCTATCCCCGAAAGGGGCCTTGTCCCACGATCGCGCCCGGAAACCGCTTAGCGGGACCGTTACGGAGAGGTGACTCATAAAATTGAAAAAAAAAAAGAAAAATTATAGAAATTTTTTGTAAAAATACATAATTTAGAATTATGTATAATTATGTGATTGTCATGGCCCAATGACCCCAATTTGATTGGATTATGATGTGTTGTAATTCATAATACGACATGCCTGCCGTTTTTGTGGTTGTGCGTGTTGTATAGTGTATGCGACCTGCGCGTCGTACCTCTTCTTTTGAAATTCTAGTTGTAAATAGTTTTAGACTCGAATGTAACTCGAGTTTCATATTTGTAATGTAAAAAATGGAGCGGTGGAAAGTCCACTTGTAGACGAAGTTACGAGAAGGGTGCCGACGACACATGGCGGTCAAAGGAAGCACTTGGAGAAGCCGCTAGCCTTAGGTTGACCGTCCGATCTTCTCATTGGCTTGAGATGATCATAGTAGGGCCATGACTACATCACAGTTAATTATATATATATATATATATATATATATATATATATATATATATATATATATATATATATATATTTGATTTTTCTTGTATGTATGTGATGCATGCTAGTAGAATAATGCTTGTATGCATATGATGCATGCTAGGATATTTTTCTTGTATGTATATGATGCATGCTAGAATAATGCTTGTATGTATGTGATGCATGCTAATATAGGATAGTAAAGGCCTTAATGCATATATGATACACATCACGATTAGATTAGATCTTAATCGAATCAACTCGTAAATGCCTACCAAGTCCTTGATACACATCACTACCTCGATCATTTGTAGTTGTTGAATCTGCCAAAGCAGAGCAACGCATATTATCTTGGTAGGATGCGGAGGGACAATCTTGGTCCCGCCTATCACCGCTTGGGTTAGAGTAAGCTCAATTAGATTGAGTAAAACTAGTTAACTCAATTTGATCGAGTAGAACTATAGGCATATTCCAATCGTTGGAAAGATAGTATAAGATCGCATTTACACTAAATCTTGGGCGATTTAGCCAAAGCTAACTCAAGGTCTTTTGTAAATGTGGGTCTTGATCCTATAAACAAGAGTTGCATAGAGATCTAATCGGTAATGTGTTACCCACCGATCGTACTAAGTCTTGGGCGATTTAGCCAAAGCTAACTCAAGGCTTAGTATGATGTGGATCTTGTCCCGCAAGAATTATAGCTAGTTTGTATGAATCTAGTAATGTGGTTTGACCACATCCATAACTCGATTCTACAAAATTCCTATAATTCAGTGGGAGCATCATTTGATTAAAGGCCTAATTAAATGATAAAAGGAATATGATATTAATTCTTTACATTGTATGTTGTAGATTACTATGTCGACAAACACGAACACTCTCTCTCTACGTTCTATCCTTGAGAAGGACAAGCTCAATGGAGCAAATTTCCTGGACTGGTACAGGAACCTAAGAATTGTTCTCACCCAAGAAAGGAAGTTGCATGCGTCTTGGGCGGCCCATTAGGAGGCACCTCCGCCACCTTGCCTCATGGTGACAAAGATGCTTACAAGAAGCATCAAGATGATGCATTAGATGTGTCATGTCTAATGCTCGCGACCATGAACTCTGAGCTTCAGAAGCAACACGAGTTCATGAATGCTTATGAAATGGTTGGACATCTTCGTCAAATATATCAAGGACAAGCAAGGCATGAGAGATATGAAGTCTCTAAGGCATTGTTTGGGTCCAAAATGCAAGATGGGACTCCCGTAGGTCCATATGTACTCAAGATGATTGGGTACGTAGAAAACCTACAAAGGCGGATTCCCACTTGGCCAAGAGTGCCAGCGACGATCTTGCAATCTTTGCCACAAGCCTTACAATCAATTTATCATGAATTATAACATGAATGAAATTGATAAGCCCTTACTGAGATGCTCGGCATGTTGAAGCTATGAGCTTAACCTTAAGAAGGGAAAATCTGACACCATTTTGATGGTGCACAAGAAGAAAGGCAAGGGCAAGCCTAAAGGTAAGGGAAAGTCCCAAGCCAAGGGCAAAGGCAAAGAACTTAAACCCAAAGGAGGGTAGCGAGGAAGGGCTTGCTTCCCTTTGCAAGGAAGTTGGACCTTTGGAAGCGTAAGCTGCAAGGCTTACGGAAGATCTTAAGAAGAAAGAAGTGAGACTTCTACTTGAGTATAAATGTTATAGAAGTCAATCTATCTATTTCTTCATCATGGGTATTAGATCGGATGTGCATCTCACATTTGTACCAATGTGCGAGCCAGAAATAGCAGGCATTGACAAAGGCGAGGTGGACCTACGAGTAGGCAATGGAGCAAGGGTTATTCTTTGTTCGAACTTATGATCTATCTACGCCCTCTGGGCTTGTACTAGAATTAGATGAATGTTGTTATGTGCTGCTTTAACTAAGAACATAATTTGGTTTCTTGTTTGGACAAGAAAGGATTTACATTTATAATAAGAACAAATGTTGTTGATTTATTTAAATGATATGTTCTATTGTAGTGCACCTCTAATGAGCGGACTCTACTTTCTAGACTTAGAGAGCCCTATCTATAACATAAGTACCAAGAGGTTCAAGTCAAATGAGTTGAACCAAACCTATCTCTCGGCATTGTTGCTTAGGTCACATAAATGAGAGTCGCTTATCTCGGCTCCATAAGGATGGGGTTGCTAGACTCATTTGATTTTGAATCATATGAGACATGCAGTCTTGCCTTTTAGGCAAGATGACCAAGACTCCTTTAGTGGACACATGAAGAAAAGCAGATTTGTTAGGACTTATACATAGTGATGTATGTGGTCCTTTCAATGTTCTTTGCTAGAGGTGGTTGTTCTGGTACTTCATTACATTTCTTGATGACTTGATAGATATGGTTATGTGTATCTTATGACACATAAATCGAATCCTTTGAAAAGTTCAAAGAATTCAAGAATGAAGTACAAAACCACTTGCAAGAGTATTAAGATACTTGATCGGATCGAGGTGGTGAATACCTTAGCCATGAGTTTCGTGACTATCTAGTTGAGTGTGGGATTCTATCCCAACTCACTCCTCTGGAACACCACGGGAATGGTGTATCCGAAAGGAGGAATCATACCCTATTAGATATGGTACGATCTATGATGAGTCACCACAGATCTTCCTATATCCTTTTGGGGATATGCTCTGAACATGACCTTTACCCTTAACCGTGTACCATCCAAGGCTGTCATTAACACACCATATACAATATGGATAGGGAGAAATCCCAAGATGTCTTTCATGAGGATTTGGGGTTGTGAGGCTTACGTTCGACGTCAAGTCTCAGACAAACTGGGACCCAAATCTGATAGGTGCTATTTTGTTGGATATCCCAAGGATACAAAGGAATATTACTTCTACATTCTATCGGCAAAGTGTTTGTGGCAAAGACTGGGGTTTTTCTAGAAAGGGATTTTGTTTCTAGAAAAACTAGTGGGAGTACGTTCGATCTTAAAGAAATTCAAGATAAGGACCATAGCACTGAGGCCTTGATGGAGGTTGAACAGAAACCACAAAGTGTTGTGGGTGATGAGGTTGTTGCACAAGGAGTTGTGGAACAACCACCTGTTCTGGTAGACCTACCTCTTCGCAGATCTGATAGGGTACGTCCTCAGCCTGAGAGATACTCATTTCTCTTGTCTGACCATGATGACATTATGCTCATTGAGAATGAGCCTACCTCCTATCAGGAAGCTGTGATGAGCCCAGATTCTGAGAAATGGCTAGAGGCCATGAGATCCGAGATGGAATTCATGTACACCAACCAAGTATGGACTTTGGTTGATCCACCTGAAGGGGTCAAACCCATTGGGTGTAAGTGGGTCTTTAGGAGAAAGACTGACATGGATGGACTCACGCATACCTATAAGGGTCGATTGGTGGCTAAAGGTTTCAAGCATATTCATGGTATTGACTATGATGAAACCTTTTCTCCAGTGGCGATGTTTAAGTCCATTCGGATCTTGCTTGCTATTGCAGCATACCACAATTATGAGATCTGGCAAATGGATGTCGAACCCGCATTTCTGAATGGAATCTTACTCGAGGATGTGTACATGATACAACCTGAGGGTTTTGAAGATCCACAGCATACTGGGAAAGTATGCAAGATGCAAAGGTCCATTTATGGGCTAAAGCAAGCCTCTCAAAGCTGGAATCTTCGATTCGATGATGCGATTAAACAGTTTGGTTTCATCAAGAATGAAGATGAACCCTGTGTCTACAAGAGGGTTAATGGGAACACAGTTGTCTTCCTTGTATTGTATGTGGATGACATACTACTCATTGAGAATGACATCCCTTCACTGATCTGAAGACTTGGTACGGGGCGTGCTTCTCAATGAAGGACTTAGGTGAAGCAACCTGTATTCTAGGCATCAAGATCTATAGAGATAGATCTAAGAGATTGCTTGGCCTAAGTCAGAGTACATACATTGACACGGTATTACTACGGTTTGCCATGAAGAATTCCAAGAAGGGACTTCTGTTGATGTCACATGGTGTGAGTCTTTCAAAGACTCAAAGTCCCTCTTCTAGAGAGGAGAGAGACCGTATGGATAAGATCCCTTATGCATCTGCTATAGGATCTATCATGTACGCCATGTTGTGTACTCGTCCCGATGTCTCGTATGCTTTGAGCATGACGAGTAGATACCAGTCAGATCCAGGTGAGCGTCACTGGATAGCAATCAAGAATATTCTTAAGTACTTGAGAAGGACTAAAGAATATTTCATGATATTTGGAGGCGATGAGGAACTAGCTGTAAAGGGTTACAACGTTGCCAGCTTCCAAACTGACCAGGATGATTATAGATCGCAGTCAGGGTTCGTGTTTTGCTTGAATAGTGGCGCTGTGAGCTGGAAGAGTTCCAAGCAGAACATAGTTGTTGATTCTACAACAGAGGCTGAATATATCGGTGCTTCCATCTCATTCGAGAGATTATCGATAGAGGAGATGTGAAGATTTGCAGAGTACCCACCTAGGCTAACATCGCAGATCCCTTGACCAAGGCTTTGGCACAGAAAAAGTATGATTGGTCACACTAGGTCATTGGGTATTAGATACTACGGTGATTGGCACTAGTGCTAGTGGGAGATTGTTAGTGAAAGCCCTAGAGCCAATCATATGATGATTGTTATATGGACTTTATTGTATCATATTCCTATTTATAAAGGCATGGTTATTATATTTACTTGTATTGGTGCCAAATAACTAAATATAATAATGTCCTTGAGTAGTAGGTTCTTATCTATATCAATCGATTGGTTGAATCGATAATGAGATGATATAGAAAACACTACTCTTAATGATTCCTAGTCAAGTATTAACATTCAGGGAAAATGTTAATGCATAGAGACTAGCATGTAGGTCAACATGATGACTTGATCTCACAAGTCATGGATATGAGATATCAAGTTGACACATGGGTATGCATTGGAGAATGTATACTGAATGACCCGCCATGAGAAAGTATCATGGATCGTTATATGAGTGTCATATACTTTCTCATGTGGCTATTAGTATGACTATTAGTCCTTAGACCTGAAGTCACCATGGTTCCCTATATAAGGAGTTGCATACTTTGGCTTCGTCAAACGTCACCCGTAAATGGGTGGACTATAAAGGCGATTACTGGGTATGTAACAAATTATGCGGAGGGATGTGAGTGATGTAGATGAGATCTATCCCTCCTATATGACGGGGGTGACATCAATATTCTTGATAGAGTGAGACCACGAAGTGCATGGCCATGCCCAAATGAGTCAATATGAGATATTGAGCTCATTTGATTAGAGTGAGTCTACTTGGAGTTCAAGATATAGATTGTACCGAGGATGACATGGTCTATGCCTCGATTGGTCAATCTAGATGTCAAGGATAGAGGGACATTGTCACATATTGTGAGAGTCACAATTAGTAGTCACAAAGGTGATGTTGGAGCTCAACATTCTTGTAACTTGGGTAGCAATGATGTGTTGCTAGATACCGCTCATTGCTTATGTTCCTAAATCGGTTTAGGGACATTGCCAACGTTATATGAACCTATAGGGTGACACACATAAGGGCAATTAGATGGAGATTAGGTTCATATGATGAACCATGAGGATTAGGTTCATGAGATGAACCAAATTGGATTAAGAGTAATCCTAATTAGACTAATTGAGTTGGACTCAATTTGATTCAAGTGTTGAATGAGTCTAATTTAGATTTGATTCATCAAATCAATTTAAATTGATGAACAGAGATTCATTAAATTAAATTGACTTGAATCAAATGGTTGGATTTGATCAACCATGGGAGATAAGAGGTCAAGTTTGACTTGACTTGAGAGGGAAGATGGAAAGGTCAAGTTTGACTTGACCAAATGCCATGTCATGATGATGACTTGGCATGGTCGGCCAATGATGATGCTCCACATCATCATTGACTTATTAAGCGGTGCCACCTCATCAGGGAGACCAAGAGACATTGGCTCTTGGAGTTACATGCATGCATGTAACCCCCTCTCCATGAAGTGGCCGGCCACTTGATTGGCATTAGATGAAAAAAAAAATTCATTTTTGTGTGAGTTACCACAACTTCATCTTCTTCCTTGGATCATCCTCGCAAGCTCTCTCCCTCTTCTTCCTCATCTTGCTGTGAGCATCTAAGGAGTGCTAAGCACACTCAAGATTGCTTTTCTCCACCTATTACTTGTGTGGATACCAATAGAGTGTACACTTGACGCTCTTGAGTTTCGGCGAAGCTTTGCGAAGGGCGTCGCATCGAGGGTAATGATCTCACCTTCTAGATCTAAGGTAGATCTAGGGTTTTAGTTTTAATACATCTTCGCACGGATCCGTGGCCGGACTTCCGGGGTTTCCGCAACGCAAAAAGCGATTTTTACGGCTCGGAAAAATCCCAACACATATGCATGAAGATGAGACCTAAAACCCTTATACAAATTTTAAAACTTACACCTACCATTAATATTTGGAAATCCTATGCGATAAATAATGAAATCGTAGCGGAAAAATGATCCTTTAAGTGATCCCTGCAAAAGAAAATGCATACAAAGTATAGATAAAAAAGGCCCTATTCTATAGGGTATACCTTTGAAGCGTGCCCTTTGTCTATCCCACTCATCCACGGTTCGTCGGATCTCTTTCACGTTCAAGTGTTCGTGCCTCTATGGTATCCACATGAATACTCTTTTGGAGAAAGGAGACAAAACCTTTGGTTGTGCTAGCAACCAAAACAAGGATCTCCACACAAGACTATGGCCAAGAAGAGGGGAGAAGGGAAAAATAGAATCTACGATACCAAAAATCCAAATCCCTCTTGCACATTGAGGAGGAGCTTAAATCCCATTTTTCCCATGCATTAAAATCTCATTTCATGCATTGATTCAATTGTATGCACCAATTATTTTCATGCAACGTTTAAGAGTCAATTAATTCTATTGTTGGTGCAATCGGTCCAGGTCACGATTGACCAGACTCGAGTTTGACTCGAGTAGTGTTTTGATGTTTAACATTGATGTCTGACAATGTGTTGGGGAGATTGTTGGTGCAATCGACCTAGGTTATGATTTTGATGGTTGACGATTGTTTGACCATTGTCATGGGAGAAGTCCAAGTCTTATGTACTTGACATGGAAAGTCCACATCGGTTGGCACGGAAAGTCCAAGCATGGGTCTTGGCAAGGGAAAGTCCAAACATGGGTCTTGGCATGGAAAGTCCAACATAGGTTGGCAAGGGAAAGTCCAAGCTTGAGTCTTGGCAATTGAGAAGTCCAAGGGGAATATTGGCGGCGTAAAGTCCAAGGGTGGAGTCTTGGCAGCATAAGTCCAATGGTTGATGGCGTAAAGTCCAAGAGGAGTCTTGGCAGTGTAAGTCCAATGTGCCTTGGCAGTATAGACCAGCTTAGCATGACAATAGTCGATGGAAGCACCTGAAGGATAGCGTATGGATGAACAAGTCTTGGATGACTTAGAGGGATCCAATAGGCGTGAGGCTGACGGAGGTGGCTAGAAGGCTTAGGTCTAGGCTAAGGGTGGTCTAGCAAGTATGGGGGAACTATACTTGGGGTAAAACCTCATGTTTGAGGTGTATCAGTCGACTGATGGGAGTCGACTAGAGTTCGACTGCAGGAATTGGTCTAGTAGTCAACTGCCAGCATTGGACAGTCGACTAATGGCCTGGGCAGTCTATCAGTCATCTGAGGTCGGGTATTCGAGCACAGAAGGTTCCCGAGTCGACTGCTAGGGTTTGGCAGTCGAGTGATGGCTCGATCAGTCGACTGATGGGCATGAACAGTCAACTAATGATCTATCCGTTGGAACTTATCCAACATGGCTCATGCCATTGTGAGATAACGGCTACAGGAGCAGTGGACTGATGATCCCGATCAGTCGACTGCTAGGCGAAAATCCAGCCCAAATGTAGGTTATAAAATCAGCTCATGAGGAGGATTTTTGGCAAGATTTTCTTGGGCGATTTGGAGTGATTTGCTGGAGCAAATCAGGGACTTAAAGGCTAGTCCAAGGCAATCAACAAACAAGCTTCCAAAAGATTGATTGTAAAGTTTTCTTTGCATTCCTTTATTGTATTTCATTTGTAATTTCTTGTATTTCATTCTTATTGTTGTAAGAACTATTGTAAGAGGTTTTCTCCACCTCCGGACTGTTCCGAGAAGGAGTTATTGATTAGTGGTTGTGTGTGCATCACTAGAGCTCAATCCACGGAGTAGGAACCATACGGTTCCGAACCACATTATATTTGGTGTTGTGCTTGTGTTCGTGTTGTATTTGTTTTATTGTTATTATTTCCGTTGCATATAACAAGTGTTGTAGACAAGCACACGATCAAATTCCATCAAGCGAACAACGATGTGCTATTCACCCTCCCCTTTAGCAGGCGCAGAGGTCCTAATAAGTGGTATCAAAGCGAGGTCGCTCTTCAAGGATTAACAACCAAGAGAGCACCGCTAGAGGAACAAGATGGAGTTTCAAGAAAAATTAAGATGAGACATCAACACACCTCCACCATACGACCAAGAAGATTTTCCGACATGGAGAGTGAGAATGGAGACATTCTTGATGATGGACATAGAAGATTGGTTCATCATCATGGAAGGTTTTGAACCCCCTAGGGATAAGAAGGGAGATGTTTTGAAGTTGAAGAAGTGGACCCAAGAGCAACGCCTAAAGTTCAAAACCGAAGTTAAGGTAACAAAACTTTTAGAAGATTTGATACCTAATGATGTTTTGTCTATACTAGGTGAATATCAAGATGTCAAGAAGCTTTTGAGCAAATTGGCAAAGTTCCATGAAGGACCATCACCGGCTTCAAGCGAAGAACAATCTCAAGAAGCCGAAGAATGTTCATCGGCTCAAGAAGAGGAGGAGGCCGACGAAGCAAGTTCATCTTCCTTACAAGAAAGTGAGGATTTGGAGTTTGAGAGGGAGTCGACATCTGAGGAGGAAGAAGAAGCACAAGAAGCCTCCACCTCTAGGATTGAGGGGGAGGAGACTAGGCCATCTTCAATACCGGAGTCTACTCAAGAGGAACCATCTATCTCCGGTCGAGAAGATGAAGAATCAATTCCGACCACCATTGACCTAGGAATATGGACACTATAAGAGCAAGTACCCTAAGAAAGTCAAGAAAAGTCAAGAAAATTCAAAATAAAATTCAAGAAAGTCAAGAAAATTTAAAATAAAAATCATATTATGTATTTTGAGTGTATGGAATATGGACACTATAAGAGCAAGTACCCTAAGAAAGTCAAGAAAAGTCAACCGGCACCGAAACCTCAAGAAAAGACCTAGGAGCCCGGTGCCTCAACCATTAAGAGCAAGAAGCACGTGGTATGCTTCAATGCCAACAACCGGGGCATTATAGGAGTCAAAGAAGGTCCAAGAAGGAGCATCAAATGTATGAGGAGCCTCTAAGGCAAATCCTAAGGTACATTTAAATAATGCTCATTCTTTAAGTAATAAGAAAAGGCATGCTAGAAGTAAACTTTCTATGTTTCATTAAGAGGATGCTAAAAATAATAAATTTTATTATTTAGGTGCTAAGAGTTATGATTTTAAAGATAAGGAGAAATTTGGGACTAATGTCCTTAGAAAAATCCTATCTAGTGAAACCATTACGAAGGTAGAGGACTATTTAAGCATTAACCCTAAGAAGGGTAGGCATATGCCTAGGAAATGGAGCAATGCCCAAAGATTAGATCAAAATTCAAAAATTGGGCAATTAGAGCTAGAAAATCAAGTCTTGAGGTCAAGACTTGAGAAATTGGAGAAGACCCTTTAGAAAATGAAAAATCAAATACAAGGGTCAAATAGTCAAAATCTAGGGTCTAGGAGTCAAAACCTAGGTTTTAGGAAATAAGAACCATCAAAGGGCAAGAAAGTTTTGAGTCACAAGCCTAAGCCCAAAAAGACCTATCATAATGTTCCATCCGATTATGGAACTCAAGTTAGGTCTAGAAAAACCAAGGTCAATAGGGAAGTCATCCCTAAGGTTGACCAAGGTAGTTGTCTAGTGGCCAAGGTTTCCATGAAACCTAGAAAGACCACTAAGAAGGTTACTAGGGAGGCAATCCCTAAGGTTAATCTAGTCAAGACCACAATGACCAAGGCTACCGAGCCTAGGAGGGTCATTAGGAAGATATCTAGGGAAGTTATCCCTAAGGAATACCTAGTAAACCCAAGGAGCTCTAATAGGTATTGGGTTCCTAGGAGCATGATCGATTCACGCTAAATGGGTTAGGTTGTGCCAACTTTAAATGGATAGGTAGTTAACCTAACCATGGTAAAGGTGACACTTTAAGATCATTTCCAAGGATATGGGTATCTTGAAAATAAGTTTGATTTAATATCCTAAAGGATTTTAGGATGTGCCAATACCATTTAAGAAGCTTGATAATTTGATCAAATTGTCACAATTAGGTATACGAGTCATGGTGTGTCATTATGGGTTTTGGCACACTTGGGAGATCAATGTATCAAGAAAATTATCTTAAGGCATAGAAATGACATTTGAGATTAACACTCAAACACTATATACCTTGATGTCACATACTTATCATGCTTCATGTGTCTTACCATATGGTTGCATGGAAAGTATGTTTATGATGTATTGCATCTCACAAAATATTTGATTCACCTTGATTGTGTATTTCAACACTTAGAAAGGGTGGGATGTTAGGAATTAAAACTCTTGGATATTAATGCTTGTGAAAATGGAATAAAATACCAAAATATATTAATAAATATGCAAACAAAGGCATAACACTAATATATTCGATATACATACATAAACACGTTAAAATGGAACGAAATTAAGCAAATAAATCAAAATTCGCTTAATTTCTGAACTGAAAATCAGATATCAGTCGACTGATTCAGAAATTCAGTCGACTGATAACACTGTAGCACGACACCGCGAGTTCAGCAGTCGAGTGTTGCTCCCAGCACTCGACTGATTGTTCATCAGTCGACTGACGATCCACAATAGTAGGCATGATGTTACTGTTGCTCGGGGCAAAAGAGATAATAGTCGAGTGTTGGTCACATCAGTCGACTGAGGACCCATAACAGTCGACTGATGATACTGTAGCTCGGCACAGAAAGTTCAATAATTGAGTGCCGAGCCAAGCAGTCGACTGCTTTTCTTCGTGAACCGCTCACTGAACCGTGTTCAGTCGACTGATAAGGCATATCAGTCGACTGGCGTCGTGATTTTTTAAGGTCGAGCCACTAGGGTTCAGCTTCTTCACGCTTTCTTCCCCCCGTGCTTCTTCTCTGATCGCTCCCAAAACTCTCCGACCGACCTACTCGTGCCCACGCCGATGACTCAAAGGCCTAGGTTTGAAATCTAACCTTATTCTTAGTATTTTGGTCCTTCTATCATGCTAATGACGCCATCTCACGACTTCCATTCTCCTCCACTACGAGTTAGGGTTCCGGCAAGATGTTTTCCGGCGTCTTCTCCAGCGTTACGGCTGCTTCTCAAGTCTCGAACAAAAATAGCACCAAAGTATACTTTCTATACCCTAAACCCTATCTTTTACTTATACCATAGTTTGATTTAACCGTGTTTTTGGTGTCATTCCATGGCATTGCATTACTTTCATCATAATCATGTAGAAAACAACGTAGGAGTGAGTCCAATGAGGGTGGGTCACTCGCGTACCAACCGATGTCAGTTAGGTATCTAGATGAGCGATTCTTTAGAACAAACTACGGTGATGTCATTCAGATTCTATGGCATTACCAGTTGATGAAGGTCGTTTTCTGCACGCATTCTATAAACGATGATCTTCTCAAGGAGTTTTACCTCAATTTGAGGAAAGTTGACGATAGCCTGAAGTACACCACTTGCGTTGCAAAACGCGACTTGGAGTTCACTCCTGCAATTTTGCAGGAGTTCCTGGAGTGTCGGCCATCCGACGACTCTTTTGTTTTTTACCCTGCTTTTGAAGCCCTTCTTCCTGCTCCATTTGACCATATATCATTAGAGTCCATGCATGAGCACTTCTTTCTTCGTCCTCGTCCACTAGCTCAAAACCTATTTCCAATCAATGACTTATCTACACTTGACAATATTCTTTACAAAGTCATTGTTGGGTGTATTCTTCCAATAGTGACTCAGGGTCAGGCCAAGATCCGGCCTCCCCATCTTTTCCTTATGTATGTCATGCGTCACCTTTTGGACATAAACATTGCATGACAAGGATTGCAGAACTTTAGCGAAAATGCTTAGCAATACGTAACCGAACGAAGCACCTGTATGGTTAGAGTCCATCGGCATCAACATATCTAGGGGATCACTGAGGTCTTTGTCAGACGCATATGACCGTATCACGGTGCAAAACTTTACACTAGTTGGGATGCGGACTAGACCTGGACAGATGGAGTGGGTGGTTTGGCTTCAGCCCATGGAGCATGAGGATCCAACTATAGAGCCTGGAGAGCCCACGGTAGAGCATGAGGGGCCAGCTGCTAAGGAGGATGACCTATGATACCAAATGCACCAACAACAGGTCTTTTAGAGCGGATTGCACATCTAGAGGCCAGTTTATAGAGTACCAGGGGAAGGTTGACTCGAGGTTGGAGGAGCTCAGACTGGAGCAGTCTTCCACTGGTCAGCAGCTGGGTCAATAGCTCAGCAGGATGGAGCAGCATCAGCTTGAGATCCTCGAGATGGTGCGGAGCTAGAGTCAGCAGCCTCCGCCACCTCCAGGAGATGGTTCCAGGGTTGATAGCTAGACGCACATCATATATTTTGTTTTTTACTTTTATAGTGAGGTCGAGAGCATTTTGGACATCTATTTTGCTTGTAAAAATTTAATTTATGTTTGAATGAAATATTTTGTTTGTGCAAAACCATGTGTCTTTGTCTGGTTGTGTGTGTGTTGTTTTATTTGTATAATTCATTTTGTCATGACATCATATCTCCTTTTATCATATAAAATGTTTCGACGAGCATAAATAGCACATGTAACTGAACGAATTCATGTTTTCAAGTATATTCATATGCCATGACATCATGATCATTAGTCATGTTTATTTATGTTATCATATATGTCATGATCATTCATGCATTCATAAAATTGATTTAAAGACAATGGAATGATTTGAAGTCTCATGTATAAGGGAATCAAATAGAGTTGCCTAGAAAATGCATGAAGCCATAGTAACCCTATTTCTACATCTCACAATCACATTGACTTGTGTGTGTTTTATACACCCTAGATACAAGTGAGATGTTAGGAAAATAAGTTAAGTTCAAGGTGCATAGATGTTGCATGTAGATGAACTTAAACTTATTTCAATCATAAATATGGATCATGAGGAAAGATAATGTACAAGTCATGTACATCTAGCCAATAGTCCATGGTTCAAAATAGGTTTTCAAAATCATTTTAAAATCCTTTTATAAAACCTTGGTGAAGTCTATCTTTTGATATCAATCACCATTGAAGAAGTTGATACAAAATAGATCAAAAATATTAAAGCTTTAATGGTTTTTGAACTTTGTATCAATCTCTTATTTTAATGGGTATTTTATTTTCAAACTATTTTCACCCATTATATTCCATGTAAGTAATGTGCGTATGAAATATCAAAAATTTTCAAAATACATATATTTACTTACGCATTTTCAAATTTTGTTTCTGAAAACTTGATTTCTTAAAATCAAGGATCAGTCGACTGTTACAGTTTATCAGTCAACTGATGATGATTTCAGTCGACTGTTATATGAAAGAGTCGACTGATAGGCTAATTTCGAGTAAAGAAGGATGTTTAACCCATGTTTCAGCTATGTTAGGTTACCCTAATTGTTCCTAACCCTAGAATATGCTTTGGAAAGCATTAGAAAGGGTGAAAATCCATTTTATATGAATTAGAAAAAAAATTTTAGGGTGTGTATCGAATTTTAAGGGAGGTGAAAGTTCAATGTTGAATCTTTCCCTTAATTTCAATTTGTTAGTGTTCCTATTGGCTTAGGGACTCTCCAAGGACATTGTTGGTGCAATGGTCAAGGGGGAGAAAGCCTTTAGGCGGAGGTATCCATCATGGGATGATGGATGTATTTTTCCTCATGAGAGGGAGAATTGGGAAAATTTGGAGAAGTAAGGATTGTCTCTCTTAAGTGATATGAGACTTATCACTAGGAAGAGTGAGGGCATCCTAGGTGTTTTTGGACCAATGGGGAGATTGTAAGATCTCATTAAGATATGAGACATTGACCTTCTTGGCGAGAACCTTTTTGATGTATGTCAAAAAGGGGGAGAAAGTGAAACTACCAATTTGGGACAATTGGTAAGGAGTTTTGAGTTAGGCTTTAGGCCTAACTCAAAGGTGTTGGGTTTTTGTCAAACATCAAAAAGGAGGAGATTGTTGGTGCAATTGATCTAGGTCACGATTGACCAGACTCGAGTTTGACTCGAGTAGTGTTTTGATGTTTGACATTGTGTTGGGGAGATTGTTGGTGCAATCGACCCAGGTTATGATTTTGATGGTTGACGATGGTTTGACCATTGTCATGGGAGAAGTCTAAGTCTTGTGTACTTGGCATGGAAAGTCCAACATGGGTTGGCAAGGAAAGTCCAAGCATGGGTCTTGGCAAAGGAAAGTCCAAGCATGAGTCTTGGCATGGAAAGTCCGACATGGGTTGGCAAGGGAAACTCCAAGCTTGAATCTTGGCAATTGAGAAGTCTAAGGCGAATATTGGCAGTGTAAAGTCCAAGGGTGGAGTCTTGGAAGCATAAGTCCAATGGTTGGCGGCGTAAAGTTCAAGCGGAGTCTTGGCAGCGTAAGTCCAATGTGCCTTGGCAGTATAAACCAACATAGCATGACAATAGCATATGGAAGCACTTGAAGGCTAGTGTATGGATGAACAAGTCATGGATGGCTTGGAGGGATCCGATAGGCGTGATGTTGAGGGAGGTGGCTAGAAGGCTTAGGTCTAGGTTAAGGGTGGTCTAGCAAGTATGGGGGCACCATACTTGGGATAAAATCTCATGTTTGAGGTGTATCAATCGACTGGGACAATATTCAGTCGACTGATGGGAGTCGACTAGAGTTCGACTATAGAAATTGGCCTAGCAGTCGACTGCTAGCATTGGGCAGTCGATTGATATGGAGATCCATCTACTGATGGTCGGATATTCGGGCACAGAAGGTTCCTGAGTCAACTGCTAGGGTTTAGCAGTCGAGTAATGGCTCGATCAATCGACTGATAGGCATGATTAGTCGACTGATGGTCTATCGATTGGAACTTATCCAACGTGGCTCATGCCGTTGTGAGACAACGACTACAGGGGCAGTTGATTGATAGTCCCGATCAGTTGACTTCTAGGCGAAAATCCAGCCCAAATGCAGGTTATAAAAGTAGCTCATGGGGAGGATTTTTAGCAATATTTTCTTGGGTGATTTGGAGCAATTTGCTAGTGCAAATCAGGGTCTTCAAGGCTAGTCCAAGCTAATCAACAAGCAAGCTTCCAAAAAATCGATTGTAAAGTTTTCTTTGCATTCTTTTGTTGTATTTCATTTGTAATTACTTGTATTTCATTATTATTGTTGTAAGAACTATTGTAAGAGATTTTCTCCACCTCCGAATTGTTCCGAGAAAGAGTTATTGATTAGTGGTTGTGTGTGCATCACTAGAGCTCATTTGAGCTCAATCCGTGGAGTAGGAACCATACGGTTTCGAACCACGTTATATTTGGTGTTGTGCTTGTGTTCGTGTTGTATTTGTTTTATTGTTATTATTTCTGCTGCATATAACAAGTGTTGTAGACAAGCACACGATCAAATTCTGTCAAGCGAATAACAATGTGCTATTCACCCCCCCCTCTAGCGGGCACACAGGTCCTAACAATTTTCATGAACGTTTGAGAGTCAATTAATTCCATTGCATGCAATTAACTCCCATTTCATACAACGTTGAGGAATCCTTTCAAATTCCATTTCATGCAATTGATCCCATTGCATGCAATTAATCCCATTGCATGCAAAAGGCTTCTCAAATTCCAATTGCATGCAATGTTCATGAGTGGAGTTAAATTACATTTTTCATTTGCATGAATGATTAATCATCATTAATCATGATGAACTTCTTCAATTGGTTTCACTTGAGTCTAACTCAAATTAAACCAATTTGAGTCCAACTCAAATTAGGCCAAGCAATGAGTCTAACTCATCCTAGTCCATTCAATTAACTAATGATTCATTTAGTCGAACTAAAATGATCCTATCTCCAAAATAACATGTTCTTTGTGTGTGACCCTATAGGTCTTCGTAACGTTGGCAATATCTCTAAACCACTTTAGACAAATAAGCAATGAGCGGCATCTAGCAATGCATCATTGCTTCCCAAGTTATGAAAATGTCAAGATCCAACAAAACCTTTCTGTGACTACTATCTTGTAGAACCTTATCCTTCTATCCTCGATATCTAGATTGATCAATGAGGCATAGACTGTGTCATCCTCTTATCAATCTTTGTGTCTCTTGATCCCCAAGTAGACTCACTTAAACAAATGAGCTCAATATCTCATATTGACTCATTTGAGCATGGTCATACATTTCGTGGTCCTACTCTATCAAGAGGCCTAAAGATATCACTTCTGTCATATGGGAGGGATAGATCCCATCTACATCACTCACATCCCTCCACATAATTTGTTACATACCCAAAGATGACCTTTATAGTCCACCCTGTTACGAGTGACGTTTGACGATACCAAAGTACATAACTCCTTATGTAGGGAACCGTAGTGATTTTAGGTCTAAGGACTATTCATACTAATAGTCACATGAGAAATTTTATGACACTCATATAACGATCCATGAAATTTTCTCATGGCGGGTCAATTCAGTATATATTCTCTAATATATACCCATGTGTCAATGTGATATCACATATCCATGACCTGTCAGATCAAATCATCAATTGACCTATATGCTAGTTTCAATGCATTAATATTGCCCTTGTATATTAATACTTGACTAGGAATATTTAAGAATAGTGTTCTCCACAGCTTCTCGCAATCAATTCTACCAATTGATATGATGTAGATAAGAACCTACTTTCTAGGGCATTATTATATTTATTCAGCTGACACAAGTATGAAGTAAATATAATAACCAAACTTTGCCTTTATTATTAATAGAATATGATACAAAAAGTCCCTAGTCAATCATCACATAATTGGCTCTATAGCTTATTACTAACAATCTCCCACTAGCACTAGTGTCAATCACTGTAATATCTAATATCCAATGACCTAATATGACCATCATACTTTCTCTGTGCCAAAGCCTTGGTCAAAGGATCTGTGATGTTAGCATTCGTCGGTACTCTGTATATCCTCACATCTCCTCTATCGATGATCTCTCGAATGAGATGGAAGCGATGTAGTATATGTTTGGTCTGCTGATGAGAGCGAGGTTCCTTAGCCTGTGCAATAGCCCCATTATTATCACAATAGAGGTCTATAGGGTCCACTATGCTAGGAACCGCCCAAGTTCAGTGATGAACTTCCGGATCCAAACAACCTCCTTTGCCCATCAGATGCAACAATATACTTGGATTCTGTTATAGAATCTGCGACTATCTTGCTTCGAACTCTTCCAGCTCACAGTGCCACCATTCAGGCAAAATACATATCTTGACTGCGATCTAAAATCATCCCTATCGGTTTGAAAGCTTGCATCACTGTAACCCTTTACAGCAAGCTCCTCATCGCCTCTGAATATCAAAAAATATTCTTTCATCCTTCGTAAGTACTTAAGAATATTCTTGACAACTGTCCAGTGACTTTCACCTGGATTTGACTGGTATCTGCTCGTCATGCTCAAAGCATACGAGACATCGGGGTGAGTACAAAGCATGGCGTTCATGATAGACCCTATAGCAGATGCATAAAGGATCTAATCTATGCAGTCTCTCTCCTCCTTAGAAGAGGGACATTGAGTCTTCGAAAGACTCACACCATGTGACATTGGTAGAAAACCCTTCTTGGAATTCTGCATGGAAAAACAATTTAGCACCTTATCAATGTATGTACTCTGACTTAGGCCAAGAAGTCTCTTAGATCTATCTTTATAGATCTTGATGCCCAATATATAGGCTGCTTCTCCTAAGTCTTTCATCAAGAAATAATTCCCAAGCCAAGTCTTCACAGACTGCAGCATAGGGATATTGTTTTCAATAAGAAGTATGTCATCAACATGCAAGATAAGAAAAATAACCATGCTCCCACTAACCCTCTTGTAGAAATAAGGTTTATCTTCATTCTTGATGAAACCAACTCTTTGATCGCATCATCGAATCGAAGATTCCAACTTCTAGATGCTTGCTTTAAACCATAAATGGACCTTTGCAGCTTGCATACCTTTTCAGCATGCTTTAGATCTACAAAACCCTCAGGTTATGTCATGTACACATCCTCGAGTAGGTTTCCATTCAGAAATACAGTTTTAACATTCATTTGCTAGATCTCATAATCTTAGTAAGCTGCAATAGCAATCATGATCCGAATAGACTTAAGCATCGCAACTGGTGAAAATGTTTCATCATAGTCAATACCATGAATCTGCTTGAAATCTTTAGCTACCAATCGCCCTTTATAGGTATGCATAAGACCATTCATGTTAGTCTTTCTCTTAAAGACCCACTTACACCCAATGGGTTTGACCCCTTCAAGTGGATCAACCAAAGTCCATACTTGATTAGTGTACATGAATTCCATTTCGGACCTCATGGCCTCTAGCCATTTCTCAGAATCTAGGCTCATCACAGCTTCCTGATATGATGTAAGCTCGTTCAACTCAACAAGCATAACGTCATCATGATCAGACAAGAGAAATGAATATCTCTCAGGCTGATGACGTATCCTATTAGACCTGCGAAAAGCTTGGTCTACTTTAACAGGTTGTTGCTCCACAACTTCTTGTGCAACAATCTCACCATCCACAACACTTTGTGGTGCATGTTCAGTTTCCATCAAGGCCTCAGTGCTATCTATATCTTGAACTTCCTCAAGATGGATTTTACTCCCACTTGTTCTTCTAGAAATGAACTATCTTTCTAGAAATACGTCATTTTTAGCGACAAACACTTTGCTTTGTGTGGGATTGTAAAAGTAATATCCCTTTGTTTCCTTGGGATATCCTACAAAGTAGCACTTGTCTGAATTAAGGACTAGTTTGTTGAATACTTGACGTCGAACATAAGCCTCACAATCCCAAATCTTCATAAAAGACATTTTGGGACTCTTCTTAGTCCATATCATATATGGTTTCTTTATAATAGCTTTAGATGGAACACGGTTAAGTGTGAAGACAACCGTCTCTAGAGCATATCCCCAAAAAGTAGGTAGATCAGTCTGACTCATCATTGATCGTACCATATCTAATAAAGTACGATTTCTCCATTGGGATACACTATTCCACTATAGTGTTCCAGGTGGAGTGAGTTGAGATATGATCCCACACTCAACTAGATAGTCACGAAACTGTTGGCTAAGGTATTCACCACCTCGATTTGATCGAAGCATCTTAATACTTTTGTCAAGTTGATTTTGTACTTTACTCTTGAATTCTTTGAATTTTTCAAAGGATTCTGACTTGTTTTTCATGAGATACACATAGTCGTATCTAATGACTGTTGGATCGAGAAGCGTCGCTAGAGGGGGGGGGTGAATAGCGATCGTAAAACTTTCGTTTTCGTTCGTTCGATACGCAAAGTAAACGAGTAAACACAGCGGAAAATAAAATGACACGTTTATTTTACTTGGTTCACAACCCAGTGGTTGCTACTCCAAGGCCCTATCGGTCCTTGACCGCGTACGGAGGGCAAAGCACTATAACGTCTCCTCCTCGTTGGAGGTAGGAGACAACGATCACAAAATCCGGAAGTACGAGGATGAGGCAACAAGCCTACCTCACCTCGTTACAAAAAAAACAACGAATACAATAATAAAAAGTATTACTAGATCGCCTAAGAAGATCTGAGGTGTGTCGCGCGCGCTTATGATGTTGAAGCATTGGCGTTGTAGAGCACTTGATGAATAATTGATGTGATTTGAGTGGAATCCTCCTCCTTTTATAGACTTTGGCCTCTGAAATTGTCTCCTATTTCTTTGGAACGGATCATGGATTTTTCCAAATTTTATCGCGAAGTGGCGCGTCAAGCGTTATCCGCTTTGACATAGCGCAAGCCGAAGTCGTCGCCATCGATCGATCGATGGGATCGATGATGCATCTCATCACCAATCGATATCAGCGATCGCCCAATGTCCAAGATCATGATCGCGGCCGCCACTTCCTGCAGTAGAGATTAGCTCGAAAATGATAAATACGACGGTTTCTAACCGTCCGATCTCGACCTAGACCTTCCACAGGAAGTCTTAGTCGAATCGTCGCCTACGGTCGTCCCCGTAAAGAGGACACGACCTTACAATCTCTCACTCACACGAGCTTACCTCGATAGTAGCTCTCGCTTCCGGCCTTCCACTCGATTCCTTCGGCTCCTTCCGAATTCACTCAAGTGTCGCCCGACCACCACGGCTTCCTCCGGGTGTTGCTAGCCTTCAGCTCCAGCTTTAGTACTTTTCTGCACACTTGATTTAGCTCGTGAGATAACAATATAAACTTAACTTTGTGTCTTTGCCATAATCAAAACACAGGTTCGATTATCTAGTGCCCCTGCACCAACAATGACATCATCAGTAAAAGTGATGAAGTACTGATAGCCTCCTCTAGCAGCGATATTGAAAGGGCCACATACATCAGTATGTATGAGTCCTAACAAGTCTATTGCTCTTTCGCCATGTTCACTAAATGGAGTCTTGGTCATCTTGCCTAGAAGATAGGATTCACATATCTCATATGATTCAAAATCAAATGAGTCCAGTAATCCATCCTCATGGAGTTGGGATATGCGACTCTCATTTATGTGACCCAGGCGACAATGCCAGAGATATGTTTGGTTCAAATCATTAGATTTGAATCGTTTGGTATTTATGTTATAGATTGGGTTTTCAAAGTCTAGAACATAGAGTCCATTCATAAGAAATGCACTGCAATAGAACATATCATTTAAATGAATAAAACAATATTTGTCCTTTATCATAAACGAGAAACCTCTCTTGTCCAAACAAGAAACAGAGATAATATTCTTAGTTAAAGCAGACACACAATAGCACTCTTCTAGTTCCAAAATAAGCCCAGTGGGCAAAGATAAAGAGTATGTTCCTACAGCTATGACAGCAACTCTTGCATCATTGCCTACACGTAGGTCCACTTCGCCCTTTGTCAATGATCTACTCTTTCTTAGGCTCTGTACATTAGTACAAATGTGTGATGCACAGTCGGTATCTAATACCCATGAAGAAGAAATAGATAAATTAACTTCTATAACATATATACCTGAGACAGAAGTCTCACTTCTCTTTTTCTTAACTTCCTCAAGGTATAACTTGCAGTTCCTCTTCCAATGCCTAGTTTCACTGCAGTGGAAGTAATCCCCTTCCTTAGACACCCCGCCTTTAGCCTTGGATGTAGTAGAGTTGGCGTTGCCTTTGGCTTGGGTCTTACCCTTGCCTTTAGGCTTCCTTTTGTCTTTGCCCTTTTTAACCATCAGTATGTTACTAGTCTTGGTTTTCTTGAGATTGAGTTCAGCAGTTCTCAACATGTTGAGCATCTCAAGCATAGGCTTGTCAATTTCGTTCATATTATACTTCATGACAAATTGAATGTACCCTTCCGACAATGATTGCAGGATAAGGCCAGTGGCCAATTCTTGGCCCAGTGGAAATCCTAGTTTCTCAAGGTTCTCTACATACCCAATCATCTTGAGTACGTGAGTTCCTTCTTACATCTTGCATGCAAATAGGGCCTTAGACACCTCAAATCGCTCGTGCCTAGCTTGCCTTAGATATAGTCATTTCAAGTGCTCAACCATATCATGCGCATCCATGTTCTCATGTTGCTTCTGAAGCTCAAAGTTCATGGTGGTAAGCATTAGGCAGGATACATCTAGTGCATCATCTTGATGCTTCTTGTAAGCATATTTCTCCGCACGAGTGGCAATAGTGGCGGGTGCTTCAGGAAGAGGTTGCTCTAGGACATACAATTTTCATTCTTGCTTGAGGACGATCCTTAAGTTTTTGTACCAGTCTAGGAAATTAGCTCTGTTGAGCTTGTTCTTCTCAAGGGCAGATCGTAGAGAGAGAGTATTTAACGTATTAGATGACATGGTGATCTACAACAATAAAATGCAGAAATAAGTATCATATCTAAATCATTTAATTAGACCTTTAATTAAATGATGCTTCCATTGAATCACAGAGCTTTGGTAGGGGATAGTCATGGATGTAGGCAAATGCCTTTTTTCCATACTACTAGCTCCCAACCCAACAACTACAAATTCGTGTGGGATAAGATCCACATCATACTTCACCTTGAGTTAGTTTTGGCTAATCGCCCAAGATTTAGTATGATTAGATAGGCAATATTTCACCAATTATATCTTATGCAACTCTTTAAAAGAAAAAGAGTCAAGATCCACATTACACATCATCTTGAGTTAGCTTTGGCTAATCGCCCAAGACTTAGTATAATTATTCTTTTACCCTATCTTCCTAACTTTCAGGACATGCCCCTAAGTTCTCAATTTAATTGAGATAACTTAATTAAGTCTCACCCAAAGTTCGATAGCAGGACATCACAATTGTCCACTTGCACTCTTCCAAGATAAAATGTGTCACTTTGCTTTGGCAAACCCAACAACAAATGATCGAGGTAGTAGTGAGCATCAAACTTTGGTAGGCATATCTATATCGACTCAATTAAGATAAAATTATTATCTAACATGCATCACATACACACAAAGCATATACCAACAACATATAAGCTTAAAATGTGACATGGTTATGGCCCGAATCTACAATCTCCTCAAGCCAATGAGAAGAGCGATGGGTCAACTTAGGGATAACATCTTCTCCAAGTGCGTCCTTTAGTTATTGTGTGTTGTCGGCATCCTTCTTATAACTTTATCCTCCAACAAATTTTTCACTCATCATTTCATATATTACAAAATAAGAATACTCGAGTTACATTTGAGTCTAAATCTAGTTTTATTTACAACTAGGAAAAATATGGAGGAAGGCACGACATGCAGGCCGTATTATGAATTACAATTTGCACACATAACACAATCACAATCTCATCGGGATTAAGGGTCATAACCATACACCATGGCATACATCATTCACAAAGATCTATGATATGCAGATTTTATTATGATACTAAACACGACTGATAAGCGGCTACAATAAGGTGGTCCCGCTAGCCAGTTAGCGGGCGAGGTCAAGGGGCAGTGCCCCTTGTGGGGTGCAGGGGGTTTCGCCCCAAAGCAAAATCTTATTTTAATGACTCATTGAATGAGTCGCTTCCCTTAGTTCAACATAATGAACCCGAGACCCTTGCTTGCCTCTGTTCGTAGCAATTTTGGGTGATATATCCGAACAACAAACATGTTGCTCGATCGACAAATATGTCATGCACATGTTGTTGCACAAAATCACCCAAACAATCGTGCATGCACTCATAATAAACTTCTTATTCAAATTTTATATCACATATAAAATGGCATACAACGATCTTTATGTATATACAAGTGACTATGATACCACTGTTGGAAATCCTATGCGATAAATAATGAAATCGTAGCGGAAAAAGGATCCCTTGAGCGATCCATGCGTAAAAAAACTCATACAAAGTATAGATCAAAAAGGCCCTATCCTATAGGGTATACCTTTGACGCGTGCCCTTTGTCTATCCCGCTCGTCCACGGTTCACCGGATCTCTTGCATGTTTAAGTGTTCGTGCCTCTATAGTATCCACACGAACACTCTTTTGGAGAAAGGAGACAAAACCTTTGGTTGTACTAGCAACCAAAACAAGGCTCTCCACACAAGACTTTGGCCAAGAAGAAGGGATAAGGGAAAAATAGAATCCACGGTACCAAAAATTAAAATCCCTCTTGCACGTTGAGGAGGAGCTTAAATCCCATTGTTCCCATGCATTAAAATCTCATTTCATGCATTGATTCAATTGCATGCACCAATTATTTTCATGCGATGTTTAGGAGTCAATTAATCTCATTGCATGCAATTAACTCCCATTTCATGCAACATTGAGGAATCCTTTCAAATTCCATTTCATGCAATTAATCACATTGCATGCAAAAGGCTTCTCAAATTCCAATTGTATGCAACGTTCATGAGTGGAGTTAAATTCTATTTTTCATTTGCATGCATGATTAATCATCATTAATCATGCTAACCTTCTTCAATTGGTTTCACTTGAGTCTAACTCAAATTAAACCAATTTGAGTCCAACTCAAATTAGGACAAGCAATGAGTCTAACTCATCCTAATACATTCAATTAACTAATGATTCATTTATTCGAACTAAAATGATCCTATATCCAAAATAACATGTTCTTTGTGTGTGACCCTATAGGTCTTCGTAACGTTGACAATATCTCTAAACCACTTTAGACAAATAAGCAATGAGCGGCATCTAGCAATGCATCATTGCTTCCCAAGTTATGAAAATGTCAAGATCCGATAAAATCTTTCTGTGACTACTATCTTGTAGAACCTTATCCTTCTATCCTCGATATCTAGATTGATCAATGAGGCATAGACCGTGTCATCCTCTTATCAATCTTTGTGTTTCTTGATCCCCAAGTATACTCACTTAAACAAATGAGCTCAATATCTCATATTGACTCATTTGAGCATGGTCATGCATTTCGTGGTCCTACTCTATCAAGAGGCCTAAAGATATTACTCTCGTCATATGGGAGGGATAGATCCCATCTACATCACTCACATCCCTCCGCATAATTTGTTACATACCCAGTGATCATCTTATAGTCTACCCTGTTATAGGTGACGTTTGACGATACCAAAGTACATAACTCCTTATGTAGGGAACCGTAGTGATTTCAGGTCTAAGGACTCTTCATACTAATAGTCACATGAGAAAGTTTATGACACTTATATAATGATCCATGAAACTTTCTCATGGCGGATCAATTCAGTATATTCTCTAATATATACCCATGTGTCAACGTGCTATCACATATCCATGACCTTTGAAATCAAATCATCAATTGACCTAAATGCTAGTCTCAATGCATTAATATTGCCCTTGTATATTAATACTTGACTAGGAATATTTAAGAATAGTATTCTCCACAGCTTCTCACAATCAATTCTACCAATTGATATGTTGTAGATAAGAACCTACTTTCTAGGGTATTATTATATTTATTCAGCTGACTCAAGTATGAAGTAAATATAATAATCAAATTTTGCCTTTATTATTAATAGAATATGATACAAAAAGTGTAGGGGATCGTTGGAATGCTAGAGGGGGGTGAATAGCGTCATGCTATGCGTCGATGGAAATCGTTTGCGTGCTTGTCTACAATTTTCGTTAGCGCAGCGAAAACAAAGATAATAAAGCAATAACGAAAACACAAACACGCAAACACAAGGATATAACGTGGTTCGGAACCGAATGGTTCCTACTCCACGGATCGAGCTCGGATGAGCTCTAGTGAAGCACACGCAACCACTAATCACAAATAACTCCTTCTCAACACAAGTCGGAGGTGGAGAAACCTCGTACAATGATTATACTAAGCAATACAAAAGATACAAGCTAATACAAATGAGAAATACAATGCAAGTAAAGAAAAACACTTTACAAGAGCACTTTAGTTGCTTGATCTTTGATTGTCTTGGACTAGCCTTGAAGGACTGGAAAGTACCAACTCTCCCCTTCAATTTGCCCAAGAAAATCACTTACTTTTTCCTCCTCCATGAGCTCCTTTTAAATCTTCTACCTGTGCTGGAAAAAGTCGATCAGTCGACTGATCGGGACCATCAGTCGACTGATGCCACTGTTGTCGTGAGACAACGGCTAGATCCACGCTGGAAAAATCTAACGGATCCATCATCAGTTGATTGATCATGACCATCAGTCGACTGATCAATCCATCACTCGACTGTTGACCGCAGCGGTCGAGTGAGACTCCATTCTGTGCTTGATTTCTCGAGCATCAGTCGATTAATCACAAGATCGATCGACTAGCCAATCGATCATTGTCCACCTGGCGTTGGTGCTGCGATACCAGATCAAACCCTAGTTGACTCTTACGGTCGGCCCGCCACATGTCACACCTCAAACATGAGGTTTTAGCCCAAGTATGGTTCCCCCATACTTGCTAGACCACCCTTAGCCTAGACCTAAGCCTTCTAGCCACCTCCATCAGCCTCATACCTCTCGGATCCCTCCAAGTCATCCATGACTTGTTCATCCATCGCGCTAGCCTTCAGGTGCTTCCATCGGCTATGTCATGCTAACGGTGTCTACACCGCCAAGGCACATTGGACTTACGCCACCAAGACTCTGCTTGGATTTTACGCCGCCAACCATTGGACTTATGCTGTCAAGACTTCACCCTTGGACATTATGCCGCCAATATCAATCCCCTTGGACTTTCCAAATGCCAAGACTCAAGCTTGGACTTTCCCTTGCCAACCCATGTTGGACTTTTCTTTGCCAAGACCCATGCTTGGACTTTACATTGCCAAGACCCATGCTTGGACTTTTTCAAATGCCAAGTGTCCCACATGGACTTTTCATGACAATTATATTGTCATATGTTTTTGTCGAAACATCAAAACATCTCTCGAGCCAAGCTCGAGTCCTGGTTAATCGTGACCTGGGCCGATTGCACCAACAATTTCTCCTTTTTGATGTTTGACAAAAACCAAACAAACCATTTGAGTTAGACTATCTAACTCAAAAACTCCTTACCAATTATCCCAAATTGATAATTCCAAACATTTTCCAAAACATTCTCTCCCAAACATTCTCCCCCTTTTTGACTAACATCAAAAAGGTTTTCTCTCCAAGGAGGTCAATGTCTCATGTCCCAATGAGATCTTACAATCTCCCCCTTGGTCCAAAAATACCTAGGATACCTACCATCTTCCTAGTGATAAGTCCTATATCACTCAAGAGGGGCAATCCTATTCACTCTCCCAATTTCCAAATTGGGTCTCTCAAAATCCCATCAATTTTACCAATTGATGACATTCTCCCCATAACTTCTCCCCTTCAAGAAGAAAACACATCCATCATCCCAAGATAGATACCTCCCCCTAAAGGCTTGCTCCCCCTTAACCATTGCACCAACAATGTCCTTGGGAAGTCCCTAAGCCAATAGGAACTCTAAACCATCAAAAATAAGGTTAAAAGTTCAAACATGAACTCTCCCCACCTTAAATTTGATACATTATCCTAACACTTCTTCTAATCCATATCCAATGGATTTTCACCTTTTATAATGCTTCCCAAAGTATATCCTAGGGTTAGAAGTGGTTAGGGACCTTAACCGTAGCTGAACATGGGCTAAACAAACTTTGTTTTCCCGAAATCAGCCTTGGCAGTCG
The DNA here is from genome assembly GCA_025175895.1 of Wurfbainia villosa. NCBI lineage: Eukaryota > Viridiplantae > Streptophyta > Magnoliopsida > Zingiberales > Zingiberaceae > Wurfbainia > Wurfbainia villosa. The sequence goes on along the minus strand of CM046003.1, from coordinate 69,666,475 downwards.
ACTCTGTCAGATAACAGTCGACTGCCACTCTCATCAGTCGACTGCCACCAAGGACAGTCGACTGATAACTAGAACTGTCAGACGGGCCAACCTGTGGCGGGACGGATCAACCCGTTATAAATTTAATATTTAACGGAGATGGGCGGGCCGACCCACCTTTTCGGCGGGTTAAAAATTTTCCAACCCAACCCAATTTAAAGCGGGCTATGGGTTAGGCGGGCTAACCCGCGGGCCACAACCCATGACACAAAATTGTTGTACAAGTCAAATTGCTCCAAAAATGAAAAAGCATCATGTCGTGCATTAGAAAAACCTACTGGAAGTTACAAAACACTCATTTCCACAATAATATAAAATAGAAGCAATTATTTGCAAGAAAGTGACAAAACCCAAATAATTAACCAAAAACCTGTAAGTTGTCATGGTCAACAATACTACATATAGTGTCAGTGATATAGACTGGAAACGGGCAAGGAAGTTGGAAACTTACATGTTGAGAAGCAAAATTAACCAAACAAATCACTAGCGAACAAAAGAATAATTAAAATTAAAACCACTCTGGTAGTGATTTTACCTTCTTAAATTCAGGTCCAAGTTCAATTGAGGGGTTGACAAGATTTTTTGGAGCTTTATTACAAACAACAAAACCATCAACTAATGTGAAGTTAGCTGATACAGAACGTAAAAAAAATGAAATCATGTTGTTCTGTGTAGAAAAGATGACAGATAGATACCTGCACTAGAAGTAGAAGCAGATCAGATGTTGCCTTTACTGGCAAAAACTGGGACGTGGTACATTAATCCCAATTGCATTGTCAAAAAACCGTTAAAGCATAGTTTGGCACGGTTTAGATATTTATGATTTGAACTACAAGAGACAAAGTATCTAATCAGCCAAAGGATTATTCGAATTGTCGCTCCAGCTGCAGTTTCCAGTTGAAGAACTTTCACACCATCAACTTCCTAAATAAAATAACTAAATTAGTTCACTTTACCAGAAGTAGAAAAAAAAATTTAGCCGCAAAACCTTTGGATGTGGAATAATCTCCATTTTCAATGCATCTGCTTCAACAAGCCGCTTGATGGCCTTCAAGTTCACCCAACTATAATTACAAACTTTTAGTGCAGCTTAATCCACTTTCATATTATAAAATTTGATCAACTAGTACTTATAGATTGTTGGTGTTAAAGATCTTGAACTTTCCAATTGATTTAAATTCGTTCCCCTAAAAAACAAAAGAAGATATGGGTCATGTCCCAATGCTGGTATTCTTGTGGATAATTCAATCTCGTGGCCAATGAAAAAGAAGAGTTAATATTTAGCTTCACAATGAGATGAACAATCACCAGATGGTGATGCAACTTACATGAGCATCAGGAAGACAGGAACTTGGGCAATCTCAAGAAGCTGCACCAGAAGATATGATGGGGTAAAAAATAGGAATAGATGGAAAAATAATAAAAGCAAATACTAAATTAACGAAGCTTCAACACCCTGTTTACATGGGATAACTAATATTAGATCCTCTAAAAGAGAAAAATCCAATGAGCTGGTATTGAAAGAAAAAAACTTCCACATTGAAGGGATAAAATGTGAGGTTACATATGGTAAAGATTCAACTCACATAACATATATATAATCCAAGAGAATAGATGACGACATCTATCCAGGTTCAGCTAGTACAGAAAATGTTTATTTTTTATAGCTCAAAGTGCCATAATGACATTCACGCGAATCACGCCATGATCCTAGTTAGGGGCAGTCACACATACAAATTTAAATGTATGATTGTACAAGGCAAGTGAAATTGAAGAGGATTCAAGCCAACAATCATGCACCGATGCACGGATAACAACAGTCATGGTTTCTTCATCCTACAATTCCATAATGAGGAAAAGAATAAAATGTCTAGCGTTTCTGTAAATGCATAAACCAATTAATTTATAGCTATATCAAACCCTTCTAAGGAAACTACTTGGCCAGATTTATTGGAAAATAACTCAATTGTTCTTATAAAACCACGGTCATTGTAGTTGATAAACATATGCATCAATGATTTTAAAATTTGGAATCATTAAACATGCCTAAGATGTAAATCAAAGTAGTGTAGCATCAAAAACACTAAAACCAAACTTTTTACCTGAACCCTTCCTTCATATGAGATTAATGTACTAAAACAATAACACCTAAGTTATCTGAGTTTGCAACAAATACATACTCCTTCCCCTGAGAAAAACCAGACATAGTAGACTTTAACAAACAGACAAAAAATGAACTGGTCAATAAGTAGCAAACTGAAACAATAGCAACGAATATTTGTTTGTCATATGGCTTGGAAGTTGCAAACCTGTGATAATAAGGCATCAAGCTTGCCACTATTCTTCAATGCAGGGAAAACATCACCATGACCAGGAGGATACCTATGAATTGGAAATGTAAACATGTATACTAAATAACTTTTCATGACAATCTGCACAAACCATATCCAGTAAATATCCTGTAAAAGTAAAACCCTAAACTTGCCACATAAAAAAGAGTTCATAACCATTAAGGCATTAACCAAATAGTTCAACAAAGTAACTAAAAACATAAAAAAGTTCATAAAATATCAAGTTGAATAAAGTCTATGAAACTAAACAAATAATACAATATTTTTTAAATTGTATCGATCATGACATCATCTTCATCCATATCAAATTCTTTTGATTCTCCTCCTCCTTCCTCTCCATCAATATCCTCTAGAGCATTTGAGCCTTGTTGGGACAATGTTGTTTTGATACTTGCATTGTCTTCATTATCTTTATATGCATAATATACAAAAAAGATAGTTAAAAATAAAATCACAACTAATATATCGACTAAGTCAAGAATATAATTAAAAATTTATAAACAAAATTACCAATAGTATTGTTAAATACTAAATTTTAAAATATTAAATTAAATGACCAAAGAATTTAGAAATTTAATCCTGGAAATTTTTCGGGATTTTTAGGGAATTTTAGAAATTTTTCTGGATTCAAACGGGGCTTGTACGAGATAGCTACGGGGATAAGAAAAACAGGCTTTTAAAAGGCCTGTTTGGATTGTCTGACCTAAGGTTTTAAATAGAAAAAAAAATAGATTTTTCTATTTTCTTCTTTTTCCTTCCCGACGCGCCGCTCGGGCGGTTTCTTCTCTTCGCGACATCTTCTCCCCGCCGCGGCCGGCAGCCCGACGCCGCCCACGCCAGATCTTCATTTTGTCGTCCGCCCTCGAGGCTGCGCCGCCGCCGCCGTTTGCAGTCGCCGACGCTGACGCTGAGTCCTTGCGGTCGGTCGTCCCTTCGCAGGCGCCGGCCATCGATCGCCGTTCCCGGTGTCTAGGCCGTCGGTTTCTCGCCTTTGACCGCCGACGACCAGCCGATCTTTTCTCCGCCGACGATCAGGCTGCCGCCGTTCCGACGACCCTCTACGAGCGCCGGCCCCTCTGCCCTAGATGACCGTCGCCTCGGCCTTCTCTGCCACAGCCGCACGCTTCGGCTCCTCACCTCCGACCGCCGCACGAGCCACCGTTTCTCCTTCCCTGTGCTCGTAGCCACCGCCGCCCGACGTGTCATGGGCTCGCCGTTCACAGCCGACGCCTCCTCTGCCCTATTTGTGTAGGGGATCGAACGGTCGACTAGAGGGGAGTGAATAGCCCTCTTACGATGGATATCGGAATTCTCTCCTTGGTTTACTCGTCTACACAATCGTTAGCGCAAGCGGAAGCATAAACAATAAAGACAAAGCAATAAATGAAAATACAAACGCTAACAAAGAAGATGTAACGTGGTTCACGGCTACGCCGCTAATCCACGGTCTAATTCGTCCAAGGTGAATCACTCCTCCAAAGCCAATCACTATTGGTCTCTCCTTTGCACCAAGCTAGGTGGAGGTAACCTTTACAATCAAGATCACTCTTCTTACAATAAGAATGGAGTAAAAACAAGTAAGAAGAGTTTTGAGATTGTGGGGCACTAGGAAGATCACTTAGAGCATAAGCATTAGCCTCTCAAAGGCTCACACCCTCTTTTTTTATAGAGAGAGCTGATTTCTTCCCGTTGGCCGCCACCAGTCTACTGCTGCCCTTGGCAGTCGACTGCCGTCACTACAATGGCCTTCGAACACGTCGGATCCTGACCGTTGTAGTCCAACGAAACTCTTGGCAGTCGACTGATGGACCTCACCAGTCGACTGCTGCCTCCATAGTCGACTGCTTAGTCGACTACGAGCGGTTCTGTGCCCGCGATATCCTCTGGCAGTCGACTGCCATTCCATGGCAGTCGACTGTTGGGCATAAACCCATTAGTCAGATACCAGTCGAACACACTCGACACAGAGCAGTCGACTGTCATTTCATGGCAGTCGACTGGTGTCGTGTGAAACTCAAACTTAACATAAGTTTGAGCTTCCGGCGGTCAGGTAAACCTTAACCCTTGCGGTCAAGTCTCCGACACTCAGCCATTCGGCCAAGTTCACCTAATGAGCTACTTACATTTCACTCATTCTCTCATCTCACTCGAAGTCCCTCACCGAAGCTCTCTTCATTTGCGGCCACGTCCCTCGGCAGCATCAGGCGCACGGCTCTGCAATGCTCCTTCACGTCTCTTGCCTTCGAAGTCTGCTTCATTGGCTTCACTTCAAGTCATCTCGTCCGGCGGTCCCTCGGATGTTTCAAGCGCACGGCTTCCGCAAAGTCATCCTTCACTGACTCAAGGCCCGAGGTTGTGAGGGTGAACCCGCCAAGGCTCCATGTGCGAATTACTAAGCCCTGCAAGACTCCAACGCACATATCAAATAACAATATCATCCTAACTTAAACCCTTTGCCACACACATCAAAACCTTATCATGGCAAGAGATTGCCCTAACAATCTCCCCCTTTTTGATGTGTGGCAATCCGTTTAAGTTAGGTAAAAACATTTGATGAAAATTCTAAGGTAAGAAAGCATGTAAACATAAACATGATATAGCATAATGCAACTCCCCCTTAATCCATGAATCTCCCCATACAAATTTTCAAATTTTCTCCCCCTATCATAATTTACTTAAACATAATTACTTCTCCCCCTTTGACACCATCAAAAAAATTGACACTAAGTTATAAACCCATGGCATCAAGTTTAATGGAAGTAAAATACCAAAGACATGATTAAAATCTGAAATCAGAAAATATTGGGCTGTTTTTGGGCGTCATTGCTATCGATATAGCGGCAATGTATCGGCACAAAGGATTCCGAAATTCTAATTTTCTGGGTGAAATTTAGAAATGCATTATAAATTCCAAAAAATTTGAAAAATCATGAAATTTGAGGAACATATTTCTTTTAAGTATATCTATCAATGAAAAATAGTTTTTTTAAGAAAAAACATTATATTTTCCGAGATTTGCTAAAAACCCAAAGGCTTTAAAAACCACTAGGTTTTTGATCATGTTAGTATCCATTTTAACACCTAGTTTTGTATCCAATTGTTTCAAAACATGAATACACAGATTTTAAAGTAAGAAATTGTTTTGAAAACTTATGAAATATCCAACCATGATCTTTGGGCAATATGTCTATGAATTAAACATAAGCCTTCCCCATGATTGGTCTATTATTGCTATTTTGATACTTTAAATGACCATCTAAATGCCATAGGCATTAGTGGACATTTGTATCATCCTAACATCTCACTCATGCTAAGTTTTCAATCAAGGTAGCCTATGGTGAGTGTGAGATGCATCCTAGGGGGTATTTGTATATACTTAACCATTATATTCATACAATTCTATCAAGGTTAAGTATCAACCTAACAATCCTCATGATCATAAAGATATATATCAATTAATTCTACATTATGATCATGAGACATGTATTCATTGAATTGTTCTCATGCATTAGGTATTATATCATGATAATAAACAAATTATCACCTAAGGCATGATTTAAACCTATTTCTTATGATAATGTGCCAAATTTCAAAATCATAAATCATGATTGCAACCATACATAGGAATTACATTAATCATCATGATTTAAGCATTATTATCTATTTATGGGCACGTTATCATCACCCAACACTATTCTAAAAATGTTGTCCCACCATCCTAAGTCAACCAAAATATGATATAGGTTAATTCCATATGGTTGACTACCCTAGGGTTTTTCTAACCCTTAAGGATGGATTTTGGAACCCAAAATAAGTTCTTGCCTATTGGGTTCACTAGATACTCCTTGGGGATCCATTTCCTAGCTATTACCTTCTTCTTATCTTGTCCCCTAGCAATTAGGCATTTGTAGGCCTTTTCATTTTTCTTTTCTTTATAACCTAGGCCCTTTTTGTTGAAGCTAGCTCTTTGGCTCCCTAAGATCATGTTCAATGTGTTGGAAGCAATTGTGAATTTTTCTAGGGCTTTTGTTAAATAATCTACCTTTTCCCTTAAGGCCCTATTTTCATTTATACATGCATCACTAACATCTAATGACACATAAAGATCATGTGAGCATGCATTATTTAAGCTAGAAGAAATATTATCATTTAAGCATGCATTTTCTAGCTTATTTTCCAATGCCTTAATTTGATTAAGCATGCTTCTATTTTTCTTTTTCATTCCAAATAAGTCCTTAGTTAAACTAGAAATTATGGAAACTATTTTCTTAGGAGAGGCATTCGTTACCATAGTTTCCATATCCTCTTCTTCTTCTTCGGATGAGGAGGATGTAGAAGCTCCCCCTTCACTTGAGCTCTCTCCTCTTGAGCTTGATCCTTCATTTTCGGAGGAAGAGCAATCCAAGTCATCAAAGGCCATCAAGGCCAAATTGGTGACAAAGGCATTCTCCTCATCCGATGATGATGAGGATGAGGATGGGTCATCCCAAGTCCTTGCCTTTAGAGCTTTGGTCTTCCCTTTTTCTTTTGTCTTCTTCTCCTCTTCCTTCTTTTTCTTGCTCCCCTTTTTCTTCTTCTTTTCTTCTTTCTTTTTCTTCTCTTCTTTGCTCTTGTTTAGGAGGGGACAATTATCCCTTATGTGCCCCTCTCCTTGGCAATTGTAGCATATGACCTTCCCCCTTGGTCTTCTATTCCTATCATTTGATTTATGAAAATGAAAACCTTTTAAAGCACGTCTTACCCTCCTTACCATATAGGCTTCTTCGGTGCTATCCATGGAGGAGGAAGACGCTTCATCATCATCGGAGGAGGAGATCTCCATCTTCTTCTTCCCCTTGTTTGCCAACAATGCTACTCCTCTTGAGGGTTGTATTTTTGGCTCTTCTTGTATTCCTTCAAGCCTAGATTCATGTAATTCCATAGTGGAGAAAAATTCATCTAGAGTACTTACCTCTAGATTCTTTGAAATGTAAAATGAGTCCACCATTGAACTCCACTTGGATGATCGGGGGAAAGCATCTATGACCTTCATTATCATATCGCGATTGGAGAGCCTTTCTCCTACACTTGTTAGTCCAATTAAAATGTCTTTGAATCTAGAATGCAAAGAAGTTACCTTTTCTCCCTTTTCTAATTTAATGTTGGATAGTTGGGAGCGGAGGAGATCTCTCCTTGCTAGCTTCGCCTCGGATGTGCCTTCATGAAGCTCAATTAGCTTCTCCCACATCTCCATGGCGCTTAGGCATTCTCCTATTCGGTTGATTTCTTGTTGGGGGAGCACATTGAAGAGATGATGCTTGGCTTTTGAATTTGCAAGGTGCTCTTCCCTTTGCCTTTTGGTCCACCTAGATTTCTCTATTGGCTTCCCCTCTTCATCCCTAGGCAAAACGAAACCGGATTCCATTGTAATCATAATATCAAAATCCGTTTCGAAAAATACCTCCATTCGCTTCTTTCACCAAGCGAATTCTCCTTCAAACTTCGGAGGATGGATGTTGGAGCCGACCATTTTGAAAGTTGCTTGTTGTGGCAGTTAGTCCTCGACAAGCTTTCCTTGGCTCTGATACCACTTGTAGGGGATCGAACGGTCGGCTAGAGGGGGGTGAATAGCCCTCTTACGATGGATGTCGGAATTCTCTCCTTGGTTTGCTCCTCTACACAATCGTTAGCGCAAGCGGAAGCATAAACAATAAAGACAAAGCAATAAATGAAAATACAAACGCTAACAAAGAAGATGTAACGTGGTTCACGGCTACGCCGCTAATCCACGGTCCGATTCGTCCAAGGTGAATCACTCCTCCAAAGCCAATCACTATTGGTCTCTCCTTTGCACCAAGCTAGGTGGAGGTAACCTTTACAATCAAGATCACTCTTCTTACAATAAGAATGGAGTAAAAACAAGTAAGAAGAGTTTTGAGCTTGTGGGGCACTAGGAAGATCACTTAGAGCATAAGAATTAGCCTCTCAAAGGCTCACGCCCTCTCTTTTTATAGAGAGAGCTGATTTCTTCCCGTTGGCCGCCACGGACAAGCTGCGCCGCTTGGCGATCAGCAAATCACTACGACCTCACGAACACGTCGGATCCGGCCGTTGTAGTCCAATGGAACTCTGGCGATCGATTGACCTCAATCATCGTTGCCTCCATAGTCGATCGCCTACGGCCACGAGCGATTCTCGGCTCGCGATATCCTCCGACTACGATCGCATTCCATAGCGATGGCTGACTCGGGCATAAACCCATCATCGGATACGATCGAACACACTCGACGCGATCATCGCCATTTCATGGCGGTGTGCCGTGTGAAACTCAAACTTAACATAAGTTTGAGCTTCCGGCGGTCGAGTAAACCTTAACCCTTGCGGTCAAGTCTCCGACACTCAGCCATTCGACCAAGTTCACCTAATGAGCTACTTACATTTCACTCATTCTCTCATCTCACTCGAAGTCCCTCGCCGAAACTCTCTTCGTTTGCGGCCACGTTCCTCGGCAGCATCAGGCGCACGGCTCTGTAATGCTCCTTCACGTCTCTTGCCTCCGAAGTCTGCTTCCTTGGCTTCACTTCAAGTCATCTTGTCCGGCGGTCCCTCGGATGCTCCAAGCGCACGGCTTCCACAAAGTCATCCTTCACCGACTCAAGGACCGAGGTTGTGAGGGTGAACCCGCCAAGGCTCCATGTGCGAATTACTAAGCCCTGCAAAACTCCAACGCACATATCAAATAACAATATCATCCTAACTTAAACCCTTTGCCACACACATCAAAACCTTATCATGGCAAGAGATTTCCCTAACAATTTGGTCGAGCAACGCCGGAGCAAGGTAAAGGGGTCAACCTTGTGTTTTTGTTTGACCCCTGTGGTAATTTTTCTGTGGTTGACAGTGTATTAGATTTGGGCAGTGGTAATGGTTTTTCCAACGAACAGGATAGATTTGGGGGAAAGTTGGCTGCCGGTGGAGCTTTCTAGGACTGGTAAGCTGGATTTACTGTTCTCTTTATCTATAATTGCTATATTATGGATGTGTGACAAGGTAGTGTGATTTGAGGGTTCCTGTTTAGGAATTGTCGGCTGTGTTGAATGAAGGGGCGCGAAGAGTAGTTCTGGTCTAGGTTGTGATTTGGCTGTGAATAGGGCAGCTCTTGACCATGAAGGAGCTGTGATGATAGTGGTTGTGGTGGAATTGTGAGGGTGGTTTAAAAAGGTTAGAGAGTTGTGTTGGGTTGTTATGGTGAGGAGATGCTCGGGTTTTTGCCTTGCATTGGAGCAGAGGGTGATTTTGATAATGGTTAGAGCCCTAAATGGGTGTATTGAGGTGTTGTGCTCGTATTTGATTTGTCGGTGAATTGCATATTGTGCTTAACAATAGTTATGTTGTATGCAAGTTTCGGTCACGAGGCAGGTTCACGGTCGTGACGATTTGATTCTTTTGCGGATATATATTCAGGCGGGTATTTTGACTTGTCTTTTTGACATAGTCATGTTGATATGCTAGATAGTTATAGCTTGCAATAGTTTTCATGTTTATCTGCCTTGCATGTTATTGTGCCTATTTGATACATGCATTTGATCAGTTTATAGTTATACTTTCCCTGTTTTACTTGGATCATGTATATGTACTTTTATTGTGCATATTATTCGGATACGTATGTTAGTTGGTATTACATGCTTTAGTGTCATGCACCATTTTGCATGATTGCATGCTGGCTGGACAGGGTTCCATTATTGTTGAGCCCGCAGCCAGTTACATGGCCTGCACACACTGCCACTCATGGGTTAGTGGTACATCAGGAGGGTGTGTGCAGTTGCTCTGTCAGGCTCCGCTGGTCTGCTCATGGGTAGCGATGAGGCAGCATGGTAGCGGGTAGGGATCCCTCCTCTGGTATATGACACCGGGAGATGAGAGCTTAGCTCCCCCACTCTGTTTGGGGCAGGAGGATAGGTGTACTCCGACAGCATCCTGTCCACTCGGTCACTCAGGAGCAGTGATGGCCGAGTGCTCAGTTGTCATAGCCCTACCCACTCGGCTTCACCATCGCGTGTGAGGCGGCTGACTGGCGTCAGGGGTGACCATGTCATATGCATGACATGCATTTTTGCACGGATTGCATTTGTATTGTGTTTGCTGCATTATTGTATTGATGCCTTGGATGTTGCATATGATTGTCATGCATACAGGATACATGTTTGTATAGGGTGATGACTATTATTGTAGGGCACTTGCTCCTATATCAGGGTAGGAGATTCAGGTGAGTATAGTCCTTTTGCATTTTATTTCTTGCTTACCATATATATGAGACTGTACTGACATGATTAGTATTGTTAGCTATATCTTGCTATTCATATCGACTAATATCCGCTAAGTTCTTTGAACTTACCCCGTGGTTTTATTTTTATTTCAGGATGAAGCTGTCAGGAGAGTCCAGTTGCCATATCCCCCCCCCCCTCGTAGTGACAGTTTCTTAGTTGTTTGAGCTATGGTTTGAATTTTGCATAGAAGATATGTTTAGGCTTGGAAATGGATTTATGTACTCGTGGATTTTTGGGGTTCTTGTGGACCATTGGTCGGATCTTATTTTGATTGATTTGGTTGGGTATTCCTGCCCAGAGGGCAGAAGGGGTAAGTCTAGTTAGTGTAGACTTTTGTTTACCTAGATTTGTTGGCCTGAGGCCTTATTATTATCTGCGTGTGTTGTTTGGATTCCGGTCGTGTTGACCGATGTATAGTGGCCATGTAGGCCTTGTATAAAAATTGGTATAGTCACCCGTAAAGGGGAGATGCTGTCAGATTTTCATCTGGCGGGGACTCCCTCAGGGCGTGACAATTTATTTGGTATCAGAGCCTAGGTTTCCGAGTCCCTTAGGGTCTTTGGGTTTTGGAGTTTGCCACGTTTGGCGGGTTAACTAGGGTATTTCGGATTTGTACGGATTTCCGATGATTTTTATGTTTCGGAAATTCGAGGTATTATTGACGAGGTCAATATGGGGGATTTGGCAGCAACAGGACATCTCCAGACGGCTAACAGGTAAATATATTCTAGAAAATTTTCTAGATTTAGTACATATTTATATTGGTTATGCGGTGATATCATGTTTTGTCTGGTATTGTTTTAACCTGATATCTGTTGGACTGTTAGATTTTTAGGTTGCTGGTTTATAGATAGCATTTGGTTATAAATTGCTATTACTGCTATACGTAGCTTGTTATCATTGTGATAAAAATGATTAGATATTATTGGTAGATGTATACCTCTTACTTTTAGTATTAGGATTGGACTAGTACTAGAATTAGACTAGTTGAATAATATGAATAATATGGATAAATTTGTAGAAGGTATATATATAGGTTCTTTGACTCTCAGATCCTAGTGCATGAGGACAAGATTACATTGCTTACGTAGTTTAGGGTATATATAGGCACCTGATATTTTATTTAGTATTGCCTTGACTTTGTTCTGGCATGACCCTTTAGCTATACCCTAATTAATTTCGGCTATTGATTGCCATTGGTATGACTATGCTGTCGTTTATTAGACAGCGTGTTATATGTTTTTATGGTTATATGTTTTTGCGGTGGATACCATGATTAAGACTAGTAGAGGTAGAATAACTTTGATGAGGTTATTCTGTAGGAGCGGATTTCAGGAATGAAACAATATTAGTGGAACCCTAGGTGTTGGAACCCTAGGCGTAATAACCCGGATGTGCTTAATGATATATAGTTATCCATTTATTGTTTCAGTGATATGGTGATCGGACTAGTAGAGTTCGTATGGTTAGGATGCAATTAATCCTTACTATATCTCCCAATCATGGTTGAGATGACCTACTGTAAGGTTATATTTTTGCGTTATTCGTTCGGAGTTGGTGATAATCAAATTCGTATGATGCCTGTAGCTAGATAGCTACTTTATAGGTTAAATACCCATGAGATCTATTCGTGGTAGCATGTTATAGCATGCATGATTGAACTGGTAGAATGGTATAATTTAGGCTTAACCCTCTTGCCGTGCTTGTTAGTAGAGGGGTTGTTCTGATTGGCCTTGATAGGCATTTCCTGTTAGTTGGGACGAACCCTATGATTAATCGTCTCGACGTGTTTATTAGTGGACTTATGATTTTGATCGACCTTGATAACCGATCATATTAGAAGGGTTGGAATGCTAGACTTAACCATCTCGACTTATTTATTTATTAGTCGATGATCTTTACCGACTTTGGTAAACCTCAATGGGTTTAATTGTAGATCGATGATCTTTGTCGACGTTGAAAGTCGATTTATGCAGGATATATTGGATAACCCTAGGCTTAACAACCTAGGATAATCGACTGCTCACGCGACCTATTGGTGGTAGTACGCCAGAGCGTGCAGTCAATAATTAGATATTTATATATAGCCTGTCTATCCACGAGTCTCATTCGTGATAGCATATAGTTGCGCGTAGGTCGTGCTATTGATTGTCGGCCCATGGGTTACGTTCGTGGTAGCTCATAGATAGTTTCCTTTTTGTGTGAGAGCCACGAGACTTTGTCGTGGTATCCGGATGTAGACTGCTTGTTGCAGTGGTTGTGTATGTTGCGGGTATATTTGTTATCTGGCGATCGGGATGATTCTGATGATATTGGTACTCTGAGGTTTTGGTTTCTCTAGCTTGTTCCCTGTGACTTCCATTATGTGCATTATGATTATGCACTATTGTCTATACATCCACAGAGTGGTTGTACTTATCCCCTCCTCACTTATCCTCTAGGTTAACTGATGGAGGACGTGTCCTGTTGACCTACCTTGGTATCGCTCAGAGAGTTCTTTGCCGTGCTTGTCTCCCTGCATCATCGGGATGCCGCTTTGTTTACTTTATCGGTGTTGCATTTTGATTATGCACTTTGGATTTTAATTATGATTTGATTTGGTGTCATAAAACTATTTTACTTTAAGTGATATATGTTTAGTCGTGCATGCATGCGATTAATAAAATTCTATAATTATTTTGAGGTTTTACAGTTGGTCCTTGTATTTTGGAATATTGTCACTAAGGGGTTCCTCAGTCATTTGGATAGCGGATATACCCCAGGCGTGACAATTTATTGGTTTATGGTTTTGGTTTGTGGTTTTGATGTTTGAGGATTTTATTTTCCTTGGATTTTTGGGAGATCTCGTGTTTTGGGACCAAGCAATCTGAAGGATATCTCTGAGCTATAGGAAAAGTATTGTCTTTAGTAGTTACGGTACTTTTGTGGCTAGGAAAACTATTGACTTAGTGAAATTGCCCCTACTCATGGTCGTGGACGAGTTCGACGACATATTGATCTTGAGGAATCTAATGATGATTTCAGAGGTACGAATTCTTTAGAGGTGTCGACTGATGTCGAATTAGGAAGCTATGAATATGGCCTGCTAGTCATCCATTTGAAGGTCAAGGAGTAAACCCTCAGAAAATATCAGTCCCTACTATTAGTGATTTAGTTATGGATAAGGCGTGTATGCGTACACTGGTCAAGATGATGAAAGATCGTTTTACCTTATTATAGGAGATGTTGGATGGGATATTTATCTGTCCCAGTATTTTCTTCTAGAGAAGATACGGAACTCTTTATTAAAAAAGAGATAGACCTTTGAGGTTATGCATCGATTATCGATGATAGAATGCGGTAGTTGTGGAAGGAAATGAATATCCTTCATTGTGGATAGAGGATCTATTTAGATCAGCTATAGGACACCGGTGTATACTCTAGGATTGATCTATGGCTGGTGGGTTGATATTGTAGTGACATGGTGTCATACAATTATCATTGTTGTTGTGATGTTTGGTATATCATCAGCCTAGAGTAAAGAGAATACAGGTGTGTAGCGATGACAATTTCATACTTGGTATGAATTGTTTGAGCTTTTGATTATCTTATTAGACTTATTGACGACTTAGTCGTCTAGGGATTTAGGAAGTCGTGTATTCTGGACACGATTGGCTCAGTTGTGGTCGTTGGATTGCGTAACTTGGCCACTGTTGATGGTAGTAGTTGGAGTTGCGCACTCGACCACCGTAGATGGTGGTTTTCTTGGTATTGATTTGATCATTACCATAGATATGGATAGGATACTCTAGCGGTACTACATCGCTGACTGGTTGGACCAGGAAGGTGAGGAAATTTACTTGGTCTGAAGCTTATGAAACTAGTTTCAGGGCTCAGACAATGGTTAACTTTTACGCCAGTGTTGATTAATCATTCTGGTGTGGATGGAAGGGTAGTGTACACGGATGTATCATTTTGGGAATCAGAGCGATTCCGATGCTATTGAATAAGACGTATCCTAAGCTTACGGCAGTTAAAGAACTGCGAGATAAGTCGTCATATATATGATGTGGACTTAACAATGATTATGTTGTTTGGTAGAGGTGAGGAGCCGTAATGCTCATGGGGTTTTGGCTAGCTACTGGACAGCTACTATAGAGTAGCTGGAACACAAACGATTGTAACAAGGAAGTTTGGTCGCGATAGCCTCCCATGCACTTACAGAGTGTGTGGTGGAGTGGATGTTGGACGGTAGATGGACTACTGTCTCTGACACCGAGGAGGATAATGTATTCTGAAGTTGCATTAGTTTAAGGAACAGATGCTTCAGGAAATTCCGATTCCGGAATGGAAGTGGAAGCATATTATTATAGATGTTGTGGTGGGTTTGCCTAGGACACATCAAGGTCATGACGCGATTTGGGTAGTCGTTGACCGACTAACCAAATCCGCGCACTTCTTAGTGATTTGGAAGACGAACTCTTTGGATCATTTAATAGAGTTATATATTGTCGGGATATCATCAGATTGCATGGTGTTCCTTGAGTATTATATCAGATAGAGATCCCCGATTCACGTCCCGGTTCTGGCAGAGTCTGCAGCAGGCCTTAGGCATACAGATTCTCGTTTTAGTACTGCATTCCATCCGCAGATAGATGGACAGTCTGAGCGGACCATTTAGATACTAGAGGATTTGCTGGGGTCCTGTGTTATGGATTTCGGGGGCAACTGGGAGGACCAGTTGCTAGGACACATAGAGCTCAGTATGAGGCAGGGTTGGTCCGTATTATCAGACAAAGGATGACCGAGACGCATGATCGTCAGAAGAGTTATGTAGATCGGAGACGGAGACCTCGGGAGTTCTCTATTGGTGACCAGGTATTCCTGCAAGTCTCACCCACGAAAGGAGTGAAGAGATTTGACCTCCGTGGTAAGTTAGCTCCAACGTACATTGGGTCTTTCGAGATTTTCGAGAGGATCGGAGCAGTCGCTTACCGTCTAGGACTACCACCGTTTTTAGCTGGTATCCAGGATGTGTTTCATGTGTCCATGCTGAGGAAGTATATGTCAGACTCTACACATTCTATCAGATGTGTCAGGTTCCATTCAACCTGATGCTACTTACGAAGAGGTTCCGGTACGGATTTTGGATTTCAAGGAACGACAGTTGCGGAACAAGGTTGTGCGACTTGTCAAGGTCGGGTAGAGTCACCTCACAGATGAGGTGGCAACTTGGGAGCTTGAGGAAAAGATCATAGCTCAATACCCCACTTAGTCACTTGAGATGTGTGACTTGTCTCCAGATATGAGATAGTTGTTGTGACATCTCGTACTCGTACATGAGCAGGAAATTTGGGGACCAAATTTTTATTAGTGGGGGAGAATATTAAATACTGAAATTTAAAATATTAAATTAAATGACCAAAGAATTTAGAAATTTAATCCTGGAAATTTTTCGGGATTTTTAGGAATTTTTCCAGAATTTTTCTGGATTCAAACGGGGCTTGTACGAGATAGCTACGGGGATAAGAAAAACAGGCTTTTAAAAGGCCTGTTTGGATTGTCTGACCTAAGGTTTTAAATAGAAAAAAAATAGATTTTTTTATTTTCTTCTTTTTCCTTCCCGACGCGCCGCTCGGGCGGTTTCTTCTCTTTGTGACATCTTCTCCTCGCCGCGGCCGGCAGCCCGACGCCGCCCACGCCAAATCTTCATTTTGTCGTCCGCCCTCAAGGCTGCACTGCCGCCGCCGTTTGCAGTCGCCGACGCTGACGCTGAGTCCTTGCGGTCGGTCGTCCCTTCGCAAGCACCGGCCATCAATCGTCGTTCCCGGTGTCTAGGTCGTCGGTTTCTCGCCTTTGACCGCCGACGACCAGCCGATCTTTTCTCCGCCGATGATCAGGCTGTCGCCGTTCCGACGACCCTCTACGAGCGCCGACCCCTCTGCCCTAGATGACTGCCACCTCGGCCTTCTCTGCCACAGCCGCACGCTTCGGCTCCTCACCTCCGACCGTCGCACGAGCCACCGTTTCTCCTTCCCTGTGCTCGTAGCCACCGCCGCCCCGCGTGTCATGGGCTCGCCGTTCACAGCCGATGCCTCCTCTCCCCTATTTGGTCGAGCAACGCCAGAGCAAGGTAAAGGGGTCAACCTTGTGTTTTTGTTTGACCCCTGCGGTAATTTTTCTGTGGATGACAGTGTATTAGATTTGGGCAGTGGTAATGGTTTTTCCGACGAATAGGATAGATTTGGGGGAAAGTTGGCTGCCGGTGGAGCTTTCTAGGACTGGTAAGCTGGATTTACTGTTCTTTTTATCTATAATTGCTATATTATGGATGTGTGACAAGGTAGTGTGATTTGAGGGTTCCTGTTTAGGAATTGTCGGCTGTGTTGAATGAAGGGGCGCGAAGAGTAGTTCTGGTCTAGGCTGTGATTTGGCTGTGAATAGGGCGGCTCTTGACCATGAAGGAGTTGTGATGATAGTGGTTGTGGTGGAATTGTGAGGGTGGTTTAAAAAGGTTAGAGAGGTTGTTATGGTGAGGAGATGCTCGGGTTTTTGCCTTGCATTGGAGCAGAGGGTGATTTTGATAATGGTTAGAGCCCTAAATGGGTGTATTGAGGTGTTGTGCTCGTATTTGATTTGTCGGTGAATTGCATATTGTGCTTAACAATAGTTATGTTGTATGCAGGTTTCGGTCACGAGGCAGGTTCACGGTCGTGACGATTTGATTCTTTTGCGGATATATATTCAGGCAGGTATTTTGACTTGTCTTTTTGACATAGTCATGTTGATATGCTAGATAGTTATAGCTTGCAATAGTTTTCATGTTTATCTGCCTTGCATGTTATTGTGCCTATTTGATACATGCATTTGATCAGTTTATAGTTATACTTTCCCTGTTTTACTTGGATCATGTATATGTACTTTTATTGTGCATATTATTCAGATACGTATGTTAGTTGGTATTACATGCTTTAGTGTCATGCACCATTTTGCATGATTGCATGCTGGCTGGACGGGGTTCCATTATTGTTGAGCCCGCAGCCAGTTACATGGCCTGCACACACTGTCACTCATGGGTTAGTGGTACATCAGGAGGGTGTGTGCAGTTGCTCTGTCAGGCTCCGCTGGTCCGCTCATGGGTAGCGATGAGGCAGCGTGGTAGCGGGCAGGGATCCCTCCTCTGGTCTATGACACTGGGAGATGAGAGCTTAGCTCCCCCACTCTGTTTGGGGCAGGAGGATAGGTGTACTCCGACAGCATCCTGTCCACTCGGTCACTCAGGAGCAGTGATGGCAGAGTGCACAGTTGTCATAGCCCTACCCACTCGGCTTCACCATCGCGTGTGAGGCGGCTGACTGGCGTCAGGGGTGACCATGTCATATGCACGACATGCATTTTTGCACGGATTGCATTTGTATTGTGTTTGCTGCATTATTGTATTGATGTCTTGGATGTTGCATATGATTGCCATGCATACAGGATACATGTTTGTATAGGGTGATGACTATTATTGTAGGGCACTTGCTCCTATATCAGGGTAGGAGATTCAGGTGAGTACAGTCCTTTTGCATTTTATTTCTTGCTTACCATATATATGAGACTGTACTGACATGATTAGTATTGTTAGCTATATCTTGCTATTCATATCGACTAATATCCGCTAAGTTCTTTGAACTTACCCCGTGGTTTTATTTTTATTTCAGGATGAAGCTGTCAGGAGAGTCCAGTTGCCATATCTCCCCCCTCGTAGTGACAGTTTCTTAGTTGTTTGAGCTATGGTTTGAATTTTGCATAGAAGATATGTTTAGGCTTGGAAATGGATTTATGTACTCGTGGATTTTTGGGGTTCTTGTGGACCATTGGTCGGATCTTATTTTGATTGGTTTGGTTGGGTATTCCTGCCCAGAGGGCAGAAGGGGTAAGTCTAGTTAGTGTAGACTTTTGTTTACCTAGATTTGTTGGCCTGAGGCCTTATTATTATCTGCGTGTGTTGTTTGGATTCCGGTCATGTTGACCGATGTATAGTGGCCATGTAGGCCTTGTATAAAAATTGGTATAGTCACCCGTAAAGGGGAGATGTTGTCGGATTTTCGTCTGGCGGGGACTCCCTCGGGGCGTGACAAGTATAACCATGTAACCAATTGCGAGTGCAAATAAGAGTTTGCACTTTTTCAGGAAGGGTACAACTTCTATACTTTGTAAGAACACGAGCACCAATAGAAAAAGCTGATTCTGATGCAACAGTAGTTATAGGAATAGCCAAAACATCACATGCCATCAGTGCAAGGGTTGGGTATCGATGTTTTTGATTTTTCCAATGCTCTAAAACATCCAAATCTTGATAATATGCAAATTCAAGTTTTGGTTCCTCCAAATAGAGATCCAATTGAGATTTTTCAACACTTGTAATTGTTTGACTCTCATATGCCATGATTTCCTATATTAATTAGAATAGTGGTGAGTAGTGACAAGAAAATATAAATTAATTAGAGTATATAAGAAAAAAAGTATTTAGAATACTTACATCAAAGATTCTTTTGTTCTTTCCTTTAACTCCTACACTTTGCGAAGATGTATGTGTGGTAGAAGAAGATTGTGGTTGTGAAGGACTTGTCTTGTTAGTATTAGAATATTGATCAAAAAGCTTATACAATTTTGTCTTCACAATTTCCATCTTCTCTTGGCATTTGACACAATCACTCTCAACCTTTGAATAAAAAAACTCCAACATCGAAAACTTTATTCGTGGATCAAGAATAGCCCCAAATGCAAGCACCATGCTATATTGAGTCCAATATTTGTCAAACTTCTCCATCATTCTTTTACACATACAACTTATTATCTCATCTTCATTTGATAAATTTTCCTTTAACAAAACTTCAATCTTCCAAACTTTCATAAAATATAAATTTGATGTAGGATAGGAAGAACCCGATATCAAATTGGTAGTCTCATAAAATGGTTCAAGAAACTCACATATTTTCTCTCCTCTTTTCCACTCTTCACTTGAAGGACAATATTTATAATTCTTGTCATTGAATTGAAGAGAAGAAAAAGCTTTTTTATATTTGCTGGCACTATCCAACATTAAATATGTTGAGTTCCAACGAGTAGACACATCCAATCGCAAACCAATACTAGTGTCAATGTTACCAACTGCTTGTACACATTCTCCAAACTTCTTCATTCTAGTCTTTGAACCTTTAACATACTTGACCGATTCTCTAATTTTATTCAAGGCTACAGTAGCAACTTTCAAACCTTCTTGGACAATTAGATTCAATATATGAGCAGAACAACGAACATGAAAAAATTCACCATCACACAATAAGCTATCATGGAAAGAGAGTTGCTCTTTCAAATGAACTTGCATATTGTCATTACTAGATGCATTATCCAATGTCAAAGAAAAAACCTTTTTCTCAATCCCCCAATCCTTCAAATATTCAAATAATTTTGCAGCTAATTCAACTCCTGAATGTGGAGGAGGCATATGAGAAAAATTAAGAATTTTACTGTTCAATTTCCAGTCATTATCAACAAAATGAGCAGTCAAGAAAATATAACCCTCACTAGTGCATGCTATCCACAAATCTGATGTTAAACAAATTCTATTCTGAATAGTTGCCAAAACATACTTCAATTTCTCTTTCTCCCTCAAGTAGATTCGGTTAATATCAGAAACAAGAGTATTTCTAGAAATACAAGCAACATCAGGATTTAAATACTTCATCCAAGCTCTAATACCATCATACTCAACAAATGAAAATGATAAATCATGTTTGATGATTGCACAAGCAATAACTCACGTGAAACCTTTTGGTCTATTTTCCTAGACCTCATCTTCCCATCTTGATCAAGAATCATTTGTCCTATGTCATGGAACTTTAATTTGTTGCAAGTTTTGATATGGCGCCACAATGTAGAAGTTCCATAAAGTTTACCTCCACATTTATATTGTTTTTTATATTCATTACATTCAGCTCTATTTATACTATCAGTCCCTTCGATTTTCTTAAAATACACCCAAATATCATAAGTTTCTCTAGATTTTTTAATGGACCCCTTATTTTGCTTAGCACTTTCCAATTCATCAGTGTCTAAACTAATAGTTTGATTGTGAGAAGCAGAATTCATTTCCAAATCAATCTGTAATAAAAAAAAATAATTTCAAACAAAATTAATTAGAGAGGTCGTGCAAAATAAAAACATAGAAAAGGGAAGGAAAATAGAATGAAGTAAGCATAAAAAATCTTACCTCAAATAGGAGTCGAAGGTCTCAGATCGAGGAGATAGCCAGACAGGGACTGCGAGCTTGGAGATTAGAGACTAGAGATGGTATAAAACTTCATCTGCAGTGGTAGAACGATAAAAAAACAACTCTCATTTAGAATAGCAGTATTCACTAACAAAAAAATAGACGGAAGGAGTTGATGACTGATGAGTTGTGATTAATTACCAGGCGAGAAGAGCAAGGATTCGGGAAGAGGCAGAGGAAGCGGTGGCGTTGTTGGTGAGAGCGTTGAACTGCAACTCTAGTACTCTACGCTCTTGAGGAACTCTGTAGCTCTTGTAATGGTCGATCAAGGCCGCGAGCGAGGCGGATAACCGAAGATTTGAAGTGATGATCTGATCGGCGAGGGTCGCGAGGGGATGATAGGATGGGAAAGAGATCGAAGGCAGAGAGGCGAAAGACGGCAGAGAGGCGAAGCTGCGAGACGGAGACGCAGAACGGCAGAAGAGAAGGGAATAGGGTTTACGCCCGAGAGACACCGAACAGTGACTGCGAGAGAATGGAAAATCGCGGGTTGAGATTTGAGAATCCAACTTTTGCCGCTTGTGACTTGCGAGTTGCGGGAAAATGGAAATCGTGAATTCGCAATCTGCGATTCACGAATCCCTTCTCAGCCCGCGGGCTGACCCAGCCCGCCGCAGGTCAGAATCTATGCGGGTCAAATTTTTTAAGCCCGCCAAAAAATAAATGGATAAAACTTTAACCCAACCCGTCTAAATTATTTGGCGGGGCGGGCCAACCAGACGGGCCCAACCCAAATTGACAGGTCTACTGATAACTGAAATTTTTGAATTTCAATTATCAGAGTTAAATTTTAGAAATTCATAAATAATTATACGTATATCGAAAAATCATGAAAATTCATATGTATAATACTTATGACCAATACAATGGGTGAAAAATATTTGAAAATTATTTTACCCATAAAATATCGAAATTGATACAAAATCCAAAAGTGAATAAAAATTTCTAAGTTTTGGCTCACTTTGTATCAATCTCATCAATGGTGATTGCTATCAAAAGATAGACTTCACCAAGGTTTTTCAAAAGGATTTTAAAATGTTTTCAAAACCTTATTTTGGATCATATTCCTTGGGCTCAATGTATATGACTTGTACACAAGCTTTCCCAATGATCCACCTTTGAATTAAGATGAGTTTTGGTTCAACTAGATGCAAAAACTATGCACCCTGAACTCAACTCATATCCTAGCATCTCCCATGTATCTAGGGTGTATAAATACACATACATGTCAATTTAGATGTGAGATGTGGGTTTTGGTTATCCTAATCTAAGGTCTCATGCATTTTCTAAGGCAACCCTACTTGATTCCCTTATGAATGAGACTCCAAGTCATGCCAAAGTCTTTAAATCAATTTTAATCAAATTTAAATGCATAAATGATTATGAAATTAATGATGATATAAATGAACACATGCTTATAATCATGATGTCATGACATAAGATGAATTCTAAAAACACATGACATTTAACCCTTAATCCTACACATAATCATGATATATAAATGATAAAAATAAACATGATGTCATGACATGTTATATGGCAAATCAAGCATGACATATAAAATGTATATAAGTATAATAATACCTAAATTTTAATATTAATTGTCATTTGATATGATTGGATTTATTTTGCCATATTACTACTAACTTCTCAAGTGTGCCAAAAATCCAAAATGGCACACTAACCTCTAAACCTAAATTGTGCCAATTTAATTGATTTTTCATAATTCCAAAAATGTATTGGCACATCCTAAAATCTTTTAGGATTAAAAATCAAACCTATTTCCAAGGTACCCATAACCTTGAAAATTGCCTAAAGTGTCACCTTTACCATGGTTGAGTTAACTACCCATCAAATCAAGGTTGGCACACCCTAAACCCATCTAGCGTGAATCAATCACACTCTTAGGAACCCAAAACCTATTTGAGCTCCTAGGGTTAATTAGGTATTCCTTAGGGATAACCTTCCTAGATACCCTCCTAATGACCCTTCTAGGCTTGTTAGCCTTGGTCATTGTGGTCTTACCTAGGTTGACTCTAGGGGTAACTCCCCTTGCAACCTTCTTAGTGGCTATCCTAGGTTTCCTTAAAACCCTAGCCACTAGATCCATACCTTGGTCAACTCTAGGGATGACTTCCCTATTGACCTTGGTCTTCCTAGACCTAGTTTGTGTTCCATAATCAAATGGAACACTATGATAAGCCATCTTAGGCTTAGGTTTGTGACCCAAATCTTGCTTGTCCTTGGTTGACTTTTGTCTCTTAGGCCCTAGATGTTGACTTTGAGTCCTAGACCCTTGACTTTGACTATTTGACCCTTGAAATTGATTTTGGATCTTCTTGAGGGTCTTTTCTAATTTCTCAAGCCTTGACCTCAAGGCTTGGTTTTCAACCTCTAATTGCCCAATTTTAGAATTTTGATTTAGTCTTTGGGCAATGTTCTTCCTAGGCATATGCCTAATCCATTTAGGGTTGAGACCTAGATGCTCTTGTACCTTTCTAATGGTTTCCCTAGGTAGGATTTGTCTAGAATTGTTTGCCCTAGAGTTGTCCTTAGGTAAAATATTTCTAGGGACATTAGTCTCAAATTTCTCCTTCTTCCTAAGGTTTACTTTCTTAGCTCCCAAGCAATATTCTCTATTTCTAGCATACTCTTTTTGATAAATAGCAAGATTGCTAAAATTATTTCTAGCATACTTTTTGACATTATTTGAATAAGGAGCTTTATTTAAAAATACCTTAGGGTTAGCTTTGGAAGCTCCCCCTACTTGTGGTGCTCCTTTTTGTCTCTTCTTCTCCCCCATAGAGCATTGACTCTGGTAGTGTCCCGGTAGTCGACATTTGAAGAAAATAATGTACTCCTTGCTTTTGATGGTTGTTGGGGGACCGACATCCTTAACTTTTGGTGTTGTTTGAGCTTTTCTTACTTTCTTTGGGCATTTGCTCTTGTAATGCCCACTTTCCCTACACTCAAAGCAAATTATATGATTTTTATTTTGAATTACCGTGTTTGAGTTACCTAGAGTGGTGATAGGTGCCGAAATTGGAGCTTCTTCATCTTGACCGGATGTCGAAGCTTCTTCTTGTTGCTCCAAAGTGGAAATTCTTTCCTCCCCCTCAATCCTAGAGGTGGAGGTTCCTTCTACTTCTTCTACCGATCTGGAAATTGATTCCCTATCAACTTCCGAATCCTCAAGCTCTTTAGATGACAATGTACTTACTTGAGCTTGAGAGGGTGAGCACTCCTCTTCTTCTTGAACCGACGATGAATTTTCATGGAGCTTTGCCACTTGGCTCCATAACTCCTTAGCATCCATATAATCCCCTAACATACACACAATATCATTAGGGATCAAATAAAAAATAAACTTTACTACCTTCATGTTTTTCTCGAAAGCTTGGATTTGATCTTCACTTCATTTCTTCTTCTTGAGGAAACCACCCTTTGGTCCTTTTGGATATTCGAATCCATCCATCAAAATAGATCATTCCTCAAAATCTCTCATCATAATAAAATCTTCAATTCTTCTCTTCCAAGAATTGAAGTCTTCTCGTCCGTATAGGGTGTAGGGCACCGGTGTATTGATGTCCCATCCTAGTTGTCCTTGGATTTCCATCTTCACCCTCTAGCGTGCTCCCTTAGTTGTTAAACTTCAAGAGCGGCCTCGCTCTGATACCACTTGTAGGGGATCGTTGGAACACTAGAGGGGGGTGAATAGCGTCGTGCTATGCATCAATGGAAATCCTTCACGTGCTTGTCCACAATTTTCATTAGCGCAACGGAAACAAAGATAATAAAGTAATAACAAAAACACAAACACACAAACACAAGGATATAACGTGGTTCGGAACCGAATGGTTCCTACTCCACGGATCAAGCTCGGATGAGCTCTAGTGATGCACATGCAACCACTAATAACAAATAACTCCTTCTCGACATAAGTCGGAGATGAAGAAACCTCGTACAATGATTACACTAAGCAATACAAAAGATATAAGCTAATACAAATGAGAAATACAAT
Organism: Wurfbainia villosa; assembly: GCA_025175895.1. Taxonomy (NCBI): domain Eukaryota; kingdom Viridiplantae; phylum Streptophyta; class Magnoliopsida; order Zingiberales; family Zingiberaceae; genus Wurfbainia; species Wurfbainia villosa. The sequence goes on along the minus strand of CM046003.1, from coordinate 69,641,461 downwards.
GCAAGTAAAGAAAAACACTTTACAAGAGCACTTTGGTTGCTTGATCTTTGATTGCCTTGGACTAGCCTTGAAGGACTGGAAAGCACCAACTCTCCCCTTCAATTTACCCAAGAAAATCGCTTACTTTTTCCTCCTCCACGAGCTCCTTTTAAAGCTTCTACCTGTGCTGGAAAAAGTTGATCAGTTGAATGATCGGGACCATCAGTCAACTGATGCCACTGTTGTCGTGAGACAACGGCTAGATCCACGCTGGAAAAATCCAATGGATCCATCATCAGTCGACTGATCATGACCATCAGTCCACTGATCAAGCCATCACTCGACTGCTGACCGTAGCGGTCGAGTGAGACTCCATTCTGTGCATGATTTCTCGAGCACCAGTCGACTGATCACAAGATCAGTCGATTGCTAGACCAATCAATCGACTATCCACCTATGGCAGTCGACTGCTAGGGCAATTCCCACAGTCAAACCCTAGTTGACTCTTACCAGTCGACTGCCACATGGCACCAGTCGACTGGCACACCTCAAACATGAGGTTTTAGCCCAAGTATGGTTCCCCCATACTTGCTAGACCACCCATAGCCTAGACCTAAGCCTTCTAGCCACCTCCATCAGCCTCACGCCTCTCGGATCCCTCCAAGTCATCCATGACTTGTTCATCCATCGCGCTAGCCTTCAGGTGCTTCCATCGGCTATGTCATGCTAACGGTGTCTACACCGCCAAGGCACATTGGACTTACGCCGCTAAGACTCCGCTTGGACTTTATGCCGCCAACCATTGGACTTATGCTGCCAAGACTTCACCCTTGGACTTTACGCCGCCAATATCAAACCCCTTGGACTTTCCAAATGCCAAGACTCAAGCTTGGACTTTCCCTTGCCAACCCATGTTGGATTTTTCTTTGCCAAGATCCATGCTTGGACTTTACATTGCCAAGACCCATGCTTGGACTTTCCCAAATGTCAAGTGTCCCACTTAGACTTTCCATGACAATTACATTGTCATATATTTTTGTCGAAACATCAAAACATCTCTCGAGCCAAGCTCGAGTCCTGGTCAATCGTGACTTGAGCCGATTGCACCAACAAAAAATCCCTAGTCAATCATCACATAATTGTCTCTAGGACTTCTTACTAACATTATATGGTAAGAATCAGAGTCTAATTTCTTATTTGAGTTGTTGGCCCACGTCAAGCTCAACCTGAACTTAGATATGTTCAAATCATAAAGATACGATCTCATGATTAATGGGTTGGCTTTAACTTGAAGCATTGGCTTGTTGACCTCACGCCAAGGTCAATGTGGATAGAGGTGAAGTCGGGTGATATACATTTGATGTATACTTGTTAATGTGTTAACAACTCGATGTTTATGCGAACATTCAAATAGTTGATAGCATAATGTGATAGTTACATATATGCGATATGTAATCAGTATACTTGATACCTACCACTATAACTAAGAATAACTTGTTGCCCTAACGTCAAGGTTGTTCTTATCTATAGTGGATATCAACTCACTCAGAGAAAACCTATGATCTCCCGAATTAGAAGTAAGGGCTCTTGAATTCGAAAAGTGAGTGGGAGCCTAATATGTAAATTGTTTACATATCAAATCATCTATCTTACATTCCCAATTTTGTATTTCTAGGTTAATCATTTGATAATGTCGTCTGTTAATCCGCGTTCAATTTTGGAATCGAAAAAACTGACTGGGCCTAACTTCTTGGATTGGTTTCGAAACTTGAGAATTGTTCTCAAGGCTGAGAAACTTGCTTATGTCCTTAGAGGGCCTCTTCCCACCAGTCTTGAACATGATGCAACTCCGGACCAAATGTTAGCCCATCAAAAGCATACGACTGATTCTGAGCTTGCCAGTTGCATCATGCTAGCAACGATGACTCCTGAGCTGCAAAAGCAGCACGAGCATATGGATGCTTACACGATGATTAACCATCTTCGTGAACTCTTCGATGAGCAGTCGAGATTCGAAAGGTTCGAGGTCTCGAAGCTTCTCTTTAGCTCGAAGATGGAGGAGGGTTCATCTATAGTATAGTTTGTACTAAAGATGAATGGGTACATTGAGCGGCTAGGATCACTAGGGTTTGCGATGGATCTTGAATTAAGTATTGACTTAATTCTGCATAGTTTGCCCAAGAGTTACTCGCAATTTGTGATGAACTATCGGATAAACAATCATGAATCCACCATTCCCGAGTTGATCAATATGCTCCAGACTGTAGAACCTTCTGTGACTAAAGAACAGAAGACGATGATGTTGGTTGACTCCTTGAAGAAAGGTTCTAAGAGGAAGTCAAAGCAACAACCAAAGGGGAAGAAGAAGAAGGCCAAGATTGGAGAGTCAACTCCAAAGGGCACATGCCATCGCTGTGGCAAGATGGGCCATTGGCGAAGGAACTGCAAGATCTATCTTGAGTCCTTGAAGAAGAAGAAGTCGACATCTAATGCCCCATCCTCTTCAGGTATCTTCGTTATTGACTGTCATGTTATTTCCTTTGACGCTTGGATATTTGATATCGAGTGTGGATCACATATATGTAATGACATATAGGGGCTAAGGGATAGCAAATGACTTGTCAAGGGAGAAGCGAATTTATGAGTCCGCAATGGAGCAAAGGTTGAAACTATCGCCGTCAGAACATATTTGTTGAAGCTTCCTAATGGACTTGTCTTAGAACTGGACAATTATTATTTTGTTCCTGCATTAAAAAAGAATATTGTTTCTATTTCTTGTTAAAATAGAAAGGGTTACCATTTGACATTTAGTAACATTCGTTGTTATATAACCTTGAATGACGTTCTTTATGGCACTGAAACTTTATGCAATGGTATCTACGTGTTAGATACATCCAGTGGCATATTCAATATATAAGCGAGCAACAAGTGTGCTCGAAAGGATGATCAATTAACCTCCTACACGTGGCATTGTCACCTTGTCCATATAAGCAAAAAGCGCATGTCAGAGTTACACAAGAATGGAATTCTAGAATCTTTTGAATTGGATTCATTTGATACATGTGAATCATGCTTACAAGGCAATATGACAAAGTTTCCCATTTCAGGAAAGGGTAAGCCAGTGGAAGAGTTACTTGGTCTCATATATACTGATGTATGTGGACCAATGTCAATTCATGCTCAAGGAGATTACATCTACTTCATTACCTTTATCGATGATCACTCACGATTTGGGTATGTATATCTTATGAAATATAAATATGAAGCCTTTGAAAAGTTCAAAGAATTCAGAAATAAAGTAGAGAAACAACTTGGTAAAAGTATTAAGATACTTCGATCCGATCGAGATGGCGAGAACTTAAGCCAAGAGTTTCAAGATTATTTAAGGGACAATGGTATATTGTCTCAATAGACTCCGTCTTATACACCGCAACATAATGGTGTATCGAAAAAGCGAAATCGAACCTTATTGGACATAGTGAGATCATTGATGAATCATGCAAGCCTTCCCAAATCATTTTGGGGTTACACACTTGAGACAATTATTCACTTGTTGAATAGAGTCCCGACTAAGGCAGTCTCTGCTACTCCATATCAGATATGGACTGGTAAGAAATCCCAGTTGTCTTATTTGAAGACATGGGGATGTCATGCTTACGTGAAGAGGACTACATCAGACAAGCTGGATGCTAAGTCTGATAAGTGTCTATTTATTGGATACCCCAAGGAAACAAGGGATTACCAATTCTATCATCCCTTGGAACAAAAGGTATTTATTTCAAGGAATATTGTATTTCTAGAGAAAGTATTTCTCTTGCAAGAAAATAGTGGGAGTCAACTTGAACTTGAGGAAGTTTAAGAAACTCCAATAGACACTAAAGATACGCCTATATCGGAACCACAGTCGATTATTCATGATGATGAGATAATGACTGAACCTATCGTTACACCACCTCTTCGCAGATCTGGCATGTCACATAAGATTCCTAAGAGATATGGATTTCTAGTAAGTGAATCTAATGATGTGTTACTCATTGAGGATGAGGAACCTACTAGTTACGAAGAAGTTCTGAAAAGTTCAGAAAGGGATAAATGGTTGATAGCCAAAAAATCAAAAATGAATTCCATGTATGAAAACCAAGTTTGGAACTTGGTGGATCCACTTGAAGGCATCACACCTATTGGGTGCAAGTGGATTTTCAAGAAGAAAACTAACATGGATGGTAATGTGATTACCTATAAAGCTAGATTGTTAGCAAAAGATTATCGTCAAAAGCAAGGTGTTGACTATGACGAGACCTTCTCACCAGTTGTCATGCTTATATCCATTCGGATACTCTTGGCCATAGCAGCACATTATGATTATGAGATATAACAGATGGATATAAAAATAGCTTTCCTTAATGGAAACCTGCATGAGGATGTGTATATGATACAACCTAAGGGTTTCACATCGTTTGACAAAACTAAAGTATGCAAGCTTCAACGGTCCATTTATGGACTGAAGCAATCATCCAAGAGTTGGAATATTCATTTCGATGAGGCAATCAAAGAGTTTGATTTCTCACAAAATCCTAACGAACCTTGTGTGCACAAGAAGGTTAGTGGGAGTGCGATCGTGTTCCCAATACTATATGTTGATGACATATTACTCATAGGAAATGATATATCTATCTTATAGTCAGTTAAAGTTTAGTTATCCAAAATGTTCTCCATGAAAGACATGGGAGAAGCGACATACATCCTCAAGATTAAAATCTGTAGAGATAAATTAAAAAGGTTGCTTGGTCTTTCGCAGTCTACATATATAGACAGAGTGCTAAAGCAGTTTAGTATATCTGAATCCAAGAAAGTTTATATACCCATGAGATATGGGATTCACCTTTCGAAGTTTATGTGTGCCAGCACAGAAGACGAGAGGATTTTCATGAATAAGATTTCTTATGCTTCTGTAATATCATCTATTATGTATGTTATGTTATGTACGAGGTCCGATGTATCATATGTTGTAAGTATCACAAGAAGATACCAGTCAGATCCAGGAATGGATCATTGGGTGGCTGTTAAGGCAATCCTTAAGTACTTGAGAAGAACTAAGGATATGTTCTTGGTATATGGAGGAGGTGATATAGTTATGTGCGGGTATACAGATGTCAGCTTCTAGACAGACAAGGATGACTCTAAATCACATTATGGATATATATTCACACTGAATGGAGGCGCAGTGAGTTGAAAAAGTTCCAAACAAGACACAGTTGCTGATTCTACCATGGAGGTAGAATACATTACAGCTTCTGAAGCAACAAATGAAGTAGTTTGGATCAAGAAGTTCATCTCCGAACTTGGGGTGGTTTCGTCCATTCTATGAGACTAGCATGAGTTATACTTCTTAGTTTATCCAAGCAGCTGCTTCTCACTGGATGGAGACATTTTGATGTCAAGAGTTAAACGTAGATGTTGGTTATGGGTAACTAGTTCATTGGAGTGACCTACTGTAAGATTTTACATGGTAGCTCGAGTGCGAGTTTCCTTTGACTTGAGATATTTAAGTCATCTTGGTCATGGAGACTAATACTTTGACATCTTAGTCGATACATCTCTACAGAGGTGTGGATAAGGGATGATTGGGTATAAGTTGAAGCGTCCGAAGGTGATTGAATAGCCAACAAAGGATTCACTGCTCCTTGCGAGAAGATGTATACCCTATGGCCACTCGTCGGATAGTTAATCAAATTCTTTGGCCAAAGCATTGCATGTGAAGAGTATGATACTCTTGGATACATGTCGAAGTAATTAGAATCCACTGGACGAGAAAGTATTACTTGGGCTAGGTGTGAGGTAGTCAACCTAGTGGGGACTGACACAATAAACCATGTCCTAAACCAAGTGGGTATAAGACGAGTGAAAGGAATAAAGCATGATTCATTGTAGCTACTGAAGGGTTCGGAAATGGTTCCGAGATCAACCGTTGATTTTTCGGTTAATTGAGGATCATGATATACTACTAAGTGTCACTCATGTTCGTACAAAAATTAATAGTTAATTATAGACAACCAACATAAACCGAGAACCTATAATGTCACACGCATAATGAATCCTTCGAAGAGACTTAAAAACAAGTTTGAGAATTGGATTCTCAAGATCGAGAGAGATCAAGTTTGGTTGGACTAAACACATGACAAATATGGAAATATTTGTCAAGTCGGAAATGCGAAAGGAGCACGTCTTATGAAGATGGGTTGGGCCTTAAGAGGTTTAATTATAAACCAAATTAAATGAGTCTTCTTTTGGTTAAGGGCTCAATTAGGATTTAATGGATGAGATTAAGCCTTAATGGTTATGGACTTATGGATTTGATCCACTAACCCATTAGGTTTAGAGCCTATATAAAGAGTTATAAAGGCTAAAACCTAATGAATGGTTGTGTTTAATCCCCTTCTCTTCCTCTTTGCCGCCTACTCCTTCTCCTTCCTCTTCTTGCTGCCAATAAGAGTTGTTGGGGGTTTTTCTTACCGCCCACCTAGCAAGTCCATCTCTTGCTTTAGGTCTGGCCAACTCCTCCCCAAGGGAGTGAAGAACTTCGGCTAAGGCTTGGAATAAAGATTTCTTCCTTTTGCGCCCTTGGCCGAACCTAAGAGAGTTGGGTTTTGGAGCTTGCCGCCATCCACCAAGGAAACAAGAGTTGTTTCCTATTTTGTTAGGTCGACTTTCTTGCTCTCCGATGGCCCGACCTTCTTGCTTCATCTAGTAGCAAAGAGAAGGTCAAACTCATGGCTTAGAGAAGTCGTCCCTCCGAAGATTCGGCGTGGACATGAGTAGAGACAAAGCTCCGCGAGCGTCATACTGTTGATGCCCTTCTAGCTCAATATCATCCGAAAGGTATATCTAGGATAAAATTGGTGTTATTCTTAATTTAATATAAAATATTATTTGGCGGATATGTCCGCACATGTTGTAATCTTGCATGCGTGGATGTGCGTATTGTAATAATTTAGGAAATTATTATATTTTATTCCGCTGTGTTTGTTTATGAAACGACAAAAACACATCTACACGTACATCAGCTGCAACCCAACATCCGTTGTGCACTAACTTATTGTAGACAAGCACACGATCCATCGAAACGACGAAAAATCGCTATTCACCCCCTTTAGCACGACAATCGATCCCCAACAACTTACTGGTTTAACTTTTGTTCAACTTAGTGGATTAATTTTTGTGAAAAAGATAAGTAATTCTTGAATCTTGAATTTTGGCATTGAAAGAAAATTTAAAATGTTTTGATGTATGTCAAAGGGGGAGAGAGAGTGGTCGAGTGGTTTAAATTTAGTACATTTTGAATGTGTTTCATAACTTCATACATTGTGAGAGTGGTTAAAAGTGATCAAGTTAGTACATTTTGAATGTATGTTATGACTTCATGCATTGCATATGAACTTAAACTTGAATCTTGATGTATCACATGTGAACCTAATAGTACATTCTGAACTTGTTGCAATATTTTCTCTATTTTTTATTGATGTGTTGTTATACATAAAAAAAAGAAGAAATTATTGGTGCAGAAGAGCACCACTCCTTAATTTTGATGTAAGAACCATAGTTAAAGTTAGGATCAGCTTGTAATCTAACATGCAGTTAAGTGTACAGGTTTAATAGGAAAGTTCTAGTAGGTCGTGTTGACCGGATACTAGGCAAAAGTCTTGACAAATCAGGAGGGCCAGACATCAGACATGAAGTCTAAGCGTGGTAAGTCTGACAAGACAGTCGACAGATAACCCTCGAGTGAAGAAATGAGGTTGAATACTCAGGTGGGGACAAAGGTAGGTGTCGACTAATTTATTACAACAACAAATCACTAATAGCTACCACACGTGCTATAACAAAATAGAAAACATTTTAACAAGAACCTCGATAAATTGATAACAAAGAGAACCTGGTAATTTAAATTCCCAAGTTAAATTATCCACGAGGAGGTAACGGCATTAACCGCCTGTTTACAAGTAAGGATATAAATAAAAATTGAGAAAAAAATTTGCATTTAAATTTTTTTAATATTTATTTCGTAAAAAAAATGAAGTACTTATCCTTTCTAATGCTTATTTATTATAAAATAATAAGGATTTAAAAATTCATTTGCATATCATATTTTTAACATTTTGTTATCCTTTACCTAGCTTTTTTTTTTCTCATGCTTATGACCGCAAGTCGCGAATGACCCTCTATGCATGGCCACCCTTGTGCGACTGAGCTATGAGCGACCTTCATTTCATCGTGAATCTTAAAAGATTCCATGCAATCCACCCTCATGCGATCGTGAGTGTGCGTGGTCTTAATCCTCAGGACTAAATTGTTAATTGCAAAAGAATTTGTCCATTGTGAACAAGAATTAATTTTCGAGAATTTTATTATTTTATACTATCAGTCGATTCTCTTCTTTTGTATTTACCAATTAAGATCCTAATTTACTTTCTTTATCGACAGAGAAATCGAAGGGAGCTACTAATATCCATATTTTTTTTGTGAGTGTAAGTGTTTTTGTGTGGTTGCTTTTGCATGGCCCCACAAGACCCAAGAGGTCAACTCATGTGCCCGCTAGCTGTTGACGACCTCGTTTGCTGTGGTCAAATTAACCTGAGTTAAATTGCTCCAATTTGATTAAAATTATTGCTTATACAATATTTTAATATAAAAATACTCTTATTAAGTTGATTAAAATTATATTTACTAACTGATTAAAATCGCTTCAATACTATTATAACAGCTATGATTTTAACTAGCTATGATTTTTACTAGTACAATTACAATAGTAATAAGATTCATAGCTTCTAGGATAATATTTAAGAGATGATTTAATTAGAATAATTTTAATTAAGTTTAAAATTTTTAATCAAGTTAATAAAGAGTTATTTATATGTGATAATTTTATTTAAGTTGGAGTATTTTTTTTTTTCTGTTGCGACACCTAGCCACTACAATAGCATTGAAATAAAAATATCCCTAGAATAAAATTTAAGAAGTGTTGGTATTTTAATTTTTTATAAAATACCCTTTTAACGATATCAATAAAAAGGGTATCCTTTTTAAAATTATTTGTTTAATAGTTATTTGTAGCCATGCGAAAAGGCATTAAACTGGATACATATCTTTGGACCAGAAACACAGGATTGATAGCTTTGCATTCTTCTAGACATTCATGTTGTAATTTCCTTAGTATAATGAAGTAGTTGATCTTCTTCCTAAAAAGCCAAGCACGTTTATGAATATATACATTGGTTGAAAGTATCCTGAGAAGTTTATGATTTACATAAGAAACCATCCTAAATATTATTGCATGTTTATTTCAAACTTGGTCATCATTCATTGATCTACAATGATAAAAAAGTGGATCTTCTTAACCAACATTTCTAAGGAACATAATGAGCAATCATGAATTCAAATATTGAACCATGTTCATGAGCAAATAGAATTCATAAAATAACCTCGACTAAAATGCTGCAACATGATACCATTTGACACAAAGTACACAAGAAAATTTCATAAACAAAATCTCACACTTGTATGCCAATAAAATACGAATCAAAATAAATATCATCCCTACATGCTAGTTAAGAGCTGCGGCTTGAGGAAAGTGGAATAGGAAATGCCAGGATTGGTTCACTATGTTAAGAATACAAAATGACTTAAAAGACAGCAACTGAAAGTAAAATACGAATAGAAGCATTCGTTACCTTTATAAATTGGCTGTACAAAGAACATAAAATGAGTCCAAGACGAAAAAGGAGGCGAATGAAAATTGATTTCAAATACAATTATAAGATCATATACAGAATAGAGAAAATGGGGGAGTCTCGTATCCTCTGTGATGCACACGTTTAGCAATGCTGATATCCTACTATTTGCACGATGTGTATCCTATCACATGAATGATGTCTGATTGAAAGGAACCAGAGCTCAAAAAACACATGAATAAAAGTATTCATGATTTGAGTAGACCATCGCCTTCCCAGCCAAGACGAAGCATATGATCCACTACCTTCAAACTCAGCTGCAATAATAGATACAAGTCTTGAGAATGCATATCCCAGTTAATACAAAAGAAGCAACGCCAAAGTACGTTTTTAATTTTCACTTTTATCCTTTTTTACGACTGTATTGCAATTCAACACAAACCAATGGGCATGCATAGTTTAATTCTAGAGGGAAATTTGACACTGTTTTCTCCTAGAGCTTACAACCTTAAAAATAAAATTTTTAATATTTAGCTACAAGGAAACAAGATGTAGTTGAATTGTAAAGCTTACAGCAGGGTCTGTGAAAATTATAAGTTGTTTATCCGCAGTTGATACTAAAAGATTAGTACTGTCCCTGTCTAGGCCTATGCAAGTAATGTCTTGATTTCTTTCCATAACCAACGAATGGAAAACCTGCAATGAGATATTATAAGGTTATGGCAAGTTCACAAGAATAAGAACATGAAAATTGTTCAAAATTTACCTTCAGGGTATGCAAATTCAAGAAAGCAACCGAAGGCACAGAAATTTTTATACTCTCTCTGGATGTAGCAATTTCATCGCTCCTATCTGGCTCCATACTACTATTTTCAGGAATGTCTTTATTAATCTGATCAGTGCTTGATGCAGTCCCAATTAAAGCATTCTCCCCGTCTGCAGAAATGTGAATGCAACTAATACTGCCAGAGAAGGGTGATACGAGAGTTGTAGCAATTGGAATCCCATTGACCGTAAAGGTGGAGAGCCTTTTCTTGAATTTGTTCCAAATTAGCAGTACTCCTAGAGATGAGAGGCAAACAATATGTGCCTGAATATCTAATTTCTTTATCAAATGCCCTCTCCTCAATGAGTGTAGGATAACACCAGAAGCATTTGAGCAGGAAGCAACAGCACCTAGGTCAGAACAAACAGAACATGAGATTATTTCTCCGAGATGGCCCCTTAGGACATGCATGGGGCCTTCGATCCGTCGCCTTCTATTGGTATCAGTGGTACTATGCAGATCACTACCACTTGTAGAACTCACTGGTGCTGAGGTAGATTCTGAGGCATTCTTCACACTTGATGGGGAAACACGGTGTATTCTCCAAACAATAACAGTTGTGTCACGAGATCCTGTGACAAGATAATTACTGTCTTTGGACAGAGTAAGACAAGTCACAGGTGCACAATGTCCAGCAGCAGTTTCAATGGTTTTTGCTCCATCAGAAGAGATCAACTTGATGGAGTTGTCAGCATGCCCACCTATATCAGTGGAGTGATCAATTAAAATTCCAAGAAAACCATCCAACAAATCAAGAGAACACATAATGAAGATGCTAGACCAAAAATCAATAATAACTTATTCACTGTGAGAACACAAAAATAGGAGTATTGTAACCAAAACAACAATAATCAGATTCAAGGGTTTATGCTGGAATGTAAGTTTCAATAATGACTGAGAAATCTATGATTAGGAGTAGAAAACAATCAGTGAGTTTAGTGTAACAGAGGTAATAGAACTCTGGAGGTCTCATAAAAAGGTCCCACAAAGTAGATCCATTTACCATTAACATTTAGTAGTCCAAACTAACTCTTTATTCGGGTAACATTGACAATTGAAAACTAACTAGTGTCTCACCATATAACTATCTTGCAACATAAATTGTCTAGCAAAACATTATGAAACAAGACCACCAACCAGTGAATATCTCTTTGTCACATGTCACCGCAACTATTTCTGAACTTCGGATTCCAGATGCAGGAAAAGCTGATGCCTGAGGATATTGCCAGACATCTGAACTGTATCCACCTTGTCCTTTGAACATGCGCATGAGTGAACCACTGCTGGTTAAATTAGCAACAGATTTACTGTGTTGAAACAGGAAAGGTGTTCCTTGGCCGTCTGGGGTATTTGGCTGCCACTTGTGAAGTGCCACATGTGCTGCAGGAGCATTCATATCCACAACAACAATAGAATCAAGAGTTGCAAAAATGGCACCAGCTGGCAAGTTGCAGCGATCCGGATTAGGAGCTGTGTAAGGCTTAATCCCAGTTGGATTCCGATAAATGGTCTGTAAAAGATATGAAACTGAAGGATTAGCTGTATGTAGATTAATGGTAATCGATGTAAAAAAAAGAAGAAGAAATTCCATCATGGAGACAAATAGAAGGGCATACAGTCTTAATCCCTCTTTTAAACAAGAACTTGACTAGACCAGCTTTATGCATTATGTTAAATACGTAGATAAACTGGTGTTGATTTATAGCAACAGTCTGTTAAAGAAAGAGAGACAACTGGGACAATTAAAAACAATGCCTAGAACATTTTCACTAAAGGGCAACCCGATGTACGAAGCTCCCGCCAATGTAGAGTCCCAAAAAAGGATCTATTGTATGCAACTTTACCTTGCTTTACAAGAGACTTTCTGTTACTCGAATCCATAACCTCCAGATCACACAACAATACTTTTAGGGTGCATTTGGTTCAAGGTTATCATGGATAACTTTGATTATCCATCTAAGGTTATTCATAATGGCCTTGTTGGGTTCAAGAGATAAGTCATTCCCAAGTAACAATGTATGCCCGCCACATCAGCAAATGGGACATGCAACTCGGAATCACATTACCTAGGGGAGGGTAAGGTTTTTCTTGATTCCGGAGTTAACAAATATTTTATACAGCTCAAGTGTAAAGCATTCATCTTCATTTTGGTCTTATACCTTCATATTCACCTGAAGGTCCTTCTAACATACTGCATTAAATAGGCTAACAAGTTGACAAGATATCTGAGTACTATGCCCATGTATGATAATTTCCAATCTAAGGAAAATACAGAGTTTCTCAGAAGAATAATTTATGGTGTATAATACAAGCACAAGGAGGTACTTAAATATGACTTTTGACACACTGAAGATCCTGAAGAGGTGAGACACACACATACAGTTGCTTGATAATTTAGTAGTAATTGATTCCAAACGGATTGGAAATTATTAAGAAAAACTGAGACATCCAGAAGCACATAACAAGCTTTTGTTGCTTCTAAAGTAACAAACTTCATCTACAGTCAGGGTGAAATGGGAAACTAGCAAATCTAAAACTGTCCTAGAATCACCCTTCGAATAACATGAAAAATGGCTATTGCATTAAACAAAAATTTCATGTATACCAAGTTTAGTCTTGCACTAATTATTGGAAAGGGATTTAAGTCATAGATGAGTACCACTATTAATATGAGGTTTAGAATTGACTAATAATTGATCCTAAGGAATAACTGGTTAGTTCCTTATGTAAGTTGTTATTAAGTTATTATTATTATCACATCAGACAATCTTAGGTATGGTTACATGTTTGGAAAAGGATGCCTGTACAAACGGTGGAGTCATCATTGAGTTTCACATGCCACTAATTATGGATCATTTTGAGGTATGAGTTGAACTTTAGATCTTAATAAGGACATCGAAATATTAACTCACGCTTAAACATTCCTAGTCAGCTGTTCTCCTTACATAAAATCGAAAATTTCAGAAACCACATTCTATGCATACTTAAACGATGAATGTTCCCACTAAATATAATGTAAAATACTCAAGTTGGGTTTTGGGGTGCTTTCCTAAAAGTGTTTATAAATGTCAAAACACTATGATAGTTAATTATGATTCGGTAAGTCATGTTCAATTTGCTTTTACTCGAAGCAATGCATTCACAAAGTTACTTTTCTAATGCAAATGGGAAAATCCTTTAAAAGCTCCTCTCCCACATCTGATTATATACACTTCAAAGTTAATAAAAAAAACAATTAATAAATATTAATATTAAGTACTATGACAATTAATATAGCATATTGAGATAATATAAAATAATTTTACAATTTAATTTAGGATAATATTACTATTCAAAAAAATAATGTTTAATAATATTTTATCCAAACAAAAGAAAGCAAATTCAACTTATTGTTTATATGTTAATAATATCACAAATGATAATAGAAAATAAAAATAAAATTATTTAATAAATTAACATGCTTATGTTAATAGTATGGAAAATGATAATAGAAAATAAAAATAAAATTATTTTAAAATATTATTTAATAAATTAACAACAACAACAACAAAGCCTTATACCACTAGGTGGGGTCGGCTATATGAATCCTTCTATACCATTGGACTCTATCCCTTACTATATCATCATCTATATTTAAATAAATTTTATCTTATTTTATTGTTGCTAACCAGGTCTTTTTTGGTCTTCCTCTTCCTCGTTTAATGTGTATATTTGAAATCGTTTCACATCATCTAACTGGAGCATTTATTAGCCGTCTAAATACATGTTCGTACCACCTTAAATATGTCTCTCGGAGCTTTCCTTCAATAGATGCAACATCAATTTTTTCTCTAATGCTCTCATTTCTTATTTTGTCCATCCTCGTATGTCCGCACATCCACCTTAACATCCTCATCTATGCAACTCTCATCTTTTGCTCATGTGCTCGAGTCGTAGCCCAACATTCAGCTTCATATAACATAGCAGGTCTAATCGTCGTTTTGTAGAACTTCCCTTTAAATTTTAGAGGTACTTTACGATCACATAAAACACCCGACGTTTTCCTCTATTTCAACCATCCTGCTTGTATTCTACATAAGACATCTCTCTCAATCCCTCCATCATCTTGCAAAAATGATCCTAAATATTTAAAGCTCTCAGTTCCAGACAACTCGTCATCTCCTATATTAACACTTGTCTCATTACGTCTAATATTGCTAAACTTAAATTCCATATATTTTGTCTTTACTCTACTAAGTTTAAAACCTTTCACTTCTAATGTTTTCCGCCAAGATTCTAGTTTAACATTTACTCCTTCACGTGTCTCATCTACCAAAACAATATCATCTGCAAACAACATGCACCACAGTACTATCTTGAATGTGTCCAGTGAATTCATCCATGATTAGTGTAAAAAGATAGGGACTTAAAGCTGATCCTTGATGTAACCCTATCTTTATTAGAAATGCTTCAGTTAATACATCTAAAGTCTTCACTCTGGTCATTACTTCCTCATACATATCCTTAATTAGTTTAATATATATTACACTAACACCTTTTTTTTCTAAAATTCTCCATATTATTTCTCTTGGAACTCTATCATAAGCTTTTCCTAAATCAATGAATATCATGTGTAAATCCTGTTTTGCTCTCTATACTTTTCAATTAGTTGTCTGAGAAGATGTATAGCTTCTATTGTTGACCTTCCTAGCATGAATCCAAATTGATTTTCGAGAACCGTGGTCTTCTTCCCTAATCTTTTTTCAATTACTCTTTCCCAAAGTTTCATGGTATGACTCATTAGTTTAATACCCCTATAGTTTTCACAAGTTTGTTTGTCTCCCTTATTCTTATATAAGGGAATTAGGATACTTACCCTCCATTGATCAGACATCCTTTTTGTTTTCAATATCATATTAAATAATTTTGTAAGTCATTCAATACCTTATTTCCTTAGACACTTCCATACCTTTATCGGAATATCATCTGGTCCAACGACTTTTCCATTTTGCATTCCATTTAAAGCTTGTTTTACTTCTGAAATTTGAATTTACGATAAAAATTTAAATTTTTATACTCATTTGACTTACTTAAATTACCTAAATTAAGTTGGTCTTCTAAACATTCATTAAAAAGTTGATGAAAATATCTCTTCCACCGCTCTTTTATTTTTTCATCATTTACTAGTACCCTATTGCATTTATCTTTAATACATCTTATTTGATTAAGATCTTTTGTCTTCCTCTCCCTCACTTTAGCTATTCTATAAATGTCTCTTTCCCCTTCTTTTGTATCTAATTTTCGATATAACCGTTCAAAAGTTTCAGTCTTAGCTTCATTCATTACTTTCTTAGCTACTTTCTTAGCTATTGTATATTTTTTTTAAATTTTCCTCATTTTTACAAATATATAATTTCTTATATGCTGTTCATTTTTCCTTGACTTTCTCTTACACTTTCTCATTCCACCACCAAAATTATTTACTTAGTGGTGTATGTCCCTTTGACTCACCGAGTACACTCTTGGATACTATTTTCAACTTTGATATCATCCCATGTCGTATTAGGGTCACTGTATATTTCATCTAATACTTGTATTCCTACATTCTCTTTGAATATATTTAGTTTCTCATTCTTTAACTTCCACCACTTAATTCTAAGAGTCATGTATATTTTCCTTCTATTAATATTATGTTTGAGGCATATATCCAATACTACTAACCTATGTTGAGTAGTTAAATTTTCTCGAGGGATGACCTTATAATCTTTACAAATCTTTCTATCTCTCTTTCTAACCATAAGAAAGTCAATTTATGATTTATTATTTCCACTTTTGAACATGACCAAGTGTTCTTCTTTTTTCTTAAAAAATATATTAGTTAGTATAAGATCATATGCTATTGCAAAATCCAATATAGTTTTACCTTCTTCATTTCTTGTTCCAAACCCATAACCCCCATGCACCCTCTCATATTCGTCATTGTTCACTCCGATATGCCTATTTAAATCGGCTCCTATTAAAATCATCTCATTTGACGGAATATTTTATAATACTTCATCCAAGTCCTCCCAAACCTTAATTTGGTATTTTCATCTAATCCTATTTGAGGTGCATATACACTAATTACGTTCATAGTTTCTTTCTCCACTACTATCTTGAGAGTTATAATTCTATCCTCCTTTCTAATTACTCCTACAACTTCATCCTCTAACGAACTATCAACAATAATACTCACTCCATTTCTTGTTTTACTCTTTCCTGTATACCATAACTTAAAACCCGAGTTCTCTATCATCTTTGCCTTCTCACCTACCCATTTTATCTCTTGTACACATACAATATTAATTTTTCTCCTAATCATCGTATCTACTATCTCCATTGTTTTACCAGTGAGGGTTCCTATGTTCCATGTACCAAACCTTAGACTAATAATTTTTCTATAATATTTGTTCTTACCTAACGTATGGTGTGACAACTCTTGCTTATTTAACACTACACTCAATTTCTCATGGAGATGTAGCGGTCCTTGTCGATACGTTACAGTCGGACCCTGCAACGCGAACTCTAGCATATTTTTCACTACATCCGAGTTCTGAAAATGTAGCGGTCCTTGCCGAGACGTTACAGTCGGACCCTGTAATGCGTTCCTTCCGGAAAACAACCTAGCATTAGCACAATAGTTTGATTGATCCATTCATTGAACATTTGCTTTAGTTAAACGCTGGCTGGCAACCTAACGCAACTCTCCTCCTTTATCCGGGCTTGGGACCGGCAACGATAAGGTTAACTTATCATGGGCGGAGTTTATTTAATAAATTAACATGAGAATCAATCATTGAAATTATATATTAGATAATTAAATAATATCATTGGTTGATCTAATGACTAAAATATATTAAAATAAAGATTGATAAAATAATATTAAAATCATAATTCTATTGAACAACCAATATTGATTACATGTTATGAAAAATCTTAAACCTTAATTTATTAATTAAACATTTTTAACAATTATTCATGCTAAAAACATTTAACATAAACAACTACTAATCTGTCCAACAAGTTAGTATTTATTATATTGTAACGAATAAACTGAAAACAAAATAATTCTTCAAATCACAAAAATATTCATATCTTCAAATATTAATAACACATAAAATATTTTGTATATTTCATATCAAAGAAAAAAAAACATGAAATGCGAATATATAATTGTAGAATATTCTTGCCTCCTTATATAGTTATAGCTGCTAATCAGCTAATTAATCTCCTAGAAGATTCTTGAGGATATGAGTAGCTATTAGCTGATTTTCTTGATATATATATATTCCTGTTTTAGTTGTCGCTGTATTTAGGAGATTTGATAAGCTGTCTTTCTGTATTTTCTAGATGTGGTATCATCTATAAGTAGTTGTACAATATGTTTTTGATTAAGTTGAATAAAAATATATCTCTAATTTCCACAATAATTTATCTTAAATATCAACACTCTTTACCTAAAGAGAAAAGTGCTTACTAAGTGTTATGGGCTTATAGACTCGTGTTTAAATATGAATGTACGAGGGGTATTTGCAATATTCTTTATTCGTCAATACTACATATAAAAAGGTAGAGAAGGAAAGTCTATGTAGGGCAAGGGAGAAGAGGTTGTATCTAGGATTTATATATGAAATATTTCTCCTTGATATATCAACATGGTATCAGAACCACCACTTATTTCAAAACCATGAGCGTCATTTTCTCCAGTATTCTTCAAGTTCAGTGATGGAACTTTCTATGCGAGTGTCTTGCAGTGCTCTACTAATTGCTTACCATGCCATATTGATCTACATGACCTTTTGTTTTATACATGAGATCCCTCAACAAGTCGTCCACTACTCTTCTACAAGCGTTGTTGTTGCATGTCATCCCTTTCAAGTCACTTTCATTTGTTGAAAGGAGTCACAAGGTGGCCGCTCCATCTCTCTTCGACAATCATACTCGACATTCCTGTTACCTTCATCATTCTTAACATCTGACTTGAGGTCGTTTCAACACTGTGTCCATCGCAAAAGTTGCAAAAATGCTTTGCAGACGATAGTTCCGTTGATGCCTTTGATTCCACTAGTTCAAGTAGTTTCACTCTACCTATCTCACTGGCTCTTCCACTCTTCTTCGAATTGTGGTACATTTGGCCATGGCATAACTCCTTCTAGTCATCCATCTTCGTTAGCTCAATCTAGTTAAACTATTAGTGTTATAATGAAGAAGTACTTAAGGCCCCTATGACTTCAGACACTTATTGGTGCTTCATTCTAGTCAATTACCTAATCTTCCCATGAAGGTGTCTCTACTAGATAAACAAGAAGTAGAGACACCTTCATGGGATGTTACCAAAGTAACATATTAACATATCTCTGGTAATGTATCTTCTTTTATTTGCTCTCACATTACCCACATGTCCTACCAATGCCATGATAACCAATGGGTATCACTAATTATAAAAGATATTAGAGATGTTTCCCATTAACCTGTGTACAATCTATCTTTAGTAATCCCTGAGTTTCCATTAGAGTTATTATCAATCACCTTTGATGCCACTTCCTATGTACTTCAGTATTCCCCCGAGTTTCCATTAGAGTTGTTATCTATCAACTTTGACACCACTTTGTTTCTATTTAGAATTTTAGGATGAGCATAGTAATTGGTGTTAGGCCAGAGTCTTGTGAGCTATCCAACTGAATGTGCCTCTATTTTCTTTCGCTCTCTTAGCTACACTTTGACTCCTCTAGATTTATAATTGTCACGGTTATCTTTGTCTCTAAAATTTGAGGAAAATGATTCCCAATCTTCCAATCTTAACCTCATGAATATGATATATGTTTGATAGTTAAGTGTACTAAGTCACTTTTTCTTAACAGTGTACATAGGCATGTTTCTGCACCCTTTTCTTTAATTCCTTATGATAATTAGGGTCCAAGTTAACTATCTTTCGATTCTCGAAAGATTTGGTTTTTGCTAATAAAGATCATATTGAACTTTTGTCTAACTTTTTTCTCCTTTTATGCTAAAATTAGAAACCAATTTGGCATCTTTGTCAAGTGTCTACATAGTGACAATGCTAAGGAATACTAGTCTACCTCTTTTAAGTCATTTCTACTAGTTATTGAGTCATGGTGTTCTTCTTCATCAACTCTAATGCCGATATTCACCTCAACAAAATGGTGTAGCAGGACAAACGAATCAAAATCTTGTTGAGATTGTTCAGACTTTGCTCCTACACATGCATGCCCCTCTTTCCTTTTGTGGTGATGTTATTCTCGTTGTATGTTTTCTTTCCATCAGTGTCACCTTTCAATAAGATGTTATATTCTCTTCCACGGGCCTTTGAATGCGCTTGCTTTGCTCACTTGATGTCCCCTAACCATGATAAACTATCTCCACAATCCATCAAGTGCATTTTCCTCGATCTTTATCATCTTCTAAAAGCTTACAGTTGTGGTTGTTTTTCTCCTAACTCACATTGTACATTTATAGCTCCTGATGTGACATTTCTTGAGTTTTCTCACTTCTTTTCCTCTACACCACCTTTTTCTGACTTTATTCGGTAAGCCCTTTTCCTACTCCATTATCCTTTCAAAACCTAATGGATGGTATTGTTATCATTAGAGATGATTACATGTGGGATTGTAAAATTGAAAGATCATCTTCACCACTAACTTGTTAGGAGTTATATTTTTAAGATCAATTTATACAATATATTCAAACTAGCTTGAGGGAAAGGGAAAGTGTTGTAGGTTTATGGATTCATGTGTAAATACCTGATGGGTAAGGATCTATTTGGAATATTCTTTATTCACCAATAATATATATATATATATATATATATATAAAGGTCAAGAGTTCTAATCGGATCGTTCACCGCACTGCCGTCCGAAACCACATCCGGCCGCGGACTTAGCGATCGACGCGCACCTCGCCGGATCCGCCGGGGCCGAGCGGCCGGATTCAGTGCGATTTGCGGTTCCGGGCGCGATTCGGCCGGAATCCGGCCCGATCGCGGGCGACAGTGGTCGCGCCACTGCCGATCGCAAAATCGCCGGATTCCGGCCGAATCGCGGTCGGAATTCGGCGCCGCACGAGCCCCGCCGGACCGCCGGCGAGGTGCACGTCGATCGCGCCAGGTCCGACGGCCGGAGGGGGCCGGACGGCGCGGCGGCGACGGCGGCAGTGATGGTGAGTTGGTGTGTCGCGGACGAGCGGGGACGGTTCAGGCGCGCAGCAGATCAAAACCGTAAAGGTCAATATAGCTACCTAGGGTTTCTATGATGAATAATTCATTCTAATCTCAAAACTAAGCTTGTAAAAATGCTTTGTAAAACAATTTTGAGATTTAGGTGATCAAACAGTAAGCTACTTTCACATGATACACTTACCACAGCGTGCATTCTCCACAAAAACTTTTGAAATGCAAATTCAATGTTGAACCCAACCTTAGCTTAAAATGCATGTGAAATCATATTAAACATAATACTTTGACCTGCATGTTGAAATGTACAAAACATATGTACAGATAGAGAGCTAGAGAGAGTGAGGGTGAAAGGCGTATGTGCGTGTGGTGGTGACTAGGGGAGGAGGGGTTAAAAAGGCAAATGGGACTATGTTTATTAGAATACAAAGGAAAACGTACCTGCAGGTGTAAGACATCAGCCAGTGGTCTTTTCCTTAGGTGTGGAACAGTCAATAGCTGGGAAGGAGTTTGTCCAAAATATGCAATCTGGTCTTGTGTAGCACGTCTTTGTACCTATATGTAGTTTACCAAACACACATTAATCAATTGTCATATTTCGTCATAAAAGAAAATTTAATCAAATGAATACTTACTGGATCTTCAATTTTGTCAACATTAACGGTCCCTTCATAAGTAATATAAAAGAAAACATTATTTGCTTCTATAGCTTCTTTACCACGCTGCTTGTATCTGAAATAATGATTGATCAGTATACAATGTGCACTTACCACAAATGCTCTCGTACTCTTGTTATAACCCAAATTAATATCTAGAGCTTGGATTCTATTAAGCTCTCTTACTTTTTCTTCATGGGGCTTTCTTATGGTGGATTTCTTCAATTAATTGTGTCACAGTCTGTTGTTGGAGCTAGTTGGATCCCTGATTAAAATCTCACGTTTAGATGTTCTTCTCTCTTAATCTTTCTCATATGGCATTCTTTTCAGTGGAGAATATCTTTCAACTAAGTTTGTTTATTTAATTTACATCTCTTATATCAATTTTCAATATTTCATAAATAAAACATACATAATTTGCTAAATGTCCTCAAGAAATGCTGGTACAACAACAATCTAAGATCATGCTCAGAAGCATGCATGACAGTTGGAGAAAATTACTAATATTGATCACATTGGTGAAGCCTCATTCCTGAAGCAACACCATGCCAACCTGCCTACAAATATGTTGATGAAGTAGCACAGCCAAGTTGCAAAAAAGGAAAAAAAAAAAAGTATCGAGTAAAAGCATAATTTAAAACAAAAAAAGTTGTCATGCACCAAAAATTTAAAGAAGAATTTGATAAGGAGCAATCTACCACCAGTCTATGAATTTGAGTGATGAAGATGGTGCCATAGACAGCCCTCTAATTTTATAGCTGTGTTGTGATCCAAAAGATAGACACAATTTCGGGTTCGGTGCATGGCCAAGGAAACTGTAGTCATGATGCAGCTTACCAGTCCTGAAAGGACCCATGTTAATTCACTTTGATTGGGCCCAACATACCTTGTTGATTAAGAGGCTAAGTTTCCTAAAATGGGAAGATAGACGAGAGGAAAGAAAGTGACAGAAGAATTTATACGACTGATTCATGCTCCATGGTGCAATTTTATGACCCTTTCCCTTGCTCTCTGCTACTTGAGATACCATGGTATTTACCCTTCCACATTTTTAATTGTTATCTTTATGCTTTGACCTTTGATTTCCTATTAAAAATTTTCTTACTGACTTTTTGATTAATGCCTCTTACTTTCCTTCAAATCAGCCAAAGGCGAATGATATTTTTAATGTTACATTTTTCTGTTGATGAATGACATCTTGTCATAAAATCCTTGCAGTTTTTTACTATGAGGCATCTCCACACACTATATTGGATGAGACACTATTCCTTATTTGGGATGGGAGCAACAAAATAAACCCCTTTAACTGAAAGTACTTTAGCTCCAACTCACTTACCACAAGACCAAACAACCATTTGTTTGTATTTTCAAGATACATGCTGTGTGCTTACTATTATTCTTGTGTAATAATTATTTTTGTTTACTTATAATGTTGATCAGAATAAATTGCAAACATTGTCTGACCTCTCTGCAACTTTGATCTGTTGGCTGATATAAGGATTTGCCAATAGAATTATGTGCTACCAAAAAGAGCTCACTTAGGCAAGACAATATAATTTGCAGTCAGCATCGCAATCCAGTTCATGTAAAAGTTTGTAGCACTGGAAAGTAGTATTACAGATCTTGCAACTTATCAAAGATTAACTAGAGAAAACCTTAGCATATCTAAAGCACAAACGTTATAATATTTTTTTCCTAGTGTTGATTGATCTGAATCTTGTCACTTCAGTATTTATACATTTATTGGAGGTAGCCTAGTATAAAAAGAAAAAAAAAATCTACACTTGATCATTAAAAATTCCAAGCGTTAACTTGAAATGTTTGTTAGCGCACTTGTACCCTAAATGGCTGGGTTTGCTTAAGTTATATTTACTTGTATATCTAAGATGTGTATTAAGTCATGCAAAGTCTTGATAGAACACTAACAAAGCTCATGGAGCTTGAGACTCGACGAGGTTGGGTTGTGGCCAAGTTGGGATGCTTAGAGATCCATTAGAGTTTGGAGAAGGATACATAACAAGAATAACAGGACGAGAAACATTGAATGGTATTGGAGAAGCTCGTGGAGTTGAACTTTGTGTAGTCAAGTTGTTTGGCTCGATGGTGAGATCGAAGAAGAATGGTATAAGAAATTTGAGGGTTCGCAGGATGAGAAACATCGAGGTGGCAGTGTTGATGACAACTGGAAGAAGGTGAATTAGGGATGTAAAATGTGAAAGATGGCATATGGAATGAGTTGAGAGCTTGGTGCATCTAGAAAACCTCAAACATATCGAGAATTAGCTTAGTGCCAAAAGTTAAGCTGCAAAGATAAACTCTTAACTGAGTTGTGAGAGTCAAATTATCTATATTTTAGATTTAGGGTAGCTCTTGACTTAAGTGAGGACACAACTAAGGTTTGAAATTTTGAGTCATGTCCGAATTTTGGTTTATGACTAAAACGATACAAGTTCAGTACTATATTGTATCATGTTAATACGATTTCAGTATTTTTAAATATAAAATATATTAATTAAAAAATATTTTTATTAAAATTTAGTTGCTATAGATGTTTACTACTTAACTAGACTTAATATTATCTCGTGAAATGTTTGATGTTTATAGAGTAAAAATGGATTTAAAGTTAACTAGAATTCACTAAGTAAACATGACAAAATCAAGAAGGTTTAAACTAAATTTAATTTGGATTGATTTCGATCAGTTTAAAATTAAGCTAAATGTATATATAAAATAATTTAATTCATTAGTAATAGTATATGTTATAAGGTAAGAAATTATATTTATCTTTCCTAATAATTTGAATCTATCATCCTCGAAGAGATTTTTTCCACTCCGTTTATCTCTGGTGGATGGATGAATTAAACATGGATTAATGAATAAAAAAATAATATATTTTTTATGGATGGAGGAAAAAAATTATTTGTGAAAAAAATAAAAAATAGTGAAACAAGATAAGTGAAAAAAAATTTTGGTGGCCTCCATGATCTGCATGAGGTCACAGTGCCTTTATAACCCTCCATGAAATTGCAATGCCCTTTGTAAGGTCACAACATCCTCCATGACCCACCATCAGGTCGTAGCACCCTTCGCAACCTGTAGTGAGCTCACTAAGGGCAGCCTTGCAGTTTTGAGTCTAGTGTCGTGCTAGTAGGCATTTGAAATTATAAATTCCACCTATGTCAACAAACACAACTCGACATTTTATACCATTAACCACTATTGATTGACTGAAGTTGACGATTCATTAAACTGGTTCGTGTTCCCAATCAACTTGGTGTGTTGAGTTACTTAGGCTAGATGGCCCATGCACAAAATATGTTTCTTGTTTAGAGTTTAGCCAACTAGTCAGTTGATTGAATGAGTTGAGCCAACTAAATCAGAAAGTAGACCATTGAATAGGCGAAGGAAATTTGTAACTATCAGTGCATGTGCAATAGCTAGGAAGTCAACTTAAGTTAATATTAGTTGATTTAAGTAGACATTGCTCGGGAGATCATTAAGACTAAGGTGACCATGAAAAGTCATCGAAGAATGCAATTTGCCAATTGGCTTATTGCAAAATAGAAGACAACTTAGTCTATAACAACGGTTGATGAAACTGAGCTATATTATGATATTAACTCAAGCTTTTTTGTTCTCTTTTATAGTCTAGATTTGTACATTTCATTGTATTTCCTTTTTGTAATATTTTTGCAAGAAGTTTCTCCACTTTTAGAAAAATCCAAGAAGGTGAACATGTGGGGATTCAAGAGTGACTCACTAAATAGTAATAGGCCGTGGAGTGGAGTAAATGGGCTTTCAAACCAAGTAAATTTCCAACCTTGCCAAAGCATTAGTAAGAGTTTGAAGCGCATTCACAACTCAAGTGACATTCATCAACCCCTAGCCATACTAACAACATCCTACTGCTAACAAGTGGTATCAAAAGTCAGCTGCTTAGGAAGGACTCATCATCAACCGGATGAAAATTTTTGAACGAAGTTCTCCAGTACCACTTTAGCGACAGGATGCTCTTAAAGGAGTAACCGCCAATAAAGCTACTAAGTAGAAGCAAAGGCATAAATGGAATTGCTATTGAATTTCCCAAATATCAAGAAAAAATCTCAAGAAGAGCAAATGAATAAAACAACAAATTGAGATATTTGAAAGATATAGATTCAATTCTTTCTATTTTGCTTAATGTCATGTTGAGCAAGGTCGGAGAATATGAAAATTCAAATATCATTGAGAAACGATCATTTGTTGTTGTTGAAAAATTAGGAGATCTTGATTGTATAAAATCAAAAAATAATCTTTGGAAATCAAGAAATAATTTTGATTGCATACAATCAGGAAATAATATTTGATAATTTCTATTTCTCAGGTTCCCTTTCTTTTATTTGTTATTATATTTCTGCTCCTTTATTTAAGGAAGCTAGCATCTTGTATCTCTCTTATTTATAGATGTATTTTCTAGTTGAAAAAATAAGAATGAAAATTTTTTTTTCCTTCCCAATCTTTTCTTCATGATATCAAAGCCCTAGGTTTGGTCTAGGGATTTTTTTTTTCCATGGCGAATTAAAACCCATGGAAAACTGCCTTAACTGGCACCACAAGTGGAGATTCAATGGTGTCTAGAGAGATTGCTGTCAACTCGAATTTCAACCCACCGATATCTTTCAACAGTTCGACAGAGGGATCCTCTAATTCACTCAAAGTCAATATTCAACGTCTTAGCGGGAAGAACTACATAGAATGGTCACAAACTGTGTGACTAATTTTGGAAGGCAAAGGTAAACTTAGGTATGTTATAGGAGAAGTGACAAAATCAACTGATGGAGACTCAAGATCTAAAACCTGGAAATCAAAAAATTCGCTGCTTATTGCATGGTTAGTCAAGTCCATGGAGCCCCATATCGGAAAGTCATTTATGTTCCTACCTACGGCCAAAGAGGTGTGGGAGGCAACTAGAGACACTTATTCATATTTGGAGAACTCTTCGTAAATTTTTGGCCTAAAATCAAGGTTATGGCATGCGAAGCAAGGGGAACATGATGTGACTTCTTACTACAATGAGTTGATGACGTTGTGGCAAGAACTAGATCTATATGCTACGATGATGTTTGGAAGTGTGTTGATGATAGTGTTCAGTTTATGAAACGGCTAAAGAATAATAGAGTGTTTATTTTCTTGGCGGGGCTCAACAAGGATCTAAATGAAGGGTTCGAACCTTGGGAAAGACACCTCTACCAACGATCCGTGAGGCATTTTCAGATGTCCGGAGAGAAGAAGCTCGACAAACTGTTATGCTTAACAAATCTGCATCAGCTTCTACTAACTCAAATTTGGAAAGTTCCGCCCTTGATACTAAAGGTTTTCAAGAGGAAGCGAAGAAAGATGGCAAAAATACTGAAAGACTATGGTGTGACCATTGCAAACGCCCATGACACGCGTGAAACATACTGGAAAATCCATAGGAACCCCAAAAATGGGGAAAAAAAACCGATAGCGAAGATCGTACACTTCAAGCTACTATCTCAGATCAAGAGGGACAATCTACTCCAAGATTATTTCCTTTCACCAAGGAATAAATAGATCGACTGTACAAACTCCTTGAGTCTAAAACAACCCCTCCTTGTTCAATAGCTCAAAAAGGTAATTGCATGACAACAACCTTCCTTAGTGTCAATTCTAATCATGACTAGATCATTGATTCAGGCGCAATGGATCATATGACAGGAATGTCAAACCTTTTCTCTACATATAGTCATGTGGAGATAACCAAAAAATTAAGATTGCAGATAACTCTCTTTCAACCATTGCAGGAAAAGGTTCTGTTGTAGTGTCACCAACGCTCACTCTAAATGTTCTTCGTGTTCCCAAATTACCTTATAACCTTTTATCTGTCAGTAAATTACTCCGTGATCAAAATTGTCAAGCTAATTTCTTTTCTTCTCACCGTGTATTTCATTTCAGGATTTGACCTCGGGGAGGATAATTGACAGTGCTAAACAGAGTGGAGGACTCTAATTCCTTAAGGAAGGATCTGAATCAAGAAAACAATCTCAACTAAGAGGTTCCTGCTTTGAATCTATTTTTATTTCGAACAATAATATTATATTATGGCATTTTAGATTAGAGCATCCTAGTTTTCGATATTTAAAGCACATGTTTCCTAAATTATTTCACAATAAAGATCCATCTTTGTTTCATTGCGAAGTCTATGAAATTGCAAAACACCACCGCACATTTTTTCCTTCACAGCCATACAAGTCATCAAAACTGTTCACAATAATTCACAATGATGTTTGAGGTCCTAATAAGAGCACCCTCTCTACTACGAAATGGTTTATCACATTTACTGATGATCATACTCTTGTAGGGTGTATTTATTAAAGGAAAAATCAGAGGTTGAACAAGTTTTTTTAAAAAAAAAATCAATATGGTGCAGACTCAATTTCAAACTAACATATAAGTTTTCAGAAGTGACAATGGAAAGGAGTATTTTAACATGATCTTAGAAAATTTTTTCCTTGAAAAAGGGATACTACATCATAGTTCGTGTATAGATACACCTCAACAAAATAATATTGCTGAAAGAAAAAATAAACACCTCCTGGAGGTAGTTCGAGTATTACTTTTTTTCAACCAAAGTATCAAAGTATTTGTGGGGTGAAGCTGCTTTAACTGCTGCATATTTAATTAATAGAATGTCATCTAAAGTTCTACAATTTAAGACATCATTCAATACATTTACAAAATGGTTTCCTACTGTTCGTCTTTTAGTTAATCTACCATTAAAAATATTTGGTTGCACAACTTTTGTTCACGAACATGGGAAAATCAGAAAACTTGAGCCAAGGGCAAGAAAATGTGTCTTCGTGGGTTACTCCCCTACGCAAAAAGGTTATAAGTGTTTTGATCCGATATCACAAAAGTTTTTTTTGTTACAATAGATGTCACATTTTTTGAAACACAACCTTTTTTTAAAGGTATTCATCTTCAGGGGGAGAGTTCAAGGGAAGATCCATTTACTAACTTTAATGATGTGTTTTTGTCAAATGATATGTTTGAATTTGAGCCTATTACCTTTACACCAAAAACAAATGGCCAAGGATCGTTCTTTGCAACTCCTCATAATGAGTGATGTTTCCACTGAATCCAAACCTACATTTGAAGATCAAAAGTCTGAAAATTGTGAAAAACCTAATACAATGCCACAGCATGATAAGACAAGTAATAGATTCAAGGAAGGTGAACAAACTTGGAAGGGAATGGTCTACTTGAAAAAGAATCATAAGAAAGGGAAAGATGAATCGACTCTACAGCACATCCATGATTCCAAGCCAAGGGAAAATCTTTATTCCGAAACTAGTACTGGTAATTCTCTTCCAAAGTCTAATAGTCAATCTAAGTCTAACATGCCGATAACTCTTAGAAAAGGTGTTAGATCTTGTACCAAACACCCTATATCCAAAGTTTATGTCATATTCAAATTTGTCTTCATCTCTTGTTTCCTTTTGTTCTCAATTATCCAATGTAGAAATTCCTAAAAATGTACAGGAGACCCTACGAGTTCCAAAGTGGAAGGATGTTGTGCTTGAGGAGATGAGAGCTCTTGAGAAGAATAATACTTGGAAGATTATTACATTGCCAACAGGGAAAATCACTTTGGGATGTAAGTGGGTCTTCCCTGTGAAGTATAACTCAAACGGGTCAGTGGAGAGATATAAGACTAGACTGGTAGACAAAGGATTCACTCAAACCTATGGTGTTGATTACTTTGAGACATTTGCTCATGCTGCAAAACTAAATATGGTGAGAGTACTTTTATCTATTGTTACTAATCTAGACTAACCTTTACCGCAGTTAGACGTAAAAAATGCCTTCCTCAATGGCGATTTAGAAGAGGAGGTGTGCATGGATAGTCCACCGGGTTTTGAGGAAAGATTTGGCTCAAAGGTGTGTAAATCAAGAAAGTCTTTGTACGGTCTCAAGCAGCCTCTAAGAGCTTGGTTTGAGAAATTTACTCAATCAGTCAAGAAGCAAGGATACACTCAAGGACACTCAGATCATACATTGTTCTTAAAATTTTCCACTAAAAGAAAGATTACTGTACTGATAGTGTATGTTGATGATATCTTTCTCACAGGTAATGATGTGATTGAGATGGAAAGACTGAAGAAAAGCCTTGCAGTTGAATTTGAGATCATTAAGGTATTTCCTTGGGATGGAAGTCGCTCGCTCTAGAAAAAGTATTGTTGTCTCTCAACGAAAGTATATCTTTGATCTCTTGGGGGAGACAAGAATGAGTGGTTGCAAACCCGCATAGACCCCCATGGATCCTAATATAAAACTTTGGAAAAAAGAAAGTGTTCCTGTTGATACCGGTAAATACCAAAGGTTAGTTGGGAAACTGATTTACCTATCTCATACTCGACCAGACATTGCCTTTTCAGTCAGTGTTGTGAGTTAGTTCATGTATGCACCATTTGAAGAACGCCTTGAGGTTGTCTATAGAATTCTGAGATACTTGAAGGCAACTCCTGGAAAAGGTCTATTTTTCAGAAAGACTAATTAAAGGAGTGTTGATCTGTTTACTAATGCAGATTGGGCAGGATCGGTTAATGACAGGAGATCCACTTCAGGATTCTGCACCTTTGTACGGGGAAACCTAGTAACCTGGAGAAGAAACAAAGTGTTGTAGCCAGAAGTAGTGCAGAAGTTGAGTCTAGAGTAATGGCTCATGGAATTTGTGAGGTATTGTAGATATATAGAATTCTTGAAGAGCTCAAAAAGACTATAGAACTTCCATTTAAAATTTATTAAAAAAATGCACAAGCACAAGACCCCACGGCCTTGCGCGAGAAGCTCCACACTCGTGGGGTCTCATGCGAGGTCGCCCCCACCCGTGAGGCCTCCGACGGCTACGAGGCCTCGCAAGAGGAGCCTCACGGCCACGAGGCATCTCGCGGCCTTGTGCAAGATGCCTCCCACAGTCTCGCACGAGATGCCTCACGGGCTCCTACGACCTCACACAAGACACCTCGAGGTCGTGAGGCCTCGCGTAAGGTCACCCATGCCCACAAGGCCTATGTCAGCATCCATGTCGAAATTCAAGGTCCAATATTATTTGTTATTTTTCTAACTCAAATAAATTGTCAAAATCAAGAAGGGGAAGATTGTTAGTGAAATCATGGAGAAAGTGGGCAGGTTCGACAATAGGTTTTGATGTAATGGGTAAAGAGTTGAAGTTACGTTTACCTATGTATCTAATGTGTGCACTAATTTGTTTAGGGACTTAGCCAAATGTACATGAAGTTCAAGGGGCTCGTGACTTGATGAGGTCGAGTTGTGGATGGTTACTTGGCGTCACCAAGTTAGGATGCTTAATGCCTTAGAGGTCAACTAGAATTCAAAGAAAAATACATGAGATATTTTTGGGACCATGAGATGAGAGGCATTGTGTGATGTTGAAGAAACTCATAGAGTTTGACTTGGTGTGACCAATTTATTGTTCTCGAGGTCTATTGGAGGCTGAAGAAAAATTGTACAAGACATTTGAAGGATCATAGAATGAGAAGCATAGAAGTGACTGTGTTGACGACAACCAGAAAGAGATAAACTATAAATGTAAAGAGTGAAAGATCACATGTGGAATGAGTTAAGGTTCAGAGCATCTGGAGGATCTAAAACCTAATGGGAGATGACTTTGGTGGCGAAAGTCTAAGTTGCGACCGTAAACTCTTAAGTGAGTTGCAAGAGTCTGACGACCTATATTTTGGGTTCAAGGTAGCCATTGGCTTGTGCAAGGATTCGACTATTAGATTTGGTCAAAGTCGAGGATCCAATCGATTGGAAGGTGTTTCCAATCGGCTAGTGTCCTAAGTCGACTAAGGAGTTAACTATGGTTGGATGACTCGTAAATAGAATGTTTTTGTATTGACTATTCAATTAGAATTAAAAAAAAAAGTTTGTTAATTGGCTGTAGTCATCATATGACATACGTGGTAAAGTTGGGATTAGAGTTAGCATCAAACAACTTAGGAAAATATTGTTTGGGTTAACAGTCAAGTCAACAAGTCAACTGGAGTCAACTTAAAGATTCTTTTGGTAGACTAAAAGCTAAAGTAATCGTAATAATAGTCAACTGAGAATGCAATTAACCTACTGTAGAATAAAAAAGTGAAGGATGATTAAAGGCAACTTAGAGGCTATAAATAGAGAGACAAGGTAAGCCTTCGAGCTAAATTGTGCTGCTTGAGTTTTCTTGTTCTATTTCATAACCTAGATTTGTAGTTGTCATGCTCGTCTTCATTGTATTTCCTACTTGTAAACTCTAGCAAAAGGTTTCTCCACTTCTAAAAGGATCCAAGGAGAAAGATAGTGGAAAAGATAGTGCCGAAATAGGAGTGACTCATCAAAGAGTATAAGTTATGGAATAGGAAGGCTTGTTAGCATTGATGTTGTTTATGCTTATTTCCATTACGATTAACTTGTTTGATTGATCTTGCTAAAGCATTAGTAAGAGTAATAAGTGTACTTGCAAGTCAATTGTTATCACCCAAGCCATCCAACCATCATCCTATGCAGATTTGTCATGTCATGCTATTGCTCAACACGTTTTAAAATGTTATATGATCAATTTATATGATTTTTAATCTGATAATCCCCTTCTATATAGTTTGTTTACTTCTAATAGTCCTATAGATTTAGAAAGTCAATTGAGCTAACATTTAGAACAATAAATTGCAAAAATATAACAAGCATAATGACCAATGGCTATATCTTACTAATACTAAATTAAGTGTTGTGCAACACACTTGAGCATTAGTTCTAGTCGCATTCTACTAAAATCAAACCTATAATTTTTAAGATTCAGATTAAAATGTGCTCTTAGGATATTTGATACTGAAATTGATTTTTTTACATGTCTAAAAATATACCTCAATAAAATAAATGACAGTGTTTAATTTCCAACATCTGTCTTTTTCTAACAATTTTTTTCTTGCCATTTTTCCCTCTTAAAGTAGGTTTTAAATTGCTTCAAACTCCATTGGTTCTCATCAGTTTTACATGATACATTCTCTCTTCAATAACCATTTTCCTCTCTAGTACATACCAAACTTACCAATTCTCTAATATCTTATTTTTTCTCCCTCACAAATTTTATATCGCCTTTTTCTCTTTGCAGAGAAAAAATTGAAACACTATTGTCTCTTTACAAAATTTTTATTTCCATCTTCAAAAATTTCATGTACCTTAGTTGAGGGGAGTTCAATCCAAGTGGACTTCCACATCACACCGTCATAGCTAGTAATCACTAAGACAATGCACTACTACTAATCCTATAAGACTGTAAAAAACAAAATGAAAAGAAAATAAAAATGTTTAAAACAAATAAGTATTTGAATTACATACCCAAATATAAGATCTATCCAGTTGTGCAAGTGAGACGATACATGCTCACTTTCCAGAGCCATGCGATGTTTTTGGATGAAATCAACAGGGTTATCAGCCCATGAAGGTAATTTCACTGCGTCTGCAGTAAACCAACACAATTTAATTTACCTACTTCCTAGAGTTTTGATCATCTTGAGCTTGAGTATGAAAAGAAAATACTCGCCTAATTTTCCTCCAAGTTGAGTTGTACCAAAATCAATGGAATTTACATTGATAAGTACCTCAGGTAGGTAAAACATCTCTGGAACCTATATTATTAGCAGATTGAAAGAAAAATTGGATGAACAAAGGCTTAAATAACTTTGGAACTAAGGGTTAGAAACCTAAAAGAAACTACGTCAACATGTACAAAAATAGATTACCAACTCTTTCACATCACTCATATCTTCAAGGACACCATCCCATGTACTACCAATGTCAGCAAACATTCGATCAGCATGGTCAAATTTGCCACCTTGAAGTTGAATGGAGAGAGTGGTAAATGGCTCCACCCTAAAAAGGTAGTACATGACCTGTATTATAAGAGAGAAAATGCCAAATGAGCAGCATAAATACTTCCTTATCCTTGTTAACAAAATTCATCTGCAAAAGCAATGACAAAGCGAAATGAAGAAATTAGACAGAAGAACTAAAGTTAGCATTTAATCCATGCATCAATAGCAAAAAAATATTTAGAGAACAATTCACATATGAAATGTAAAATGATCTTACTTTTAAGATTCACCAAACGCATGCAATGAAATTTCCCAGACCAAAATCTTTTTCCTTGCCACTGAAAACGGATGGCACACATTGTCCATGCTAACATTGAAATGTTAACACTAGGAAGTGCAAGGAACCACATATGAGGGTAACCAAGCCACACA
Organism: Wurfbainia villosa; assembly: GCA_025175895.1. Lineage (NCBI taxonomy): Eukaryota > Viridiplantae > Streptophyta > Magnoliopsida > Zingiberales > Zingiberaceae > Wurfbainia > Wurfbainia villosa. The sequence goes on along the minus strand of CM046003.1, from coordinate 69,607,757 downwards.
TCTAGATGAAGCATTGAGGAAGCACCAGCATGCAGAAGCAGGAAGGGTATCAAGCTTACTCTCAGAACAATGGCAAAACCTCACGTGGGCAAGTATACCACATCTTTTTCTTCTTACTTCTTCCAACTCAACTTGTTCTCTTCTCCCCACCTCTTCCTTTTCTTTGCCAATTTAGTGAAATGGGTTTTAAGAATCGAATTGTTGGGTTTAATATTAGGTTAATAAATATTAACTTTTCATGCTTTAACCCACTGGGTTATTATTTGCAGTCCCATTTGGCAGAAATGTTTTTAATTTAAAACCACCTTTATTGTCCATTTAAGATCTTTTGTTGACACTAATAGTTTTAAACTTAAACTGCTTCACCTTCCCTGGTCGTTGTTGATTTTTATCATGCTTCTTCTATTCTATAATTGGGATCTTGAACCATCTTCTATAAAAATATAGAGAGAAGCATGAAAAGAAATTTCATACAATACCAGGTGAAATTTATCATTCCTTCCTGTGCCCGACACCGACACTAATTGGGTCATGACGACCTCTGTAGAGTCGTGGAGGTTATTGTGAACTTCGTAGGGGTCGCAAGATCCTAGGGGTTGTTATATTTTAGAGGTGTCCTAAGACAATTGCCTTATGATTTGTACTATTTATTAGATAAATAGTAAATTCACTATTTGAGTGTACATTCATTATGTATTAGATTGGATCCGCAATACGATTCATAGCATGAAAGAACTTGTGATGGGATCACAACTTGTGAGCATCTCTATATATGTAATTATGAATGTATTGAAATATTCCCTAGTCGATGAATCGATGAGTTCGGACATTATCGGTTCTGAGAGACTAGCACGTGTTATACTCCTTGGTTTATCTAAACAGTTGTTCCTCATTGGCTAGAGACATTGGGATGTCGAGAGTTAAATATGGATGCTAGTTATGGTAACTAGTTCATTGAAGTGACATGCTGCAAGACTTCATATAGTTCCCTACATATATAGATATGTCTATGAAGTTCTTACTGCAGCTTAAGTGCAAGTTTTCTTCGACTTGAGATATCCAAGTCATCTTGGTCATGGAGACTTATACTTTGATATCTTAAGCAAACATCTCCTTCGAGGTGTAGACTCAGGATGATTGGGTATATGTTGAAATGCCTGAAAGTGTTTAAATAGTCAACAGCGGATTCACCGCTCCTAGTAAAAGAGATGTATACCCTATGGTCACTCGTCGGGATTGTTACTCAAAGTCTTTGGTCAAAGCATTTACATGTTAAGAGCATGGTACTCTTGGACACATGTAGGAGTAATTTGAATCTGTAGGACGAGGAAGTATAACTTGAGCTAAGTGTGACGTAGTCAACCTAGTGGGGGCAAACATATAGACCATGTCCTGAACCAAGTGGGTATAAGACGAGTGAAAGGAACGAGGCACGACTCACTGTAGTTGCTGAAAGGTTCAAAAGCAGTTTTGAGATCAACTGATGATTTTTCGATTAATTGGGGATCGTAATGTACTACTAGGTGTCACTAATGATCGTTCCATAATTAATAGTTAATCATGGACGATCAACATAACTCGGAAACCTATAAGGTCACACGCACTACGAGTTATTTTTCGAATAACTTAAAACGAGTTTGAGAATTGGATTCTCAGATTTAGAGAGACTGAATCTGGCTGGACCAAACGAAGGGAAAGGATGAAAAGGGTTTCATCGGAATAAAGACTTGAATGGGTCACGTCTTATGAAGACGGATTAAATCCACCATGGTTTAATTCTAAACCAAATTAGTCTGATTTGAATTAAAGGTGGTTTGGTTTAATGAATCAAATGGTTTGATTTTGAACCAAAAGGCTATTGGTATGGGTTATTGGGTTGATGGACTCGAGTCTGAAACCTGATCCATTCACCCAATAGGAGACACATATATATAAGATATGTGAGGAGGAAACCCTAAGAAAGGAAGCAAGCTCCTATCCTCTTCTTTAACTGGCCAACCAACCAAGCTTCTGTCCACTCCACTCTACCGCCCAAAACAAGCTGTCACCGGCCATCTCAACCTCCAGCAGCCCTTCTCCGACCTCCCCACTTCCGATGGAACCTCCTCCGACGATTTCCCCGTTGGCAACAACCGTTGTTGCCGGCTAAAGCCGTTAGAAAGTGGAAAAAACCGGGTAGACATATTCTGTCCCGGGTAGCCATTGTCTCCATTTGTGCCATCTGGTTGCGTACGTCGCCGAGCACAAACGTCGTCCTCGCACGCAAGGTTGGTAACTTTCGTGAGGACGAAACTTGGGCTTTGGAAGTCGTCCAAAGGGAGCTCGACGTGGACACGAGTAGAGGCAAACTCCAACGAGTTTGCGGTTGATGTCATTTCCGCTTTGCATCATCCGACAGATATAACTAGAATAAATGTTATTCTTAGTTTAATCCTTTCATAAAATTTTTGTTTACAGTTATGTCCGCACATGTTCTATCCTGCATGCGTTGATGTACGTGTCCTAATAAATTAGAAATTTATTATGTATTTTTCCGCTGTGCGCGTTTGCGAAACACAACCGAGCACACATCCGCAGGCTGGATAACCCAACAGGGGCATCACGATCCTAGAACTTTTTTTAATATTTAAATTAAAATTTTTATTTTTTTAATAGCCTCTCCCTTATTAATTTGTCATGCTTCTTAAGTTGTTTCTTTCTTTTATTTATTAAATTTTTTCTTCTTTGTTAATTTTTTTACTCTTTCGTTTATTATTTTTCCCCTCCATAGAAAAAGAAAAATAAAGACAAAAAACCTCTTAAAGATGATTTTTTTTTTCTCTGCTTATTTCTTTACAAGATAAATAGAGGAAAACAATAACCTCTTAAGTTTAAATGATTATCCTTTTTCCTTCTTTATCTATCCGAAAGAAACATACAGATTATTAAGAAAGATAGAAAAAAAAAAACTATAATATAATTTCTAACTTTATAAAATATACTACTACTATTAAACTAAATTATTTTTTATATAAATTTGATTTAATTTAATCTAAATTGATTTTTACTAAATAAGATGATATTAAAACTTAAACTTGACATTATATTTTAAATATAACTCAATAATAATCATCAATAGTAATCAAATATTAATAAAAATATTTTTAATTAATATATTTTATATTTAAAAAGTATCGAACCATATCAGTATGACACAATACAATACTAAAACAATATCATTTCTGTTATAAATTGAAATTTTGACATAGCTCAAAATTTTAAACTTTGGAGACAGAGAAATTGCCATCACACATTATACACAAAAATAGTAAATGAGGTACAAGTTAGCATGGTTTCAAGTATCCTTTTAATAAATTATTGAAACTCAATACTATTCGACTTCTTATGTGTCATTGTGTTAGCCATGTCAATGTATATTGTTTTATGCCAACCCCGAACAACTCTTGGCATGCTACAATACAGGTTAAGATGAATAGAGATGATGTTATTATTTTTTTTATTTGTTTCCATACAAGATGATGTCCAAATTATACCATTCCAAGTGGAAAATTTTTAAATATAATAGTTGTGTTATGTTTTTTTTTTCTTTTTCTTTTTCTTTCTTTTTCAATCTCTAATTTGCCACCGACACTATAAATCAACATGTTAGCATGATATTGAAACAATGGCATCCTAGTTAAAGACTGAATCTTTGGCACGACTCAAGATTTTGAACTTTGTATCAATTTGCATGATTGAAATGAGTACAAGAGTTAACACTCTTTTCAAATGAGCCAAATTTGCATGAAAAGTCACCGTGGACAAAAGGTACAACTTTTCATTTTATAAAACTTCCATTCAAGTTTTAAAAGTACTTTATAATGGCATAGTAGATTTAACTGTCATTTTATAAAACTTCCATTCAAGTTTTAAAAATACTTTATAATGACAAAAAACATCCGATGTTTTCCTCTATTTCAACCATCTTTCTTATATTCTATGTAAGACACAATCCCTCTTTCCTTTTGTAAAAATGATCTTAAATATTTAAAACTTTCAATTGCAGACAACTCATTATCTCCTAACTTAACAATTATCTCATTATATCTAACATTACTAAATTTAAATTCTATATATTTTATCTTTACGCTACTAAATCTAAACCCTTTCACTTCTACTGTTTCCATCCAAGATTCAAGTTTAACATTTACTTTTTCTTATGTCTCATCTACCAAAATAATATCATTTATAAATAACATTCACCATAGTACCATATCTTGGATATGCCCAATGAGTTCATCCGAGATTAGTGTAAAAAAATAGGGATTTAAAACTGATCCTTGATATAATCCTATTTTATGGAAAATGCTTCAATTAATCTTCCTAGAATTTTCACTCTTATCATTGTATCCTCATCATATCCTTAGTTATTTCAGTATATGCTACATTAACACCTTTTTTTTTCTAGAATTCTCTATATAATTTTCCTTGGGACTCTATTGCAAGTTTTTTCAAGGTCAATAATATCTATCCATTTTATGTTCTACTCTTTTATGTGTATCATAAATTAAAACTAAAATTCTCTATCATCTTTACCTTCTCTCCTACTCATTTTATCTCTTGTAAATATAAAATATTAATTTTTCTTTTAATGATAGTATCTATTACTTCTATTATTTTACCCGTGAGTGTTCCTATATTTCATGTTCCAAATCTTAAATAATCGATTTTCCTATAATATTTATTTTTTATCCAACTTATAGTGTGAGAACTTTTACATATTTAACACTACAACTAAATTCTCATAAGAAAATAGCGTTACTGAGACATTACAAACGAACCCTACAATGTGTTCCATCCAAAAAACAACCTAGCATTAGTACAAATCAAGATTAGATCCATTAATGTCAAAAATGGGTAGATCTATAAACTTAATATTTTTATTGCATATTAGCTTTAGCCTTTACTAAGTTATACTTGTGTATGCAATTATGTAGATCCACACTCAAGGGAAGCACAATGACTTGTGGATCCTTGAATTAGATTTAAGGGGGTAAATCTAACTCATTAGTATATTTCTTATATATGACTTGTGTAAAAGATTATTTACCACACAAAAACTATTAAAACGAGTTGATATTCTTTTCTTGTCATATACATGCTGGTAACCTTGTAAGGATTAACATAGGGAGATGGAGAGATGATGGAATTTATATTTCTCCTTGTTTGATACATATTTAAACTATTATAACTTTCATGCTATGTGTTGACTTGCATGTTAATACTTGTACACCTCCTTAACACTATAAAATCCTATATAAAGACCATTTGCTAATAAATGGTTAAATTAGTATAACAAGGGTGACTTAAGTTAGTCCCAAAAACTAACCATTACTTGAGAATGTTGTAGTTAAATACTATATAAACCCGAGGTGGAATCACTATTGTGTAAAGACTTAAAGTAAAACAACTATTATAAATGGTGAACGTAAAAAAAAAAAAAAAAAGTGATAAAAGTGAGCCTTTTACCACCAACAAAGATATGGTAGCATAGGTCACGTGCAATTACTAGTTACTTGTGCAAGAATGTTACAGCGATTTTGGCTAGTGGGTGACTCAGATGTTAGATGACACTGTTATACTCTTAAGGACCTTGTTTCAGTGATTCACTTAATAGTGAATATATTACTGATGATTAACAAAGGTCATATCTAAAAATAGATTTATATGTGATTAATAGACAATGAAAATAAAGTGGAATAATTAAGATCATGCATATCTTTCTTCCCCACATAACAATTTGTGATTTCTCCCTATTTTCCTTAGCCTTCAGTTTTGCATGCAAGGATTGATTTTGAAGTCCTGGATAATATCCGTCAGTGTATACAACTACTTAGAGAATTTCAACAAGCTGAAAATCAGGTTTTTTGCTATACTTGTTTTATTTTAGTCCTGCTCATTTGCCTTTTTGTTACTCTGCTTTCTGTAGCAAAAAAGCCTTTTTATTACTGTGCAGTCTGCAGTAAACAAGAATCAATGTATATTTTTTTAATACGTCTTGTTTACCTTATGTTAACTATTATGTTTATTAGTTCTTAGTTTTTTATTGTATTATTATTAAGTGACGTACTGTATTGGTAACTAGACTTACCCTTAGGGGATGAACGATAATGTACAAAGTGAATCACCCAGTCTACAAAGGAAGATTGACAAGTTTTAACTAGGGTATCAAATTCTTCATAGCTCCCTGCCCCATGCCCCATGGTACACTTTTTTCATCTTTTTTTCTAGGGTTGAAGGTAGATTTATCCATGGTTTAAAATTTTGAGCCGTGCCGAAGTTTCAATCCGCAACCGAAATGATATAGTTTCGATATCATATCATACCGTGTCAATATAGTTTCGATAATTTTTAATTATAAAATATATTAATTAAAAATAAAAAATTTAACTTAAATATTAAAAAAAACATTAAAATAAAAAAAAAGGACATCAAAAAATTAATTATAATAGCCGGATTAATTTAATTAATTTCGATTATATAGGATTAAAAAAATAAAATTTAATAATAGAAATATTATTATTCATAATTAATAAATAAGTTTACAGAATAATTTGAGATTAATAGGATAATTTTATTAAATTTTGATTGATTTTTTTTATTTTATCTAAACTATAACTAAGAGTTGATTAAAATTATTAATTTAAATTTTAATTAAAATCCCAAGTTCACTAGCTCACTCCTATCGACGTTCCACAACCTCACGGAGACCACCATAGTGTCCGCGACACTGCGGAGGCCTGCGGCTACAAACTCTAAAATTAGAGCCACTGGATGGTGAGAGTTCTCATCCCTTAGCAATCACAGTTGAACTGGTATCTTTTCCCTGTCACACAGGTACCTCTACCATTCTTGACAGTGTCTGAGCAATAGCTATTGCGGGATAGAATTCAAGCTTTCCTCATCCCACCAATTTAACAAGCCGCACACTTCTACAAATACTGGGTTGGGCAGCATCTTCCTTATCTACTTGCATTTCAAGGATCATATTCCCCTTTCCTTGCCTTTCTTGATGTTCCTTTGCAAGCCCTTGAGCCCCAGCTCTGTCCTTCCACTGCTCGCTGAGCACCTAGTGATGGGTTTGCAAAGATGTCAGCTTCCAGTTCATGGTGCAAAGTAAAACTCACACAGCACCCCTCCAAATCCACAACCCAATTCACTCCCTTTGATAGATCCAACTTCCTGTCCTACAAAACTTGCTCCACTTATAGCAGAAACTGCATCCAGACCAGTTAGCAGGTAACCTTCTAATTGACGTATATGTGCTCCTCCCTGATGAGCACTGTTTCACTGTTTCTGTTTCCTTGCAAGATTATTTATGACTTCAGCCTGCTTGTAATGGGATGATTTACATCGTCCTGGAGTATTCCTACTTTCTTACATGATTTTGGAATGCTATAGAACACTCTATCCAAGGTTTCTCAAGAAAGACCCCACTAACTCTCTGACTATCCCATGATTTCATCTACTCTGTACGGTCACTGTTTTCCATGCCTGAACCCTCCATCTTACTGTTCTAGGAGGAGAACCACCACAAACACTACTACCTCATAGCTCAAGATTTCCACTAATAGCAAGATGAAGAATGCTATAGAACACTCTGTCCAAGGTTTCTGAACAAAGACCCCACCAACTCTCTGACTACCCCATGGTTTATTCTACTCTGTAGGTCACTGTTTTCCATGCCTGAACCTTCCACTTCACTGTTCCAAGAGGAGAACCACGACACACACTACCACCTCATAGCTCAAGATTTCCACTGATAGCAAGATGAAGAATGCTAGGTTTCTGAAGAAAGACCCCACCAACTCTCTGACTACCCCATGGTTTCATCTACTCTGTAGGGTCACTGTTTTTCCATGCTTGAACCCTCCACCTTATTGTTCCAGGAGGTGAATCACCCCACCTCCACATAGCCGAGTTGGTACTCGGGTGGTAAACTTATTGCAATGGGCAAGGGTCGATCTCCGGTGAGATTAGGTGGCGTTTGGTTTAAGGGTTTGGGAATGAAGGAATGGAATGATTCCTAATTATAGTGTTTGGTTAATGAGTTTGGGAATTGAGGGAATTGAATCATTACTAATTACTCAGGAATGGACAAAACCAAGGGGGATGGTGGGTTTAGGATTCGTTCCCATCGGCCACCATCATCTTTGCCGTCGTCGCCGCCACCACCACCCACCGGCACCGCCCGTCGCCGTCGTCGTCGCCGTCGCACGCTTGCCATCTGCCGCCGCCCGCCTCCCACCGCCCACCACCATCTGCCCACCGCCGGCAATCATACCTAATCCCAGCTTATAAACCAAACAACCGTATTAGAATGACTAAACTCATTCTCATTCCAGTGTACTATCAAACTCATTCTCATTCCTATTCCCGCACTCAAACCAAATGCCACCTTAATTCTTCTAGGAAAAAATGTCCTCCCACCTAGAAGGTCGCTCGATCATTGTGATTTACTCCTCTCCAAGTGTTGTGGGATCAGTCTGAAAGGGCACTCGAGGTGAGTGTTATCACCTTTTGCTACAAGAGGAGAACTACCCCCACACACTCCCACCTCATAGCTCAAGATTTTCACCGATAGCAAGATGAAGAATGCCCTCCAAATGATACTGTATCAGGAAGAATGGCTAAAGGGTTATTCAATGCCTTGCTTCATTTGGTGTTACAACATGGGTGAAGATCATTGGCTTCACATTAGGAGGCTAACGTTTGAAAGTACTTCCACTCAAAACAACCTCACAAAACCATCCCTACAATATTCAATTCTCTAGCAGAGATATATTTATGGTAAGGTAGAGAAAGTAACTCCAATACAAGATATCCTAAGTCCATTATTTAATTTGAGTCTTGGCTAACTATAGAGTTAACCTCACTAGGATGCTACAACAACCAACGTTCTCATATAATGCATGAAGCTTATTTTGGTATAGAGTAAATAAATAATTAATCAAAATGCTCTTTATATTAAACCTTATTCTTCCAAATTCAATTGATTTTCTAATTACTATAGACAAATTAGAAGGTTAAAAAGCTAAGTAGACAATTATAGGATATACTAATGTGTTGGCTTGGCAGATGTTGAAGTGTACCAAAGCATGTTGAACGATGACACAAAATGATTATGAAATTTTGTTCTGTACCACTCAATATGTGGCCAAAATATTTCATTTTGCCTACTGATTAGAGTACAAAACACCTCGACACATTCCTCGTGCACAGAAACCAAAAGCCCACAACATATTTTTGTCACACGAGCTCCCCTTCATAACATGAAACGGACACGCAATTTATTTGTCTCACAAGCTCCATTGCATGACGGAATGAAACAAACATTTGACACCTCCCCCACCATGACTTATTTCAACGATGTCTTTTCCTTTATCGCTACTCTACAACACTCCATGCTTCTCTGCATGGAACAAGACGGGCACACACAGGTCAACACCTTCTTCCTCATCACAGTTTGTCACACTGCAGCACCAACTCTACACTAAAACCCTACACTAAAACCCTAGCAGGTCAGGTAAGTATCTCGTCTCTTAATTTTTTTCTTCCTATTCTTTCAACACCGACCTTCTCTCTCCTCTCCTTCCCCTGCTCTTCCTTCAGCACACCTCCAACACTCATACTAGCTCTAATGGCATTATTTCAAGCTGACCGGGAACCTAAACCCCAACTTGGATAGGTATTTCAAAACTTGACTAAAACAAGTGAGGATCATACTCATGAAATGGTCCGCAGATGCATTCACATATGAAACACTTAGTGCAATCATTTATAAAGAAGCAACAAACAAATAGAATAGCAATTACCGTTCCAGCACTAGAATAGTGTGAGCCATAGTGGAATTTGGGAATGACAGGATCTTCAAAGCTGGAATACCTCTCTTGGAACTTTCTTAGTCTTTCAGGATTAAGTGCACCAATGGGCTGCATGATTAATCAATTTCTAGTTGTAATATTTTTACAATAAAGCACAATCCTTAAACATGGAGTTATCAACCTTTGACAGATCCCGGTATGTTGCTGGATCTTGAAGGTCCAGCTTTTTTGAGGAGTAATCAGCTAGAATCCAAGGGAAAACAGGATACTGCAACAAATAATAACTATATAAATTCCTGAAACAGAGGAAGTAAAAGATGTCTTCTATTGAAAACTTCAGAAAATCACCTGTGTTATGTCATTATAACTCCGGCCAGCCAATGTATTCAGCTCCATTAGATATTCAAAATTGCTGATCTGCAAGGAAGTGCAATTGGAATGTATCAATCAGAGAACGTGCACAGTTAATACAAACTAAGAAGTCTATACAGTGAGCCCTCGGACTATGGTGCAGTGGTAGGGCGTCCACACAAATAATGAAGAACCCCTAGGTTGATCCCTAAATACGGCATATTTGCAAACTTTTCTCCAAATGGGGATCGGTCCTTTGGGACATTCAAGTCTGCTGAGATAGCCCACGCTCGCACCCGCTCGATTTACCTCCCTCTTCGATTAGGGGCAGTTGAGAGGGACCACTAATGTAGGGGTTCCACATTTTTAAGAAGCCTATGCAGTGTATATAAGGAACATTGTAATATATGTACCTCCCATCGTGCCCAACGCTCCATAAGTTGAGTTCTTTTAAGAATTTGTTCAGGCTTCTAGAATCATAATGCAAGTTAGTAAGCCAAAGAAGCTACCAAACTAGAATTAGAAAATAATAATAATAATCCATCATGACAATGAAGTAGTATACAGACTTGAGTAGCAAGATAAATATTGTTCAAATGTGGAGGATGAGCTTGAACAATTGCACGGTAAGCACTTTTACGGCTTTCAATATTCTGTAACAGGTCAAGACAAAACAAGGCCAAAGAAATATAAAGCATTAACCAAGTTGCAAGATTTATGTAATTAGATACATGAGAGAGAGAGAGAGGAATTTACAATAAAATCAAAAAAGAAGTTTGAACGGTCAACCATGAACAGTTCTAAAGCACTCCTTCTAAGAAGATATCTGCAGCAAATAACAAGTGAAAGCACCATGAACAAGTTAAAATTTGTAGAAAGGAGCAAAAACTGGTGCATTATCCAACCACTAAGCCAAAGAATTCTGCATACATACGTTAAACAGCAATCACTAGAAAAAAAAGTTGACCAACTCTGATATATGTTAGAATTTGATTGAGGGAAATCATGGTTATACAGCACTGCAGTGCTATTGGTAAATGCATAGCTTGGATACCCCATATATGATGAGTATGAACTAACCTCTACGGTATGAAATAAAATAGACACCATAAACAAAATTACTCTGTTTTATTGTCAAATTATCTTAGTATTCAATCAAGGACTAAAATATCACTGGCCAAGAGTTTTCCCAACCGACATGGTACAGTTTTGACTATGGTTTGAAATATCATAACTGTTAAAATATTATAGATATGACTAGGGATAATTTATTATCCCTAAATATCATTAGGAATAATTATTTCCTAGGATAGAATTTAATTTATTCCTAGGATAGGGTTTGATTTAGTCTTTTGAATAGGCCCTAATCTTGTATATAAATAGGACTTCTTTCATATAATTGATGTATCTCTAAATTACAAAATAACATGGTATCAGAGCATTAAGTTTTAGGTTTCCGCCTTTCGCTATTTGTTGTTGTTCGCGTTTCTCTTTCCCAGCTTCGCTGCTCCGCGCTTCTCCGCGATCTCTTTCCCCGCGACACAGCGTCTACTCATGCTCGCGATCTTCTCACATGAGCACACAGCGTCCTCCGGCTTCCGCCTCTCGACGCATCTCCTCCAACAGAATCGCACAAGAATCGCGAGCGGAGGCGACCTCTTCTTCTTCCTCGTGAGCGGCGGCGACCTCTTCTTCTTCCGCGCGCGGAAGCAGGAATCGCCGGCGGTGACGCGCAGAAGGAAGTTCCTCCAACAGAATCGCAACACACAGAGAGAACAACGAGCGGCGTCTTCTTCCCTTCACTCACGCAGCGACAGCGATCTCCTCTGACTTCCGCCGGCAGCTCCTTCATCTTCTTCCCTTCACTCGCATGGCGACAGCGATCTCCTCCGACTTCTGCCGGCAGCTCCTTCGTCTTCTTCCCTTCACTCGTGCGGCGACAGCGATCTCCTCCGCTACCTCCCCTCTGTCCTGCAACATTGCCCCTCTCCGCCTTCCGTGCTCCCGCCGTCAACATCTCCTCCGCCGTCAACAGCAGTGCCCGCGCGCCTCGCGTTGTTCGTCCGGCAGAGGGAAACGAGCACGACCGCCTGGAAATCAGTCCTATCAGAGGGCCATTCTCAGCCTCCTTCGGTTTCTCGGAGTCCGACTGTCCGCCGTCAACCCGCATCGGGCCAGCTACGCAGCCTGCAACTCAGACGATATTTTCCAACAGCTCCAATCGGATCAATACCTGCATCATTCGTCATGACTACCTCCAGCACTTCGAAGCCGGAGTTCTCAATTTTTACCAACCACATGACGGCACCACTCTCATCTGAGCTCTTGAATGGTAAGAACTACTCCTCTTGGGCCTCTTACATTGAGCTTTGGCTTGTTGGACAGGGTTATGAAACACATCTCACACAAACTGAAGAGGATATTTAAGTGACCGATCGTCCTTTATGGAGAAAGGTTGATGCTCAGTTGTGTTGTATTATCCGAGTCACTATCCATCCATCTCTCCGGGATGTCTTCCGGACTCATAAAACCTACAAGGATATTTGGATACAAGCTCAACAACTTTTTACGAACACTTCTCAGCGACTATCAAGTTTGTGACGACCTCATGACCATCCTTAATGCCATCAGATCGAGGAGTCTATGTCAACTTATTTGGGATCAGTCTCTAGCCTTCTGTGTGAGTTCAATGACCTGCTCCCACCTGCGGTCACTCCTGTTGCAGAGCTTGAAAATCGGAAGAAATTTTTTATGTCTCTGGCGTTATATAGTCTACCCTCAGATTACTTTCATGTTCGTGATCAGATCCTAGGCAACCCCATAGAGGCCATCATGGACTCTACCTGGGCGACTCTCCTCCGTGTCCCTACCAAAGTCTTGACATTATCATCTTCCGTTCCGATTGACTCTTCAACATTGGTCTCTGGAAACAACAACAAACCTTCACCACATAAGAATGGCAAAGGGCGTCCTTGGTGTAATCATTGCCACCGAACAGGACACACGATTGATAAATGTTGGAGTCTCCATAGTCGACCTCCTCAGACGCTCGACGCCTGCAGAGTTCTATCACGCCTTCACCCCACCACTACAATGACACCACCCAACCCCACCTCAATCGACACTACACCCAACTCCACCGCCTTCCTACGATGACTTTCAAGTGGTATGAGGATCGACGAGTCTAATTCCTCACGCCATTACACAAGTTGGTAATTCCTTCATTGCATATCTCGCTCTTCAGTCCTCGATACTGACTGGGCCACCGATCATATCACCGTAATAGATCTCTTTTTCCTCACTATCTACTTCCTTATTTACCCTTCACAACATGGCAAATGGTTCTCAAACTCGCCCAAGGTGTTGGTATTGTTTCATTCTTCTCCATCTCTTCCCATCTGTAATGTTCTTTTGTTCTGAGCTCCCTTTAATTATTATCAATAAGCCACCTCAGGCCTCGATTGCTATCTCATTTACTAAATCTTCTGTTTCATTACAGGACCGGAGTACGGGGAGGATGATTGACTCCGGATATGAGTCTCATGGTCTATATCAACTTCACCAAAACTCTCTTGTTGGTGCGGCGGCAGCATATCCACTTGTTATTCATGCTCAATTGGGACATCCTGGTCTTGATAAGTTAAAATAATTACATCCTAGTCTGTCTCACTTAGAGTCTTTGTCTTGTGAGTCGGGCCGAGCAAGTAATGCACGTAGTTCTGCTTTTCTTCGCATTATAAGTCGGCCACGCCTCCCTTCGCTTTGGTTTATTCCAAATTTGGGGTCCAAGTCGTGTTGCCTCTATATCGTGGGACACGATATTTTATTACCTTTCAGAGACGATTTTTCACAGATTGTACTGATTATATCCGATGAAGGATCGCTCGAATTGTTTTCTATTTTTCAATCTTTTAATGAAGTTAAAACACATTTGTATCCTCTTCGATCCTTGCAAAGTGATAATGCACGTGAATATCTATCTACTCCGTTTCAAACCTTCTTGGCATCTCACGGCATATTACATCGAAAGTCTTGTCCTCATACCCCCTAACAGAATGGAGTTGCAGAACACAAGAATCGTCATCTTCTCAAGACCACCCGGACTCTTCTCCTCCACTCTCACGCCTCTTCGCTGGCGCGACGACGTACTTCATCGCATGTTATCTCATCAATCGGATGTCTTCCTCTACTTTACAGGGTCAAATACCTCATCATGCATTTTATCCAAAGCAGTCCCTTCATCCTTTACCACCTAGGGTCTTTGGCTCTACATGTTTGCTTCACGCTTGATCCCGACATCGATAAACTCTCTCTGGCCGATTAATGTATTTTCCTTCGTACCCACGGTCTCGTAAAGGGTATAAGTGTTATTCCCTACTCTCCGTCAGATTTCATCTCCGATGTCGCCACGCTCTTCGATTCCTTTCTTTGGGTCTTCAGAGTTATCGTCTGAATTTTATCCTTCCATGCCTATATCAGTCTTTGATCCTCCGGAGGATTCTCTATCACCCCCAGCCCCAATTCCTCCTCCATTGCAGGTTTATCAGCGTCGTCCTCGTCCTGCTTTGCTGCCGACCAACACTGCCGATCATATCATGGAATCATCTCTGGAACCAGGTCCTCTTCCCCTTCCTCCGGTCTAGTCTTCTGAGTCTGATATTCCCATTGTCCTTCGGAAAGGTATACGCTCCACTCGTAATCCTTCTACACATTATGTTTCTTTGAGTTACCATCGTCTTTCTCCTTTCTATTATTCTTGTCTTTCCTCCTCACATCCGCTTCTCTTCCAAAGATGCAGAGATGCATTTGCCCATCCAGACGGGAAACAAAGCATACGCCGATTTAAACGAGTGTCTTATGAGTCAGGGGACTCGGATCTCGCCTCTACCACTAGGAAAGCTTGTTGGTCATTGATGGGTATATACAGTGAAGGTCAGTCCAGACGGAACTGGCCGACGGCTTAAGGCCTGCCTCGCTAAAAGTTATACTCGATCTTCTGATCAATTACGGGGACACATTTTCTCCCGTTGCCAAGACGTCCTCTATACGCTTACTCACGCCCATCGCGATTCGACATCGTCTCTTTATCACCGACATCAAGAATGCATTCTTACATGGTGACCTACTCGAAGAAGTCTACATGGAGCAACCTCCGTGTTTTGTTGCTCAGGGGGAGCCTTCTGGTTTTGTGTGTCACTTGTGAAAATCTTTATATGGTCTCAAGCAGTCACCCAGAGCATGATTCGATAGATTTAGTATTGTAATTCAACAGTTCGGCATGACTGAGCGAGGTCGACCATTCCGCCTTTTAACGCCACTCATCTACGTGTCAGATCTACCTAGTGGTTTATGCTGATGATATCATCACAGTAGTGATCATCTCGGATCTCACAGGTGAAATATCTTTTCAAACATTTCCAGACAAAGGATCTCGATGCACTTAAATACTTCGGGATAAGTAAAGAACCCAGAAATGGGATCATTATATCTCAAAGGAAGTATGCAATGAATATTCTGTAAGAAAAAGGAATGTTAAACTCAAAGACTGACAACCCTACGGATCCTAATGTCAAGCTCCTACCAAATCAGAGGAGCCTCTACTAGATCTCAACGATATAGCGATTAGTAGGAAGACTAAGTTACCTTATCAAGCTACTCGTCCGTATATCTCATTGGCAGAAGTGTAGTAAGTCAATTTCTCAACTCTCCGAAAGAACATCGAACGCCAGTGATTCGCATTGCTCGATATATCGAGGCGCCCAGAAAGCGGTCTTTCAGATGAAGACAAAGGACATACTCGAGTCGTAGGATATTCACGCAGATCGAGAAGAATCTCCCATCGATAGGAGATCTACTTGGTTTTTGTATATTTATCGAGAGATAACCTTGCTTTGAAAAGCAAAAAGCAGAATGTTGGCAAGATCCAAGCAGAGGCAGAGTATCGAGCTATGGCCATAGCCAAATAAGAACTTATATACCAAATAAGCTTTCAAGAGCTAAGGTTTGGAGACGTTACACAAATGTCACTTATAAGTGATAACCAAGCCGCCATGCATATCGCCTCAAATCCAGTTTTTCATGAGAGGACAAAGCATATTGAAGTCAACTGTCACTTTGTCAGAGAGAAAGTCATATCTGGAGAAATATCTACTAGTTTTGTTAACTCACATGATTAGCTAGCAGATATATTTACTAAGTCACTGAGAGGTCCCCGAATTGACTACATATGTAACAAGCTGGGTGCATATAATTTATATTCTTCAGCTTGAGGGGGAGTGTTAGAATATTATAGATATGACTAGGGATAATTTATTATCCCTAAATATTATTAGGAATAATTATTTCCTAGGATAGAATTTGATTTATTTCTATGATAGGGTTTGATTTAGTCTTTTGAATAGGCCTTAATCTTATATATAAATAGGGCTTCTTTCATGTAATTGATGTATCTCTAAATTACAAAATAACAAAAACCATACCGGGCAAAACGGTTGAACCCTATCATTCTGAGGATAAATTATTGAAACTCAATCCTGCTTGCTCAAATAATGTCACCTTCTTCTACTTTATTTCCCAACTTCAAACTCCCATTTACCACTAGTACTATGCATTGGAACATTGACACAATACATAGTTTAAAATCGTTTACCGTGCCAGACGGTACGAACGAAATTTGTCATTCTGCCCACTATCCGACACCAACAATGCAAGGCGCCGCGGCAACTCTACAAGGTCATAAATCCACAATGTCATGCCAATCTCTGCTAGGTCGCAGTGACCTCTGTCGTGTCGTAGAGATTGTGGCGATCCCACGGCGCCCTTCACGAGGTCGCAAGGGTGTCGCGATACCCGCAGCTACCTCCGTGAGTTTGGTCACCATGGGGTCGCAAGGGCACGGGGTGCTTTTTTTCATTTTCTTTTTTTTAATTATTTCTTTTTATATTTTTGTATTTTAATTTTTTTTAATATTTAAGTTAAGTTTTTTATTTTTAATTAATATATTTTATATTTAAAAAAGTATTAAAATTGTATCGGTATGACACGATAAGGTACTAAAACCGTATCGTTCTAGTCACGAATCGAAATCTTGACATGGATCGAGATTTAAAATCATACACAATACAAAAACAATATCGTCCCAATCAAAGACCTAAACTTCAACATAGATTGAGATTTTGAACCTTGGTTTCAACATTATGTTATACCATATGATAGATACATTTTTGATATTTTATTATAACAACATATGGCACGCTTTGATATACATTTAAAAGGCAGTCTGGCACAAAATTTTCACTAATGCAGGATTTCAAAAAAGGATTAGACCACATTGAGTCTATTGTACACAGTCTTACCTTAGATTATTGCAAAAGGCTATTTTCGCAACTCGAACCCATTACTTCAAAGTCACACGGCAGCAACTTTACCGTTACGCTAAAATTTCCCTTCTTTGCTATACATTTAATAATGCTAAAATGATTTAAAAGGGGTTTCCCAAATCGATACTCTTTCACTATTTTCTTTTGAAAATAAGACTAACAAATTAGATAGATAATTGAATTAATATTTTATTATATTATCATTACGAACCTCAACATACTTGGGCATATGTTAAAGCGTACTAAAATAGAGCTTTAATCGTTTAATTCTCTTTTACTTATATATATAAAGATGAATTCAACTCTAATATGTTACAAACATAAAAATAACATTATTTCAATTAAATAATCAACTAAATTAGAATATTGAAAAAATAAGTTATGACGAAAATATTAAATATTATTTGAATTCACACTGATGTGTGTGATGAAGTGTGCCAAAGCATGCTAAGAGTCAACATGGTAAGATACTCCTTGGTACAATTGATGCAAGGGCATAAGAGAATTTACCATCGCTGATTAGAAGGATGAGAAGACAAGGACGGCAATACAAAGAAGAAGAAAAAGAGAAGAACTCACTAGAGGTCTAAGGCTCTGTTTGTGTACTAGAAAAGAAGTTTGATGGAGCTACAATAGAGAAATTATTTTTCTTTGAGTGGAAATGTGATGTCCCCAAATTATTTTTCTTTAATGCAATTAAAATTGCAAATGTACTATGAGAAAAAGGTCTAGATATCATTCCAAACTAGGGTTTCTGTCCACAACCAATACAAGACATGTTGATCATGTCAACAACTATATGGTGTAAGTGGCCAGGGTTAGCCCTAATAGTAGTGGCGATAAAGAGATGAACATTAGAGAATAAGTTTCTCAGCCTGTGTAGGTGTTGCTCAACCTCTAGAGGAAACAAGCCACTTCTCTATTGAGCCCTATTCCTCACGACAAAAAGGAAGTTGAAGCAACCCACTTCCTATATTGTTTGATCACTAGAGGATGGTTGTCTCCAAGACATGGAAGAAAACCAAGATACTTGTTATTGTCACTCAAATGTTGCTTAGTCGCTGGCAAATAAGCTACTTTCCTCTTGCCCATGCCATGCTATGGGTTTCAGTGTCTCACTGCAGTTATGTGTAGCTAGCAACACAAGAACTTTCACCTACGTCAGCTAGTGTGGAATAATTTTTAACCATGCATGAGACTCACCTGATATAAGGTTTAGAGATTTTTGATTTATTTAGATACATCAAGGTAGTGCATTCCTTGTGATATGTTTTATGCTTGTTGGGATGGCACGGATATAGGCAAGTAGAAAGAGCAAAGAAAAACAGAAAAAAAAAAATGAGATGGAACCTTTCATCAACACAAATGAAGTGGACAAAATTTTAGTATAAAGCATGGTTCAAAAATATTATTTTGTGTTGGCTAGCACAAGAGAAACATCTTATTTTGCCCACCGACCAACACCTAGAACTCTTAAAGACCATGAAACTTATTTCTCAACTTCACATAAACATGGTGACAATGTATGCAGAACTCTGGAGACACAAGACTTCCTTGTGCATCCTGAAGGTGGGCGAACATGGCAACATCACATATGGAACTCTACGAGACACAACATGTGAAGTCCACAACAAGGTGAGGTTCCATGCAACTTCTCTTCCTCCTCAACCTAGTTTTTCTCTATGGCTCCACCTATGGTTGGTGCTCAGCACAAGACCAGCATTGGGTGATCTCCTCCTCTACAGCACAGTTACATGTAGTATGTGATTCCTCTTCCTTTGCTTAGTCCTCCTCATCCAATGTCTAGGGTTGGTGCTTAGTACAACCACTAAAACTGGGTGGCTTCCTCCACTTAAAGTTTGTGCTAGGGAGGCTGACTAATTCTAGCACCTGGGACAGCTGAAACATCTCATTCTGACAGTGGATCGAAAACCTACCTTGGAACTAGTTTTCAAACCTTGGTTAGACTCTTTTTGTAGTTTACCTTCTTTTTCTTGACCTGATCAAACATTAATGAGCAAATGAATTGCATTTTAGTAGACTCCTTCCAAGTTAAATATGACAAGCTTTGGCACCAACAAAACTATTTAATTCACTGAGCATGGTAATATAAAGCTGACAATTAGTCAGAGAAAATATAATTCAGAAAATTGTTGATCAATGATTTTGTGAACAAAGAAAATTTCTTTTCTTCACATAAAAAACAAGATTAATGAATATCAAACTGATAAAACTACTAAACTTTTTACTATGAAAATAATCAACAAGCTTCACTTTGCAAAATCATCAAACCAGAATCTACTCTTGTTAAGTTCAAAACTTTGCATAGTATAATCTGTATAGTTAACTTCAGAAAACAAAATTATGCCAATATAGAGGTCATTTCTAATAATAACCCTTCGCAAGTTGCAGTCAGCATGAGCCTTGCAAAACATTATACACACAAAGAACAAAATGTTCCATCAGAATCTTGTGGAACACAAACATTAGAAGGCTAACAAAATTTTGTACAACTTTATTACAGCTACCATGATAAAAATGGGCATATAAAGAATTAAGACAACATGAGATCCAACTGTTGCCTGGCTATGGGAACTGTAAAATTTGGGGATCTGAATTTAATTGCATTCAACGTGATGAGATAACTGTTACATGTGGTATAAATAGACTCATGATAAAACCCTAAGGTTGTGCTTCCTACAAGGGACAGCAGCAATATTTTCCATCTATTTCCTTTAGCAGAAAAAGTGGAAGAAAAAGGAAAAGACCTGGGAAACTTTTCCTTAGTTTTTTTGCATTTCTTCTGTGTAACTTGAACAGAATACTAATTTCAGGTGCAATGGAGTTCAATCCAAACAGTACAAAATTATTCTTCCTCAATCCAAATCAATTTTTATTTATGTTTTTAACATATAAAGTTTTGAAATTCAAGTTTTCCTCCCTCTTTCTTTCTCTTTAAGGAAAGGGTCAAACATAAACCTCTACTTTTTCCTTCTCTATAGAAACCAAAACTAGGAAAAGTTTCCCAATCCTTATCTTATAAGTTTTTTCCCTAGTTGCTTCCTCCCCTCATAGGAAAGACCTAAATCTAGAACAATCAATATAAGACTAAACCCACTTGACAAACAATCCTATTAATTTAATGACTTGAATACTCCTCATGATGCTTCTACTATGTCCAGCTTAAACGTAAACTAAAGAAACTGTCTTAAACATACATTAGGCATAATAATAATGCAACAAAAATGAAAATTTCACTTGCTAGTAAAATAAACTTAATATGTTAAAGCACACATCCAATGGTCCTTGACCTTGATTTAAGAAATAGTTGGAGAGCATAGTTGATTGAGTCACGAATAAAAGTTGATATTCATGGTGCTTCCTCTCACATATGGTGCAGTTGTCACTAGGAATACAAGCTGTGTTGCAACATGAGAATAGTACTCACGATGCTTGTGTTCACATGAGGTGTAATCATCACCAGGCGGATGGATCATGACCAATGCTCGGTAATGGTCGTGATCATATCTGCATGAGGTGCAGTCATCAATAAGCTATCAAGTTGCAAGATTGGTAGTGGTGTTACTCGCATCCACTAGAAGCCCTCCTACTTAGTCGAGAAAATAAGTCAGGTTGACAGTAGCGGCTGGTAATGATGATGTTCCCACTGTTGGCACCAACCTTGCTTTTAGATCTTCGAAATAAGAGCCACAGCTCTCCAAGGTATTTCCTGGACTTGCTTGCCACACAGGAGGTTTAATCTGGTCACAGAAAAGGCATAGACTATGACACACTATGCTATTGTGAGAGTTCATAACTCTTTGTTGCACCATGCCTGCTGGCAAAAGTACATAGGGCCACAGGAGATGACTAACTAAGTGTTCAGTACAGGATGTCTGAAGAACATGGTCAGGTCAGAGAACGTAAGAGGATGTCTGAAAATCATGGTCAGATCAGAGAAGGTAAATGGAGTTGTCAATTGTGGGTTTCGTCATATCAAGGCAAAGGTCGAAAGGGTTTCGTGGTAGGGAGCAAGCTGCAATCTATCCCTTTGAGCTCAATGCTCTTAGCGCTGCAATTCAAACCTGTAGTGACACAGCAAGTCACACAGAAGTCACTGGATAGAGTCCTCAAGAGGACATATAGGTCCATTGGAGTCGCAAGGAGAAGAGATTGACCTCCTTCTCCTCGATGAGCTTAGTGCAATAGAGAAGGAATTTATGCAACGAGGTGTTGCGATAATGTGTAGATGGCAAGGATGCTTGAGATGTGCATCTGAGTTCATGATGAACTGGGCATGCGTATGGCATGATGAGAACAAATCTCACAAGAAGAGAGGCAGAGATGACAAATCAAATGAGGAGGTCAACATTGAAAAAGGGAAGTCATAAAGAGAAATGCATTTTTATGGAATATTATCTAAATAGATCCTTGAATAGAATATAGAATAGGACCTAAACCTTATTCAAATGAAAGGTGGAATAGGAATCTACTTTTCTAGCTCCTGGTGATGAAATACCATTCAATTCATTTGAAAATCAGTCACTCATATGCTAGTCAAAGGGATTCTACAGATGATGCTTGAGCTGGATCCTATAAGGGGGAACTTATAGTGTTGTCTCTAATCTATCATTCTTCTAATTATTTATATCAGTGAAAACGAAACCGTCTCTCCCTATAGGGTATTAATTTTAGAAAAACCCTGACCCTAGGAGGGTGGCTTTAATACATGTAAGCTCTAATACATGGAGAGTTTGAGGATCAAAAATATTGCATGGCATTGATCATGATAAGATAATTATTACATGGGTACATATAGTCTCATGTTAAAACTCTAAATTTAGAACTACTAATATGCGACTTACCTGCTGCACCAATAACCCCATTGATTTTATACATTTAACAACATGGAAGTGACCAAAAAAAACAGCAGAAAATATTTATTTATCCCTAAATAAAATTCATAGCCAGTGACTAGGAGAAAAGACAATAAAAATGGCAGTACCTTCTGCTAAACATTTGATGAATAGATGAGACCAACCAACTTCGGTCCTTCTCTTGCTCATCAGATTGATTTGGAGAAACTGCTGCATCTTCAAAGGAATTCTCACTAGTTCTCTCATCTATAATGAAATTAATTCGCTTTGTTGTGACCTGAATTGTGTTCTACGAATATTAGATGAAACAGAAAGCAATAACCAATGGTTGAAATATCATTATATGATGCAGACCATGTACAAGGTGTCAATACTAATAACCAAGATGAATAGCAAACAAAAATGTTCTTAGAACTATTTTTCTAGTGATAACGTATTTTGGACTTTTCTTAACTTAGAATGTACTTGGGAAGGGAAAACAATGATAGTCTATAAACAACGTTAATAGAGAATGGAAGTAGAACAATGCAACAATTTCTGCATTAATCTAGATAGAATCCCTTCAAGAATAAGTTATAGAAGATAGGAGGAAGAAATATGCAAACCAAGGATGACCTTACATAGGCGGAATCCCATGTCTTGGTTGTCAGTATCTTCACATTTACATCAAGATCATAATATGTGAGATCAAAGTCTAAAATTCGTGCTTGTGCATATTTCAACATGCGACTGGAATGTTACTTTCCAAGAGCCAAGCCATGCAAACATTCGTCATAAATCAACAAAGTTCAAACTGTTACAACATAGTTTGGAGTAACCCCACATCTTTTACCACTCCTTTTTGGTTTGTTTTAGTTCAAAAACAAAAAAAAAAGGAAAAGAGAAAATGACAATGTTTGTAGCCATTTGTATTAAAATTTATAGTCACGACTCTGGGAATTACAATATCTCAACTTATCCCATACCTTACTAGGACCTTTATTCATGGTTTGAAATCTTGCATTGTACTAGGAGAAACAATCAATACGTATCATTTTGATAATTACCGAAACAAAATATTACTCAACACGACAATGTCTCCTATGTCATTATAGCAATCATATCAATGAGTATCGTTTTCACGACAACATTCAACACCGCTTGGCATGCTAGATGAATTGAGATAATGTTGTTATTTTCAGTTTGACTTCGTACAAGATAATTTCAAAATTATATCATTCCCATGAAAAACAAAGTTCAAACTTAAGTATACTTCTTTTTCTGCTTCATCTTCTTCCTCTTATACCACCAATTTGTCATTGGTATCACACATCGAAAGTTTGCATGATACTAAAATAATACAGTTCCAATCAAATACCAAAACACTTAAATTATATCTATTGTGATCAGTTGTTGTTTGGACTCTTATAACTCTTTCAAGGTGTTAATTTGAGATTAAAACCAATTTGAAACAAGAATTTAATCCTATAAGTAGTTGAGGCCTTGTTGGTGGTTTGGTTCAGGTTTGAACTAGAATTGTTAGGGCCTTTAATATAAGCAGTTGAGGCCATGTTGGTGGTTCGGTTCAGGTTTGAACTAGAGTTGTTTGGGCCTTTAATTGATTGAATTCAATATGGATTCAAGAGGCTTGGGTCCGCTTCAGTAGTAAGGAAGTATGATTTAATCTTCATAGAGGACAAGTTGCATGAGTAGGGGAAAAGGCCACTGTCAGTCCCTATTAACCAGTGAAGTTGAGAAGAGTTGCACATGACATCTCAATGTTGGAATGTTAAAGCGGGTGCCCCAAAAATAAGCAAGTCTTCTCTTCCTGAAAACCTTCTTCTTCAGCTAATCATGCGAGTAGTTACAGTTTTGCCTTTGATTTGCAACAAAAAAATAAGGATTTCCCTAACATTAACTTTCTTGCAATTCTCTCTAAGGGAGGAAGCAGGAAACATGCATTTCCCCTTTCCCAACAACTTCAATTGCAACTCTGTCACATGATTCACCACTTGGAATTACCAAATCACGACTCCCACAAGGTCTTAGATGTGGGGAACCCTCTGACAAAATTACCACACACGTGTGTCACTAATGTCAATTCCTCTGTCAATCCATCAAGCACTCCCTCCATTACATCTGCTTCCACTTCCATTGATTCTTTTTTAATTTTTTATCTAGTATACATTCTCCTCTAATTTTCACATCTACCTATAGGATCTTCTTCCACCTTTTCCCATCTTCATGACTGGCATAGGAAATTTTGCTCATGTTGTTCTCAGTGAGGCATGTTGGCATCAGTGTCCTACTCTTTGTTGGTTCAGCAGATTAAGGAATATTCATACAAGGATGGACATCTAAGAGTCATGATTAAGGAACTAGGTAGTGGGAAATCTATGTACATATAGACAGAATTTATCTTTCCAAGGTCAAATTTACTTTTGAATTCACATCCTATTAAGAAGTTTGTTTGAGAAAGGATATTGCTTGAGCTTAGTTGTATACTGTGGGGCCCCAAAATGTACCAAGATCTTAATAAGTCATATGGGTGGTGCGGCATAAAGAGGGATAAAGGGTGAGCACCAGCACTCCACTGGAAGAGTCAGAGTATTCCTATTCCAATTTGGAAGTGAGAACACAATATCAGTGATTTTATCACAGGATTTCTATATACGACGAAGGGGCATGAATTCTATTTGGGTAATTTAATTGACTAAGTTGACCCATTCTTACTTATTAAGAAGTCAAACTCCATGGATAAACTAACATAAAGTTAATGTAGAGAGATGCACAATCTATACGCTGAAGTAGCTATTTCAAGTATGTGAATTAGACTGTTGGCAATTAAGAGAATCATCTCAACTGAAGCGGACTGGAGCAATTGCTAGCACACTTACCTTGTGGCCTACTTTAGGTGAGGTTAAATAGTGTTTTATGTTGAGGAAATAAATACTAAACCAGACTCATGTTGAGGCAGTTACCTCTCCTTTAGTCCTGATGTAAACTTTAAGGAGTGACCATTGTGTATCTCGGTCTGCAGGGAACATCAATTATGGAACAAAGTAGTGGGGTTAGTTTGTATTAGGTGACAAAATAATATTAACACCGAGGCTACATTGGACCGCAAAAAGGATATGTCCACCTAGTTCCCTCTTTTGTTTGACTTATGTGACTAAATTTAACCATTAACTTAAGAAAGAGAAGTATGTCATAATCTAGATTTTCTTATTATTTACTATAAATTATTTTTCATTCAAATAAATATAATTTGATTTATTTGGTGATACACTCAAATTATTGAAGTATTCTTGAGATGTTAAATTGAGAATAAACTTTCCCAAAACAAGGGTTTAAACCTAGGATGCATAGAGGAAAATCAGATTTTAGATTCCAACAAGAATTGTTTAGGCCATTAATTAGTTAAAGTTAATTTGTCTCCAGAAAAGGTTTTGGGGTTGATTCAGCATTAAGAGGGCCCAATTTGATCAACAATTGAGAAGCAATAAGTTGTATAACGAGAGAAAAGAGCCCATCGCCAATCCCAAGTCAACTTGTATGTGTGACAAGAACTCCATGGACCTTTTTGACAATTTTAATGTTATACTTAATTGTATATTGTCTTTATCCAAGTTTTCAACCATTGAACAACATAAGGTTGTTAGATAAAAACAAATAAATATATCCCTATTGAAAAAATTGATACATCACTAGTTCGAATTAAAACTTATACAAATAAATAATTAGGATAAGATTAGAAAGTATATAATATGTCACCTTAATACCAAAATGTTTGTCGTATATCGAATGGAAGCATTAATTCTTGCAACATCCTTGTAAAATCAACCCAAAATAATTTTTCAACATCTAACTTAAATAATAATTCCAAGACATATGATGATATTATTGATTCCTCCACATATAGATCAATATGCCTTGATTCACCACTACTAAGAGTTAGACTTGGACTTGGACTAGCACGACAAGTATCACAATTGGTAGAGACAAAACATAAGAATAAGCATGTATCGAGATCTGATATGATGCATCAAACCAATAATAAGAAGGTTGAGAGTACAATGAACTTCAACAAGAATTAATTTCCATTATAGCATAGATACTAACTTTTAATAGCTTTTACTGTTAAGTATTGAATTTTATAAAGAAAAAAAAAATAGACAAACCGAATCACTAAATACAAAATGAGAGTGTTGGGTTGATGCCAGATTGAATCCATCAGATAGGCACAAAGATAAGGATTATATGGGTTCAAACAGGAATCGATTCGGACTTAATTTGGACAAGTTATGGCCTAACAAGTTTAAAATGGGTTAAACCAATTCAATAGGTTTAAAACAAATTAGGATGTTTTTGAAGAAACTTTTTCTTTCCTCCTTTTCTTTCCTTTTCTCCTGTGATTTTTCTCTACCCCGTCTGCACGGCACGCATGCACACATGTGCAGATCTCCACATGTCGGCCTCTTCTCTTCTTCTTTTCCCTTTTCTTTCTTCTTCTTCTCCATCTTTTCTCTGTTTTCGTTTCCAGCAGCCCTCCCTCTCCCATCTCTCTTTTGTTTTTTTGCCAGCCTTGCTGCCCTCTCCCAGCAACAAGGGCAGCAACTTGCCATTTTTTCTAGCCAACAGCAGCAGCAGCAGTTAGAAGCCGTCGGAACTTGCCATGGCTGCTGACAAAGAAGGGAAAAGGGTCTTTCTTTCCTCTTTACTGTTTTAATAGTTTTCCCCCTTTATTTCCAGCAAGCAACTTCTTTTCTTCAATTTCAGCACTACATTTTGACATCGAATATCTCCGACAGCTCCTCCCTCTTCGTTTCATTCCATGTTCTTGGTTTTCCTGTTTTCCAGCAATGCAGACAGAATCACAGCATCTCCTTTGATCCTCCTCTTTTCCAGCAACAAGGTCAGTATTTCAGCATTTCCTTTTCTAATTATCCGGCAACAGCAAGCAGTCTCTTTCAAGGTGAATCTGGTATTCTTTGCTTAGCCTTTCTGACTTTCCAAATCTCCCATGGGAAAGGATAGAAGCGGAAATAACCATTGCGCAATACCGATTCGAGGAAGAATGTGCAGAGTTCAATTGATTGAGCAATCCATATTGACGAAATGCCCACCTTGTTTCATTGATTGAGGGAAAAGTATAAATTTTATCTTTAAATTTCTATTTAGGTTGGTTAAATAAAATCATTATTCGAGTTAGTAGCTCATATAGGAAGTAGAATTTTAACAACGCAGCATGATCAAAATCCGATCCATCGACTTTGAATTCTAGATATTTTTCAGGTTTTGTTATTATTAAAGTTTTTGAGTCATTTTCATGTTATATTTGTAGATACGAGTTCGGAAGGAGCTTAGTGACCCACCAACACTTGAAGTTTTTGTTGTATATATAAAGGTGGGCACGTGTATTTTTCTACTACAGTATATTTTCTTTGTGTATAAATAAATAGATAAATGAATTATGTATGCTTATATAACTGTTTTCAAAAATGGGATTAGTATTTAAGAATAGTGAAATGGTTATAAATAAATAAATAATTAGAGGGAAAACAATTAATGTTACTCCACGTTTACATATGGGTTTTATATGGGAATTAAGATAGGAAGGATTGTTTTAAAAAAATTAAAATGGATAATTTGAATCACTCGTCTATTAATATTGGTCCTTAGATTTGCATGACCTTCAATGCTATTGATACTTTTTATTATTGACACTTGTAGTTTCATGTTGTATAACTTTTACCCATAGACTCTACGATGATACCTAAATGACTTAGCATAATTCATATTAACAATTGACTTAGATTAATTGTTCAAACTAACTAATTAGAAGTGAATTTAAAATTGTACAATTATGGTAAAACGAATTAAAAATGAAGAAAATGGAATATTAACAAGTGAAAACATTGATTCTAGTCTTGTACCAAAGTACCTAACTATCCGCATGTTATTATGGCAGCGTATTGTCGCCCAAGTCAGTGTTGTATTGGTGAACTGGCACTATATTATCGTTGTGTTGCACTGGTGAAGGGGGTATTAGCTCATATGTCAAATGGCGCTATTATACTCTGAAAACATTAGCTCTAAGTGATTCACTTCTTAATTGATTTATCAAACTTAGGTCATTGATGACACTACTACATGCTTATTCACATATGATTTATGATATTTATCCATGTTGACATTCTGCCATTGATGACCTTTATACAAATTGATTAAAAAAATTATAACTCGGTGGACGAAGCTCCCGCCACACGGGGTACCGGAGAAGGAATTCATTGTATGCAACCTTACCTTGTTTTTTTTGCAAGAGAATGTTTTCAGGATTTGAACCCGTGATCTCTTGGTCATAAGGCAGCAATCTTTATACAAATTGATTAAATAGTAAAATTAGAAACTTATTTTAATCGATGAAAACAAACAATAATAATTTGTAACTCTAAATCCAAACATAAAATACTACATGATTATAGATATATAAATATTTATGTATAGGTTAAGAATCTTAAAGAACTTAAAGTTGTAATAAGAAATTATAACTTTATTTCTTTAACCACCAAAATAAGATTAATTATGCACATCTTTTCTGATTGCTCACTTAGCAATTTATGCTTATTGTTTGCTTTCCTTAACCTTCAAGTTTGCAGGAACATGCACTATTTTGATATTATAGTTGGTTTCCATTTGTATATAAAGTTCCTCAAAGATCTTGACTTGTTAATTCTTGATTTGGTTATTTCAATGTATTTTTGTTCCGTTTATTTGATCTTTCTTTTTTACTATTTTGTAGTGTTTGTAGTAAAAGATACACAAATAAATATATGAAATTTGTTGAACATGCTTGGTTATGTTCTTTATATGGTTCTTGGGTTTTTTTTAATATATTGTCATCTCGTGTGGAGTACCCTTGGTGAACGGGAATTACATCTTCAAGGCATGATATTAACATTGTGTAAAATACCACAAATAAAATTTTATGACAGGTTGTTTTCTCTATTATTCGTTAATTAGGGAATTTATTTTAGGAATTAATTAAACCATGGTTAGGGATTTTGTTGAACCGAACCTGGCTTGATAATGGAGTTAAGTGGATTTAGGCTTAGGCTTATAGGGTCTGAAACCTGACCCGTTTGCTAAATCCAACCCGCTATTAAAAACCTAATCTGGGTTTAGGGCTAAATAATTGGACCGGTCCTTTTAATTAAACCCATAAAAAAAAAGCTTCGTTCGTGGTTTCATTTCTCCCCGTCGCACCCTACACCCACCTCGCTCTCCTCGCGATCTCCCTCTCGCGATCTTCTCACGCGCGAGTCTTCATCCTCGCTGCACCAGCCGGTTGTTGCCACGCCGCTCGCCGCGCCTCCATCTTCGGCCTGCGGCCACCTCATGCGCGGCAAGGCAAGACGCAGCCTAACAACTACGGCCTCCACGCATTGCCGCCTCATCCGCGCCGCCACCGCCGACTTCCGCCACTAACGCCAAAAGGTTCTTCCGCGCCGCTTTCTCACGCAAGACGCCGCCAGCCTCCCTCTCCTTCGCAAGCGGCGCGCCAACGCCCTCGATGCCTCTCGCGGACGGGCCGAAGCTCGATTCGGGCGGCTTTCCTGCTGTAATCACCGCAGGCAATTTCACGGAGCAAGGGCAGGGGCATAGCGCTTGGATTTTTCCTGAAGAGGGATCGTGAGCACCAATCGCAGCCGGTGAATGTGGTCGCCGGTGGAGGTTCCAACCCCGTGTCGATCGATCTTTCCTTTCCCATGGTTGATTTCTAATTTCGTAATCGTGATCGGGTGGAGCTGTTCTACCGCGGAGCAGTGACGAGGTGTCGGTGATGGCCGTGTGTGTGTGTGAGATGGGAAGGAGCTCGGAGTGTTCTGCTCACCGCAGCTTGGGATCGATGTGGCTGAATATAACATCACGCGATTTCAGGAGAGAAGGGCAAATGCAACAGTGGTGGATTGAACGTGAATGGCTCCATGGGTGCCAATGTGTGGTTGTGAGCAAGGAGCGCCACCATGCATACCGGTGAGCCTGAGGTTCGCTTGGTTAGTCAGAATCGGGGGATCGCATTTACTGCGGGTGGTCGTGGAGGAGAGGAGAGGACCCGCTTGGGGTTCTTCCAGGAATGAACATGTGCCGTGAGGTTCTGGCTTGATATCAGATCATGGATACACGAGATAATAGAGGTGGTAAAATCATATTCGATTGATTGGACGAAAAGATAGTCTATACATATGTAGGATATGTGACCGGGATTTTATTAAGCATTTGGGTTAATTGGTTTATGTCCAAAATCGGCTTAGGATTCGATTTGATGGTGGATCGTATCTTAGTACTTAACAATAGTTATGTTGTATGCAGGACGTGGATACGAGACAGGTCCGCGGGCGTAAAGATTTCATTATTTCGAGCATAATAACAAGCGGGTATTTTGACTTATCTTTTTTTATATAGTCATGTTGATATGCTAGTTAGTTATAGCTTGCAATAATTTTCATGTTATCTGCCTTGTCTGTTTTTGTGTCTACTTGATACATGCATTGATCGGTTTATGGTTATACCTTCCCTGTTTTACGTGGATCATTGATAAGTACCTATTGGTTGTGCATATTATTCGGATATGTATTTTAGTTGGTTACATGCTTTAATGTCATGTACCATCTTGCATGATTGCATCGGCGAGTTCCTTTATAGTTGAGCCCAGTAGCGCAATCTCCGCGTCGCTCGTAGGTTAGTGGTACATCGAGGGTGTGTGCGATTGCTCTGTCAGCTCCGGTCCGGCCTAGGTAGCGATGAGGCGCGGTGTGGTAGCGGCGAGGATCCCTCCTGCAGTCTACGACACCAGAGATGAGCTTTGCTCCCCACTCTGTTTAGGCGGGAGGATAGGTGTACTCGACGATCCTGTCACCCACTCGGTCGGTCGAGCGGTGATAAGAGTGCACAGTTATCATAGCCCTACCCACTCGGCTTCACCATCGCGTGTGAGGCGGCTGACTGGTGTCAGGGGTGACCATGTCATTTGCACCGCATGCATTTTGTATGGATAGCATTTTTATTGTGTTTGCTGCATTTTTATTGCTGCCTTGGATGTTGCATATGATTGTCATGCATACATAATACATATTTGTATATGGTCTGGTGATTTTATTTCTTCTAGTATGGCACACGCTCCTATATCAGGGTAGGAGATTCAGATAAGTACAGTCCTTTTGTATTTCTTTCTTGTATACCCTATATATGAGACTGTACTGACATGATTGTTATTGTTAGCTATATCTTACTTTGCATATCGACTATATCCGCTGAGTTCTTCGAACTTACCCTGTTGTTTTTATATCTATTTCAGGATGAAGCTGTCAGGAGAGTCCAACTGTCAAACCCCCTCGTCGTGATAGTTTTATTGGTTTTGGATATTTTGATTAGAAGATATGTTTAGGACTGGAGTTGGATTTATGTACTCGTGGATATTTTGTGTCCTTATGGACCTTTATTCGGATTTTTATTCGATTGGATTTGGTTGAGTATTCCTGCCCAGATGGCAGAAGGGGTAGGTTTAGATGTGATATACTTGTGGTTATATCCTTTGATTGTTGGCCTGAGACCTATTATGACCTGCGTGTGTTGTTTGGATTCCGGTCGTGTTGACCGAGGTATAGTGGTCGTGTAGGTCTTGTATGCAAGATTGGTATTGTCACCCGTACAAGGGAGATGCTGTCGGATTTTTGTCTTGCGGGGACTCCCTCGGGGCGTGACAACACATGTCAAGGCTCAAGTGTTGAAGTTAAGGAAACATAAGTTTCATAACCACCAGTTGTATCAACACTGTGATGATCACCTCCATTAATGGTTGCATGGTTATTGACATCACAATCGAACTACAGTGTCAGAAGGTGATGATGCTTCATCACTCTCATCATATTCCTACTAATCAATCAAATCCAGTGAATTTTGATCGATCCTCAATTAGCCCTTTCCCTTGAAAGCAAAGTTTTATTTTCCACTCTCTTTGGTAAAAATTGTAGGAGCTTTGATTTTACGTTTGACATTTGACTTTGGTCGGGTTTGAGGATGGAATGCCAAAGAATGTCTAGGTCAAGAGAAAGACAATATAACTCGAAAAAGGAAAATACTTTACCATCATCATTTTTCACACCTACATCTTCTCTAGCTTGTACCTTTTTCATCTATTAGGCAATAAATTGAGATGGCTATGATACATCTTCTGCTTCATTAAGTAATTAAATCTCATCCCCAACATCACTCCACGAATCCATCATTAAATAATCCTCAGTTTAGATGAATCTAATATTAAAAGATCTACATCACTGCTCTTTTTAATTCTTCTCTCCAATAATGGTCCTTGGTTGAAAACAGTATAGTGAATGTCCATCTTCTTAAACTAATAATAAGAGAGAGAATTTTGCACTTCTATTTGAATAAGAGAGAAAGTCAACCAATTTCTCGTGATAAAAATTCATACCGCAATCTTTTTCAAATTTGAGAATGACAATCTATATGGTAATCACCACTCGACAATAAGATAAATAAGTAAATAAAATTAAAATAGACTTCATGTATATTGACAATGATTAGTAATAAACAATTTTATATTTACTAGCACCCATTTACACATGCATGTCACCATAAATGGATCACTAATAAAGTCATCACTCTTAAAAATCGATTTTTGTTAGTTAATTCTCTATTTTTATATTACACTTTCAAGGCTTATTAAGAGATTATTACATATAGCTAGACTATATTGATATTGATATGTCGGATAGAAATAATATCCAAAATGATTGCACATATATAATTATCAATAACTTGGAAGTAGCCTCTTGCAAAAGTAAAGGTTGCGTATAATAGATACTTCTCCGGGATCCTACATTAACGGGAGCTTCATGTACTGGACTGTCCTTTATATAATTATCAATAACAATATTAAAATTCCTTTATTATTAAAAAAAATATGTAGCTGCCAATTGAACATGTTTTCGTATTTGACTATCCTATTTTATAGTGATTATATCAACATAATGTTAATCTTGGTTGACAATTATAGGCACCACTTTTTTTTTTACTTCGTGAATTATGTGGTAAATATTACTCATCTATGGTTTCTTGTCCATGTCAACTTTGCATAGAACAAAGGTTAAAAATTTTAAATTATGCTGAAGTTTTGATATATGACTGGAAGATACGATTTCAAAATTATATCGTACTATGTCCATATAATTGTGGTACTTTTTTTAATATAAATATATTTTTATTAATATTTGATCATTATGGATGCTTACTTGAGATGATGAATGTTGAATTTAAATTTTAATATTGTCTCGTGGAATGTATGATTCTTATTGAGTAAAAGTATATTTTTGTTAATTGAATCCATCGAGAAAATCTAAACTATATCTAATTTAGATATATTTTGATTAGTTTAAAATAAATCCATTATATATATCAAATAATTTATTTTATTAGTAGTAATACATTTTATGAGGGAGAGTCTTGGCGTAACGATAAAATTATTGCCTTATGACCTAAAGATCGTGGATTCAAGTCCTGGAAACAACCTCTTACAAAACAGGATAAAATTGTATACTAGCAGAAGCTTCGTGCACCAGGCTGTCCTTTTTAGTAGTAATACATTTTATAAAGTTAAAATTTTTATTATATTTAATTTTTTTATCTAAGAAAGAAAAAAGATAATCATCTTTAAAGAAGTCAATAAGTTTTGTTTTTCCTCTATTTACCTTAAGAGGTATTTTTTTTCTCTTTGTTTATTTCAATGGAGAAAAAAAAGCAAATACAACAACAACCAAGTCTTATCTCCCTAGGTAGGATCGGCTATATGGATCCTTCTACGTCATTGGGCTCTATCCCCTACTATATCATCATCTATACTTAAATAAATTTTGTCTTGTTTTATTGTTGTCAACCAAGTCTTTTTTTATATCCTCTTCCTCGTTTGATGTGTGTATTTATCATAGTTTCGTATCATCTAACTGGAGTATTTATTAATCGTCTAAGTACATGTTCATACCATCTTAAACGTGTCTCTCGGAGTTTTTCCTTAATAGATGCAACTCTGACTTTCTCTCTAATACTCTCATTTCTTATTTTATCCATCCTCATATATTCATACATCCACCTTAACATCCAGATTTCTGCAACTCTCATCTTCTGCTCATGTGACATTCAGCGTGATATAACATAAGTCTATCCGTCATTTTGTAGAACTTCCCTTTAAGTTTTAGAAGTACTTTACGATCAAATAAAACACCCGACGCTTTCATCCATTTCAACCATCCTACTTGTGTTATATGTAAGACATCTCTCTCAATCCCTCTATCACCTTACAAAAATGATCCTAAATATTTAAAGCTCTCAGTTCCGGACAACTCGTCATCTCTTGTCTTAACACTTGTCTCATTGCGTCTAATATTGCTAAACTTAAATTCCATATATTCTGTCTTTACTCAAGTCTAAAACTTTCACTTCTACTGTTTCCCACTAAGATTCTAATTTAGCATTTACTCCTTCACATGTCTCATCTACCAACACAATATCATTTGCAAACAACATGCACCACGGTAATGTGTCTTGAATGTGTCCAGTGAGTTTGTCCATTATTAGTGTAAAAAGATAGGGACTTTGAGTTAATCCTTGATGTAATCCTATCTTTATTGGAAATGCTTCAGTTAATCCGCTTAAAGTCTTCATTGTGATCGTTACTTCCTCATATATATCCTTAATTAGTTTAATATATGCTACGCTAACACCACTTTTTTCTAGAATTCTCAATATAATTTCTCTTAAGACTTTATCATAAACTTTTTCTAAGTCAATAAATACCATGTATAGATCCTGCTTTTGCTCCCGATATTTTTCAATTAGCTGTATGAGAAGATGTGTAGCTTCAATTATCGACCTTCTTGCCATAAACACAAATTGATTTTCGAGAACTGTGATCTCCTTCCTTAATTTTTTTTCTATTACTCTTTTCCAAAGTTTTATGGTATGACTTATTAGCTTAATACCTCTATAGTTTGCACAAGTTTGTATGTCTCCCTAATTCTTATATAAAGAAATTAAAGTAGTTGTCATCCATTAATCAGACATCTTTTTTGTTTTCAATATCATATTAAATAATTTTGTAAGTCATTCAATATCTTATTTGTTCACCGGAAGGAACGCATTACAGGGTCTGACTGTAACGTCTCGGCAAGGAGCACTATATCTCCAGAACTCAGATGTAGTGATAAATATGCAAGAATTCGCATTGCAGGATCCGACTGTAACATATCAGCAAAGACTATTATATTTTCGTGAGAACTTGGGTGTAGTGTTAAATAAGCAAGAGTTCTCACACCATAGGTTGGGTAAGAACGAATATTATAGAAAAACTAATAGTCTAAGATTTGATACACGAAACACAGAAAACCTCACGGGTAAAACAATAGAGATAGTACATACAATGATTAGGACAAGAATTGCTATTTTGTGTGTATAAAAGACAAAATGGATAAGCGAGAGAGCAAAGATGATAGAAAACTCAAGTTTTAAGTTATGGTATACAGGAAAGAGTAAAACAAGAAATGAAATGGGCATTAGTGTAGATAGTTCGTTAAAGAATGAAGTTGTAGTAGTAGTAAGAAAAGGGGATAGAATTATAGCTCTTAAAATAATAGTTGAGAAAGAAACTATGAACATAATTAGTATATATGCACCTCAAGCAGGATTAGATGAAGACATCAAATTAAGATTTTGGACAACCAAGATAAAGTATTATAAAATATTTCATCAAATGAAATGATTTTAATATGAGGTGATTTAAATGGGCATGTCGAAGTGAAAAATAAGGAATATGAAAGGGTGCATGGGGGTTATGGATTTGGAATAAAAAATGAAGAAGGTAAAACTATATTGAATTTTGCAATAGCATATGATCTATTATTATCTAATACGTTTTTTAAAAAAAGAGAAGAGCACTTAGTCACACTCAAAAGTAAAAATAATAAATCACAAATTGACTTTCTTATTGTTAGGAAAGGAGATAGAAAGATTTGTAAAAATTATAAGGTCATCCCTGGAAAAAGTTTACAGGTTGAAAACCTGTTGAATATAGTATTTCGGCAGGAACCATATTTGCTCTTCTTGTCCTGGATATTTCAAGCTGCTCCTCTGGGTCTACTTGGCTTTCAATGGTTCTTCTAAATCTTCTTTGATTTGCAAATATTCTTCGTTGTAGGTTGTATAATCTTCTTTGCCCCTGCCTATAATCTCTGATCTGATTTTCAGAACTAGGCACTTGTATTGTTGATGATGTACCCACGGCTGGTGGTCTGGTACTAGTTGAATGTCTTGCACTGGAAGACATTATTTTGTTTTCTCCCTTTGGAGGATGTCTGATGGGTTGTGGAACACCAGAATAGAACCTTTCTTCTTTGGGATCACCTCTCCTTCTCCCAAATTAATGCCTGCAATTCTTTTCGTCAGGTCGTCAATAGCTCCCTCAAGTTCTTTTGAAGGTCCAGTAACTTGAGTAGTGGATTGACTTTTCAGCTGATTTACTTGAGTTTTCAGGTCCTGTATTTGTCTGTTAATATCTATCAGCAGAGATATTAAGGTATTATTTTGCTTAATCAGGACTCGTTGAAATTCAAAAGCAGTTTTGTATTAAGATGGGACTGCGAATCCCACATATGGTTGTTCTATTAATTCTGTTTTTTTTCAAGGCTTTTATGTATGAGATTTGATCTCAAATCTGGCTTTCATCAAACTGTCATGGATCCTTCATCCATTGAATGGATGGCTTTCATAAGCCCTTCTGGATTATACGAGTGGCTAGTAATGTCATTCGGGCTGAAGAATGCACCAACGGCTTTCCAAAGAAAGATGGATAATTGCTTCTAAGGTACTGAAAATTTTATTGCTGTGTACATTGATGATATTTTGGTATTCTCTTCTTCGGAACAGGAACATGTTGGACATCTAGAAGTTATGCTAAAAATTTGTGAAGAGAATGGGTTGATCCTTTCACCCACTAAATACAAGCTCGCCGTTCCAAGGATTGAATTCTTAGGAGCTGAGATTGGAGAAGGAACCAAAGATTACGAGAAGCAGGATTTCATCATATCCATATGGGTTTAGTGATGATCCAAATTCATGCCCTACACAGAAGAAACACGGGAGTTGTGGTGCTAGTAGTCCTCAGAGATACAAGGTGGAGAGGTGATAGATCCATAATAGCAACAATGGAGATGGATCTAAGTCGAGGTACCCAAATGGTATATGTTATTCTAGACTTAATGATTAATGTTGAAGATTTTGCAAATCATGTTGAATTATCTATACAAACCCACGGGTATCAAGAATGGCAGGGAGGAACCAACAATCTGCTTATTACCAGGATGATGGTTGAAAGACTAACGAACACAAGCTTTACTAATTTCTCTTATAATGTTCAAAATGTAACAGACTACTTGGCAAGCAGAGGAGTAAATGCTATTCCTGGAACAAGATTCGCAACTGAAGAACTGCAACAACAAAGATGGATACTGAGGCCATCTGTAAGAAGAAATCCTATGGCACCCACAAGAGTTGAAACAAGAACTCTATTAGATGGAAGTGTTTCGTTGCAATTTGAGGGGTACATTCCTGCTGCTGAAATCAGAATAACAGCAGTCAATCAAGATGATGTAGAGCTCGGAGAAGCTGAGCAAGAACTATTGGCAGTACTGATACTAGAAGAGCCAATTTTTGAGGTGATGAAGACAAATCCAACGAAGAAGAAAGTGAAGGGCAAGGAAAGGATGGTATTCAATTATAAGACTCTAAATGACAATACCTACAAGGACCAATACAGTCTTCCAGGTATTAATACTATCCTAAAGAAGGTGGAAAATTCAAAAATATATTCAAAATTTGATCTCAAATCTGGCTTTCATCAAATTGTCATGGATCCTTCATCTATTGAATGGACGGCTTTCATAAGCCCTTCTGGATTATACGAGTGGCTAGTAATGTCATTCGGGCTGAAGAATGCACCAGCGGCTTTCCAAAGAAAGATGGATAATTGCTTCCAAGGTACTGAAAATTTTATTGTTGTGTACATTGATGATATTTTGGTATTCTCTTCTTCGGAACAGGAACATGTTGGACATCTAGAAGTTATGCTAAAAATTTGTGAAGAGAATGGGTTGATCCTTTCACCCACTAAATACAAGCTCGCTGTTCCAAGGATTGAATTCTTAGGAGCTGAGATTGGAGAAGGAAAGTTAAAGCTTCAGCCCCATATAATCAAGAAGATCACAGAATTCAAGGAGGAACAACTCAAGACAAAGAGTGGTCTTAGGTCTTGGCTTGGTGTTCTAAATTATGTCAGGATATATATTCCTAATTTAAGCACCAAATTAGGACCTCTTTATGAGAAGACATCCCCACATGGGGATAAAAGAATGAAATCATCGGATTAGGAGATCGTTAAGCAGATTAAAGACCAGGTACAGCAATTACCAGACCTGGAGGTTTCCCCAGAAGATTATACAACCTACAATGAAGAATATTTCCAAATCAAAGAAGATATAGAAGAACCATTGAAAGTCAAGTAGACCCAGAGAGCAGCTTGAAATATCCAGGACAAGAAGAGCAAATATGGTTCCTGCCGAAATACTATATTCAATAGGTTTTCAACCTGCAAACCACAGAGTATACCAACACTGCTTCTCGAAAGTCTGCTTCATCAGTGGCATGACATGAGACAATGGTTTATCCTGAATGGTGATATCAGGATTGATGATTTCTATCTTGCAAACAATTTTATTCTTTGACCAGTACTTCAATGGATCTTCACTTATAAAGCCTTGATTTCTTAATCTCTCCGGCATGTTTTCATGTTTCTTCAGAATCCTTGGGTTTGATGGGCTCATTGTATAGAAAACCTTTTCTTGAATATCAAGATATTCCTCCTCACCCATTCCCAGTTCTTGAATGGCATGCACAGCTGCTTCATTTGTAGTAATTGAAGCAACATTTTTATAAATTGTGATTAAATTACCTTCAATTCTTAATCCCCTTTGCATGTTTCTGATAAAATTGCAGCCTATGACCATCTGGATGCCATCTTTGCCAGTTGTCTTGTTAACACCATTTATCACAATAGTGTAAGGGTTCCTCTACAATACTCTTTCAGGAATAGCTCTTTTGTCAATGCAACATGTGGTGGCACCTGTGTCCAATATTGCACTAACTTTTATAAGAGCATTATCAGGGATTTCCAAGATTACCATCATATTATAGAGTCTGTTAATCATTCTCCTTGGATGGTACTCTTCATTGACTTTTGAAATGATCCGCTCTTCAAGATAGCTGAGTTGCTCCTTCCCTTTTCGTAAATCTTCCTGATTTAACTCCTCCAAGTCTTTTTCCAGCTCCTGGTACATGCTGCCATTGATTTCCATCTTGTTCAAGCGGTCAATCTCCATTTATAATTGCCTATTTTCTGCGAGAAGAAAATCAATATACTCCAATAGTTCTTTGACTAATGCTTTATCATTAAAAAGATAGCGGACATTGAAGAAAGCGCCATCCAACAACTTTCCTTAGCTTTGAAGGAACTTGAGCTGATCCAGCAAGCAAAGAAATCTGACTTTAATTGTAGAAGACACTGGGACGGGCCAAAGCAAAAATACTTCGTCACTAAGTTTCGTGAGATTGGGAAGATAAGAAGGGACATATGGCATGTCTCAAATACTTTAAGTGACATTTATAGGGGCATAAGGCAGATGCCTCTCTAAAAAACATGGTGAGCCCGACACAAAAGCAGATTGAAAGGACTGAGCCCCGGGGAGCCGTCCTCTTCAATCACATGGACACTTTATTCTTTGACCAGTACTTCAACGGATCTTCACCTATAAAGCCTTGATTTCTTAATCTCTCCAGCACGTTTTTATGTTTCTTCAGAATCCTTGGGTTTGATGGGCTCATTGTATAGAAAACCTTTTCTTGAATATCAAGGTATTCCTCCTCATCCATTCCCAGTTCTTGAATGGCATGCACAGCTGCTTCATTTGTAGTAATTGAAGTAAGTTTAACTACCCAACATATGTTAGTAGTATTGGATATACGCCTCAGACATAGTATTAATAGAAGGAAAATATACACGACTCCTAAAATTAAATGGTGGAAGTTAAAGGATGGGAAACAAACAATATTTGTGGAGAAGGTAGGAGTACAAGTATTAGATAAAACATACAATGACCCTAATACGATATGGGATGAGATGTTATCAAAATTAAAAATAATAGCCAAGAGTGTACTCGGTGAGTCAAAGAGGCATGCACCACCAAATAAGGAATCTTGGTGGTGGAAAGAGAAAGTATAAGAGAAAGTGAATGAAAAATGAACAAACTATAAAAAATTATATATTTGTCAGAATGAGGAAAACTTGAAAAAATATACAATAGCTAAAAAAGAGACTAAGAAAGTATTGAATAAAGCTAAGAATGAAACTTTTGAACGGTAATATTGAAAATTAGATACAAAAGAAGGTGAAAGAGACATTTATGGAATAGCTAAAGTGAGAGAGAGAAAGTCAAAATATTTTAATCAAATAAGATGTATTAAAGATAAATGCAATATGGTACTAGTAAATGATGAAGAAATAAAATAGTGGTGGAAGAGATATTTTCATCAACTTTTTAACGAAGATTTAGATGACCAACTTAATTTAGGTAATTTAAGTTGGTCAAATGAGTATAGAAATTTAAATTTTTATCGTAGAATTCAAATTTCAAAAGTAGAACAAGCTTTAAATGGAATACAAAATGGAAAAGCCGTTGGACCAAATGACATTCAGATAGAGGTATGGAAGTGTACTCTAATTCTCTTATTCTCTTATATAAGAATAAAGAAGATATACAAACTTATGCAAACTATAAGGGTATTAAACTAATGAATCATACCATTTGGGAAAAAGTAATAGAAAAAAAATTAAGAAAAGAGATTACGGTTCTTGAAAATCAATTTGGGTTCATGCCAGAATAGTCGACAATAGAAGTTATACATCTTCTCAGACAACTAATTGAAAAGTATCGGAAGCAAAAACAAAATCTACACGTGGTATTTATTAACTTAATAAAAGCTTATAATAGAGTCCCAAGAGAAATTATATGGAGACTTTTAGAAAAGAGAGGTGTTAGCGAAACATATATTAAATTAATTAAGGATATGTATGAGGAAGTAACGATCAGAGTGAAGATTTCAGGCGGATTAACTGAAGCATTTCCAATAAAGATAGGGTTACATCAAAGATCAACTCTAAGTCCTTATTTTTTTAAACTAATCATGAACGAACTCACTGGACATATTCAAGACATAGTACCGTAGTGCATGTTATTTCCAGATGATATTATTTTGATAGATAAGACACGTGAAAAAGTAAATGCTAAACTAGAATATTTGTGGAAAATACTAGAAGTGAAAGATTTTAAACTTAGTAGAGTAAAGACAGAATATATGGAATTTAAATTTAGTAATATTAGACGTAATGAGACAAATATTAAGATAGGAGATAACGAGTTGTATGGAACTGAGAGCTTTAAATATTTATAATCATTTTTGCAAGGTGATGGAGGAATTTAAAGAGATCTTACATAGAATACAAACAGGATGGTTAAAATTGAGAAAGCATTGGGTGTTTTATGTGATTGTAAATTACCTCTAAAATTGAAAAGAAAGTTCTATAAAACAGCGGTTAGACCTGCTATGTTATATGACGTTGAATGTTGGGCTACGACTTGAGCACATAAGCAAAAGATGAGAGTTGCAGAGATGATGATGTTAAGATGGATGTGCGGACATACGAGAATGGACAGAATAAAAAATGAGAGCATTAAAGAAAAAATTGGAGTTGCGTTTATTGAAGGAAAGCTCCGAGAGACACGTTTAAGGTGGTACGAAAATATACTTAGATGACCAATAAATGCTCCAGTTAGGCGATGTGAAGCAATGACAAATATACGTATCAAACGAGGAAGAAGAAGACAAAAAAAAACACTTGGTTAGCAACAATAAAATAAGATAAAATTTATTTATGTATAAATGATGATATAGTAGGGGATAGAATCCAATGGCATAAAAGGATCCATATAGTCGACTCCACCTAGTAAGATAAGGCTTGGTTGTTGTTGTTGTATTCAATACCTTGTTTCCCTAGACACTTCCATACCTCTATCGGAATATCTAGTCCAACGGCTTTTCCATTTTGCATTCCATTTAGAGTTTGTTCTACTTCTGAAATTTGAATTCTACGATAAAAAATATTCATTTGACCTACTTAAATTATCTAAATTAAGTTTGTCACCTAAACCTTCATTAAAAAGTTGATGAAAATATCTCTTCCACCGCTCTTTTATTTCTTCATCATTAATTAATACCTTATTGCATTAATCTTTAATACATCTTATTTGAATAAAATCTTTTGTCTTCCTCTCTCACACTTTAGTTATTTTATAAATATCTCTTTTCCCTTCTTTTGTATCTAATTTTCGATATAACCATTCAAAGTTTCATTCTTAGCTTCATTCATTGCTTTCTTAGCCTCTTTCTTGGCTATTGTATATTTTTTCAAGTTTTTCTCATTCTTACAAATATATAATTCCTTATAGGTTGTTTATTTTTCCTCCCCTTTCTCTTTTACTTTCTCATTTCCCCGCCAAGATTCCTTACTTGATGGTGCATGTCATTTTGACTCACCGAGTGCACTCTTGGTTACTATTTTTAACTTTGATATCATCCTATCTCATGTTGTATTAGGGTCACCGTATATTTCATCTAATATTTGTTCTCCTACCTTCTCCTTAAATATGTTTTGTTTCCATCCTTTAACTTTCACCACTTAATTCTAGGAGTCGTACATAATTTTCTTCTATTAATACTATGTTTGAGACATATATTCAATACCACTAATCTATGTTGGATAGTTAAGCTTTCTCCAGGGATAACCTTATAATTTTTACAAATCTTTTCTATCTCTCTTCTTAACCATAAGAAAGTAAATTTGTGATTTATTATTTCCACTTTTGAACGTGACCCAGTGCTCTTCTCTTTTCTTAAAAAATATATTAGCTAATATAAGATCATATACTATCGCAAAATTCAATATAGTTTTACCTCTTTATTTTTTGTTCCAAACTCATAACCCTGATAGACCCTCTTATATTCCTCATTTTTCACTCCGACATGCTCATTTAAATAGTCTCCTATTAAAATCATTTCATCTGATGGAATATTTTGTAATACT
The DNA here is from genome assembly GCA_025175895.1 of Wurfbainia villosa. NCBI lineage: Eukaryota > Viridiplantae > Streptophyta > Magnoliopsida > Zingiberales > Zingiberaceae > Wurfbainia > Wurfbainia villosa. Next base: position 69,563,989 of record CM046003.1, on the reverse strand, counting down.
TCATCTAGCTCGTCTTAAAATCTTAATTTGGTATTTTCATCTAATCCTGCTTGAGGTGCATATACACTAATTACGTTCATAGTTTTTTCTCCGCTACTATTTTAAGAGCTATAATTTTATCCCCCTTTCTAACTACTACAGCTTCATCCTTTAATGAACTATCTATAATAATACCCACTCCATTTCTTGTTTTATTCTTTTCTATATACCACAACTTAAAATTCGATCATCTTTGCCTTCTCACCTACCCATTTTGTCTCTTGTACACACAAAATATTAATTATTCTCCTAATCATCATATCTACTATCCTCATTGTTTTACCAGTGAGAGTTTCTATGTTTCATATACCAAATCTTAGACTATTAGTTTTCCTATAATATTTGTTGTTATCCAACCTATGATGTGAAAACTTTTGCTTATTTAACACTACACTCAAGTCCTCATGGAGATGCAGCGGTCCTTGCCGATACATTACAGTTGGACCCTGTAACGCGAACTCTTGCATATTTATCACTACACTCGAGTTCTGGAGATGTAGTGATCCTTGACGAAACGTTACAGTCGGACTATGTAACCCGTTCCTTCTAGGAAACAACCTAGCATTAACACAATAGTTTGATGGATCCATTCATTGAACATTTGTCTTAATTTAATGTTAGTTGGCAACCTAACACAATCCTCCTCCTTTATTCGGAATTGGGACTGGCCACAACAAAGTTAACTCATCGTGGACGGAGTTTGCATGTCAAATGACAATGAAATTTTAAACAACGAGACAAATTTGAAGTTCAAGAGAATGAATCATTGTGGCTTTTGGTCAATTAGTTAAATTATTAACACAACCATATCCCTGCATTAAGTTAAAGTGAGAAAATGTGAAATCCAATGCTATTTTAAGCTTGGATGTATATACCATTGGATGCCACGACTAATTCATGACAGTTTTACTTACTATGCTTTGGAATTTCCAGCAGCTAAATTTTCTAATGCACTTAGTTTCTCTTTGTTGCAACTTAATCTGAGTAAACACCATCCTCATGGAATGGCAATTTGAAGCAGCAGTTTGGCTTGGCAGACAAAAGGCAGAAAATCCCCCCAAAAAACAGTCTATTACAAGCTTTAGGTTAAAGAATAAATTTTGTATTAGCACAAAAAATTATCATGGTTTCTAGTATACTAAGTTTTTTTTTTACTTGATATCAGCATTGATGAGTATCAGGATTGGATGACGAGTTAGATGTAATAATATTCTGCAACCCAGGAGAAAAAGCAATTCAAGATTTGAAATTCTTACTATGGTTGTTTTTGTTTCCAGCGCTTAGTAAACCAGAAAAGATCAGAGCATAAGCCTCAAGTTGATATACCTGGAAGTTTCCTCGTAAAACTTTCAGTGGCCGAACCATAAGCGATGGAAGTTCTGTAATTATTCGTTCATCAGAATCACTGGGTACATAACCAGGTGAATCCACAAATGTAGACTGAACCAAACTATGATCATTAGAAGCCCCAGAGTTTCTTCGATCTGTTGACCCTTTATCAGCAACCAAAGATTGCTTCTGCTGACTGTTGCTGTTGGTTTCACTAATTGCATTATCTGCCTGTTCATCCTCTTCCGTTCTTTCTTCTAATGATATTGCCTCCGCTATTAGCGCTGAAGCAGTGGAAGGAAAGCTTTCTTTCACTGAAGCATCTTGATCACTTTCCTTGTGCACATCTGATTCTTCACTTTGTCTATGGTGTAACCTATCTTCATAATCAGCTGCTGCACCAAGATGGTCAGAACCCAAGTAGTTCCTTTTCAAAAATCGTCTCATCCGAGAAGAACCCTCTGTAGAGTCTAACTTCCAAAAAACCTGCATATATAAACAATCTACATAACATTCTTCTATAGAAAGAGCAAGTGACTTAGTATGGTTCAATACTGACAAACTTGATAAGACATACATGGTCAGAATTACATAGGATCTCTCCAAAAGGTCCATAGAATCGGCCCATCTCTACAAGGCGATGAAGAAGTTTTCTCCAAGCACGATTTCCAATTGACAGCTGATGCTTGTCTAATATATCAACTTGTAGTCGCCTATCCATCTGCAAGTCCAAGAATTCGTATAAAATGCAGACATGACAGATTGTGAAAGTAAGAAATGCAATCCTACCTCACCCCTTTGTATGTTCCTTGCTAAAGCAAAACTACCTACAAGGATTGCCACATATTTATAGGAGAGAGCAGAGAAGTCCCTCCCAGAAACTGTTTTTGAATCAACTGACTGAAGGCATTCATTCCAAGCAGCACCCATGGCTTCAGAAACATTCCATCTCTTTGCACGCTCAGCATCACTTGCACTTCTCCTCTGTGCTGAGGTTGCCATAGCCACAGCACAAAGTCCTCTTCCAGAACCTATCTTTGCATTCCGTTCAAGATCACGTGCAGCAGCCAAAGCAGCAGCTTTTGCAGCAGCTTTGTCCTTTGGTGCCGGAACAGACTTGTTTGTTGGATCAGGAGGCTTTTGAAAGCTTGAAAAAGTTTGAAGTCTAGTTGTTTTGCGCTCAAACAAGGAAGTATCACGTTTAAGTGGGTTATTTTTTACAGGTGGTACAACTTCTCCTCCAGAAGCACCAGCAGCAACCATTGCTAGTCCCATTGCAGCAGGAGGTGATGCAAAAGCAGCAGCCCAACCAGGTGATATCATTGAAATAGCAGCCTTTAATGATATAAATAAGTTAATTTAAACCAATGGTTAAAAAAAATCTAAAAGAGATACACTGAAGGGAACTTGTTTAGTAAATTCACTTGCAGTTTAAATGATTAATTTGAGGCTAAATAAATGCTTCCAAGTAACTTGACAATTGACATGTTCAAACAAGAGAACACCTGCAAAACTAATGGTGGCAACTGGCAACATCTTGTCCATCTATTCAACAAATCAGATAAAAGTTTTATGCTTATCAGATCAACTAACATAGCTAACATCGCAGACCATGAATTTAGTGTTGCAAAAAAGAAACAGATCATGTCAACAACTTTGCTTAGTTTGTCAAACATGTTGCAGGACCAAACTGATCAATGAAGGTGAAATATAAATGGAGAGTCATTCTTAATTCCATTAGGCCTTTTATCAACCCAGTTGTAAGTTCAAATCAGAATCAAATTTATTTCACCAAGACAAACACCATCAAATATACTAAAGTTTAAGCATCTATATGTGAGAATTCAGGGCCGCAAATAGTGACTTAATCACCTCAAGAGGAAGTAAATCAGCAGCCAAAGCTCGATCATCAACAATAAGAGGATTTTGACCATCTGAAGAAGTGAATTCATGAATACCAGCCAAAAGCGGTCGCCAACGTCTTAGAATGGCTACAAAAGGAGGCACAATGGCCTCCACATATTGCTTTCGAAGTGGTTTTCTGTCCCTTCCAATAGCATGCCAGACCTGCACCCCCCGGATCAATAAAATATTTATCACCCCTCAGAGCACAATAGCGCAATGTAAAGGATAACATCAATCTTTGCTAATATTGAAGCAAAAGGTAAATTGTGAAACCCCAAGGGTAATGTAATCAAACCAAAAAAGCCAAAGCACAAAAATATAGGGCCCCCTTGGTACTTGAACATGCAAAAAAATGGTCATTTGTTCTGTGGGGATTTTGGCAACTCCAATGAAAGCTTGATAATCATATATTATAGTCCAGGTAAATCTCTATATTTTAAAAATCATCTATAATTTTTAATATTCTCTTCAGGAACGGAAGATCGATATAGTTATTCAAATATATTGAATTTTTAATTGAGTAATAGCTACACTATGGAGGGTGAGTAGTAAATTAAGAAAGTTGGTCATAAAAATGCACGCAAATAACTTCCCAAGTCTACAAAAAACGTAATCAACTTTTGCACTTTACAGGGTAGTGTCAATCAAAATTTAAAATCTCAAGCCCTACCGAAGTTTCAATCTTTGACTGAAACAATATTGTTTTGGTATCATGCCGATATTTTGATGTAAAATACCGATAATGGATTAGAGTCGAGAAGGAAAGAGATATTATTGTGTCAAGCATGATTTTAAATCTTGTATTATATTGGATGAAATGGTCGAAATATATTATTTCGATAAATTATTAAAATTTGATAAAACTCAGCACGGACAATGTCTCCTTCCTTTATTTTATTTCCTATTTTAACCTCCTAACAATGTCTCCTTCCTTTATTTTATTTCCTATTTTAACCTCCTATCTACCATCGACATCATGCATTAAAGTGTTAACATAATATTGAAATAATATCTTTCTAGTCAAAAAGGTGAGCAGCAATCACAGGACAGGAAGAGTTGGTGGCCAAATAAATGACTAACAATGAGGCATGTTGTCTCCACAAAATTTTCAAGGTTCCATCATTAAATGAATTATTGTGTCCATGGAATTTGTATTGGAAGGCCTTTATGGTTTAATTTAGGCATGCTGTAACTTGAATTAGATCCAAATCCAATAAGCATACATGTATACATATATCCAAACTTTGATCATGCTTACAATAACATTTTAATTTTTAGCCATGTGTAAATAAAAAACGGATGCTTACAATAATATTTTAATATAAAGGTAGCTTCACTGACCTCGGAGAAAAGAATGCAAGATGAAACCAAAACCCTCTGTCGCTTAGATTCAGATATTGGCATGTTTAAAATTGGTGAGAGTACACTGCAGAGGGAAGGGAAATTATTTAGTACAAACTGTTCAATTAAGAAAGCATTAGCCTTTTGATAGTGCAAGTATCACGGAAGGCAAACAACAAAACATAAATAGAGATCAAACTTTTACTAGAAAATCCAGTTTATCAATCAACTAATGACAACCATATCTTCTGATATGATAACTTCTCTCATTCGTTTGCATGATGATCCATTAACAATTTATTTTTCTTATCAGTATTAACATTCAAAGCATCACTTAGATCTTCATTAGTTAGCACTAAGCAAGCATAGACAAACGTGCAGAAACATGACTTGGTGGCATCCTTTTATTATTAAGCGCCCCACCATTTTTTCCATGCTTACTTTTAAACTTCATTTGCTTATGTAATCTAAAGTTTGGCAAAATTCTAAAATCACACGTTTAAAACTGGGACTGACCATCTGGTACACCAAGTTTGCTAAATGCTCAACGAAAATGGGCAACGAGAAAATGGGACCTCAAATGGTGATCTATAAATTGGAGCAACGTTTGAGCAAGTTTTATAGTTAAAGATGTAATTTTGTTAAAAATGAATGTACATTTTTATAGATTTATGTAATTGTGTTTAAAATTTGTTCAATAACATTTAATAAATACTTTGATCGATAAATATTTAATTGTTTTTGTATCTTGTTTGATAAAACCTAAATAAAATTGTTGGATACAATAAAATAATTGAAAATTATATTTTTTGGTTATAATTGAGTTTTGTCTATTAAACATAACTACAATTAATATAGTAGACAAAAAATTAAGAGACCTATTTTTTTATTTATTTTAAAACGTAACATATTGTAGAGGTCCAAATTAGATTTTGAATATTGTAATTAAATCTTTAAAGTTATAAGTATATAATTTTTAAAAATAAAACAAAATATAAAACTCGACTTACACTCAATCAAATTTGAAAAAATTGGACTCAAAATTCTCTCAATAAAATCAAACTCAATTTCAAAAAAAAAATAAACCTTTAAACTAGGAAAAACAAACAGGTTATAAGTTATTATATTGCTTGGTTATCATTGAGTTTTGTCTATTAAACATAACTACAATTAATATAGTAGATAAAAAATAAAGAGATCTAATTTTTTTTATTTATTTTAAAACGTAACATATTGTAGAGGTTCAAATTTGATTTTGAATATTGTAATTAAATCTTTAAAGTTATAAGTATATAATTTTTGAAAATACAATAAAATATAAAACTCTACTTACGCTCAATCAAATTTGAAAATTTTGGACTCAAAATTCTCTCAATAAAATCAAACTCAATTTCAAAAATATTTTAAAACCTTTAAACTAGGGAAAACAGACAGGTTATAAGTTATTATACACTTGCAAGAACGAAAAAAAATTTAAAAAATATACAATAGCTAAGGGGGAGATAAAAAAACAGTGAATAAAGCCAAGAATAAAACTTTTGAACGTTTATATTATCGGCTGGATGCAAAAGAAGGAGAAAAAGGTATTTACAAAATAACAAAAGCCAAAGGGAGGAATACAAAGATTTTATCCAAAAGACCGCATTAAAGATGAATGCAATAGAGTACTATTGAATGAGGAAATAAAAAAAACAATAAAAGAGATATTTTTATCGACTTTTTAAGATGATCAACTTAACTTAAGTAATTTAAATAGATTAGAGGAGTATAGAAATTTAAATTTTTATCATAAAATTCAACTTCAAAAATAGAATCGGTTTTAAATTGGATACAAAATGGAAAAGTAACGAGGTCAGATGATATTCTGATAGATAGAAGTGCCTGAGTAAGGAATTGAATGGCTTACAAAGTTATTCAACCTGATATTGAAAACGAAAAAAACATCTATTTAATGGAAGATAAATACTCTAATTCCCTTGTATAACCACAGAGGAGATGTACAAAATTATGTAAATTATAGGGGATATTAAACTAATAAGTTATACAATGAAATTTTGAGAAAAAGTAATAAAAAAAACTAAGGAGATTATGATAACCGAAAATCAATTTGAATTCATGCTTAAAAGATCGACAATAGAAATTATACATCTTTTCAAATAACTACTTGAAAAGTATCGAGAAGAGAAGCAAAGTTTACACATGGTATTTGTTGATCTAGAAAAAATGTATGATAGAATTTCAAGAAAAATTATATAGATAATTTTAGAAAAGAAAGATGTTAGCGTAGTATATATTCAAATAATTAAGGATATGTATGAACATGCAATGACAAAAATAAAATTTAAGTGTCTATCCTTTTACACTAATCAGGGATAAACTCACTAGCTACATCCAAGACACTTTACCATGGTGCATTTATTTGTGAATGATATTGTTTCGATATATAAGACGCGTAAAGGAGTAAATGTTAGCGTCAAATTTTGTTGAAAAACATTGGAAGTGAAAGAATTTAGGGTTAAGAGTAAAAACATAATATATAAAATTTAAGTTTAGCAATATTGAATGTAATGAGATAATTATTAAGATCGAAGATAATAAGTTATCTATAACTGAGATCTTCAAGTATTTAAAATCATTTTGGATAATTTTACAAAAGGATAGAGGAATTGAGAGAGGTGTCTTATATAAAATACAAATAGAATGATTAAAATAGAGGAGAGCGTCAATTATTTTCTATAATCGTAAAGTATCTCTAAAACTTAAAAAGAAATTCTATAAAATGACGATTAGACCTGCTATGTTAATGGAGTTGAATGTTGAACTATCACTTGAGCGCATGAGCAAATGATGAGAGTCACAAAGATAAAATGATAAAGTAGATGTACAGACATACAAGGATGAACAAAATAAGAATAAGAACATTAGAGAGAAAATTGAGATTGCACCCATTGAGGAAAAACTCTATGAGACACGTTTAAAATGGTACGGACATATACTTAGATGATTCAACAATGCTTCAATTAGGTAATGTGAAAGTATAACAAGTATGCACATCTCCCAAAGTTTAGAGAGAGAGACTTTTCCTTCTCTCTAGAGTCTCTCTTGAGCGGAGGAGATCACTGTCGGTCGGACATCACTGGGGTATCCTTAGTAGTGTAGCGGCGGTGTGTGGACAAAACGAGTGTGGGTATCCTTAGTTGGCGACTGTGACCTTAGGTGCGTGAGGGGTAGATCGTGATGTTGTTGAACGATGGAGCACCGGCAGTGGCAAGAGGGAGCAGAAACATACTTGGTGTGGGGCAGACAGGGTCGGCAGCAAGCTGCGAGTCCTGCCAGATCTTGTGTGTGAGGCTGATGGGAAGGCCTACGTGTGGTTGTGCGTGTGTGCATGCGTTGTGCGTGCAAACAAGGTCCTGTACGGGCTGATAGGGAAGACCTGCGTGTGGGCATACAAGAAAGAACTGTGCGCAGTTTGTGTACGCGCATTGGGCGTGCAGGCTGTGCGCACAGGCAGACAATGGGAAGGAAGTGTGTGCTGAGGCGGTGTGTGCGTGAGCAGAGGAGGCGTAACCTGCACACGGGCTACGGAGCCGGTGTGGGGGTTGGTTGAGTGTTGGACTTCTGAGGGATAGCAGATTCAGCACTGAGGAAGGTGAGTTCCATCCTCAACTCCGACGAACGCTGAAAACACCCCATCGAAGGGAGGTTGAGCTCTTCCCCTAAGCAAGTTTGGTAGTTGGACTGCAGAAGGAACCAAAGATTGTTAATTGAATCTTGCCAAAATCGGGGACTGCAGAAGGAAATCAGGGATTGCAGATTGACTCTTGCCATAAGCAAGGACTGCAGAAGAAAATCAGGGACTACCAGGCCTGCACTCCTCCTCGCAACAGCCAAGTCCATCACCAAAATGGCAAGACAGAGAGGTGGTGCCAGACGGGATACATCAGTTACCATGCCAAACCTTCCAAGAAATGGAGGAAAAGACCCTCCTAGGAAGCCAACCACACCCGGAGAAAATGCCATGCAGGCAGAGCCACCTGTATGTCTAGTTATAGCCTCGGTGGCAGTGACCCACGCCATGCTGGGGAAGGGGTCACCTGCTGCTGCGGATTTAACAAGGCTTCATGACAATCTAGTCGAACAGTCAGCTGCTCCGGCCAACCAGGCAAACATAGAATACCCACAGCAGAGAATGATCGAAAACGAAGTGCAAGCAGAGGAGATGACCAGTAACAATCGTAAGAAATAGACTGACTTGTTCTCAGCAAACAAGTTGTTTTCTGAAGACATCGCCCTACAATATGTCTAACCAGAAACTGGATGTGTCGCTCTCGAAGATGAAGATGTCGACACAGTCACTAAGGCAATGGGGAACTATTTGGTGGGTCAGTTTGTGGGGCTTTTCCACAGCTGGCCAGCGATCAAGGCTATGACCAAATGGTGGAACGTCTGCTATGAGAATCAAGTGCATCAGACACTCTAGCTACTGTTTAAGTTTCAGAATGTTGCAGCGAGGGGTCCGTATGTTGCATACGACTGCCCATTATACCTCAAGCTACCACCACCGGGTTTTCTTTTCTAGCGCGAAGAGCTCCTGCACCTCCCAGTTTGGGTACAGATTTCTAATTTGTTGCTGGAGTGCTGGATTATCTGGGCTTAGAATAAATTAGCGTTGTTGATCGACTGGCCACTGTACACGGATCAAATGACCAAACGGCGAGGACGTATAAGATTTTCCAAGGTCCTCGTAGAGGTGAACATCACGACAGAACCACCGAGAACAATCCTATAATGCTCCCTAACGATACAGAGTTAGATCTACCTTTTCACTTTGAATCTTGCTTCAAATTTTGTCTAGGGTGTCAACAAATGGACCACTGCCAACTGGATTGTGGGAGGGCGGAAGCAGCAGCTCAGCGAGCCAAATCACCAAGCTGTGCGGAGCAAAACAACCCGATACACCCATCGGTGGAGGGGAGGCGGTCTGGTGACCATGCCACATTAAAGAAGGGGGCTGCAGCGGAGGGCTTGGAGACCCTCTAGGTGTTGTTGCGGCTTCCCACCCAACCCAAGAGGCAGCAACAAACACAAGCAGTGAGGGGCAAATTGTGCAGGCTACTACAGGAGGACCTACGGACAGTGAGCAGCCGACTCAACTAGCTCCAGATCTAGCACCTGGCCAGGCGAATGTAGAAGGGGCTTCATGGATGACTCAATTTCGAAGGAAGGGACAACGACACCAGACTTCCAAGACAGCACAAGAAGCTCAGCACTTCCAAGCGCAGTGGCATCGGTTACCCACATCGTACAAAACCCATCGGCCAAGGGATGGACTCAACAGACATACCATCGACAGCCCTGCGGACAGGGGGAAGCAGCTTCAGCTGCCCTCAAAGAAACAGAGTCAGGAGAGGCGCACAACTGCGTAGAAGGACAACCGCGACAACTGGGCAGTTCGGTTAGCACTACAGGACAACAGGTATCGGCCAAAGGAAAGGAAAAGATGAATGATTCGGGACGATATAGGTCGTCGGAGATAAAATGAAGCTAGCCTCGTGGAACATACGAGGCCTTACCAAAGGCCTCAAACAAAAAAGGGTTGATGCCCTCTTTCGAGTGAACAAGTTAAATGTCATGGGTGTTTTAAAGACAAAGTTTATGTTAGGACAATCAACCTAAGTATGGTTTGGTTTTGATGTGTGTGGCAAAGGATTTAAGTTAGATTGATTATGTGATTTGATGTGTGTGTTCAAGTTGTGCAGGACCTGGTGAATCACACATGGTAGGCTTGATGAAGCATTGGCGAGTTCACCATCTCATGGCTCGGGTCCTTGAGTCGATTAAGGATGGCATTGGAGAAGCCGTAAACTTAGTGCATCCGAGGGACCGCCGGATAAAGAGCAAATGGAGTGAAGTCAAAGGAAGCAAACTTCAGGGCAAGACGCGAAGAATGGCATTGGAGGAGCCGCGGGTTTAGTACATCCGAGGGACGTAGCCGGACGAAAAGAACTTCGGTGAGGGACTCCATGGGAGATGAGAGATTGAGCGATTGTAACCTGCGACGGGATAGCTCAAGTTAGGTGAACTTGGCCGAATAGCCAAGTCAAGTGTCAGACGCTCAAACTTGTGTTTAAGATTTTACCCGACAAGTCGGACCCTCAAACATGTGTTTAAGGTTTTACCCGACAATTGGATAAGTCGGATGCTCAAACATGTGTTTGAGGTTTTACCCGACGATTGGAAGTGTCGGATGCTCAAACATTGTGTTTGAGGTTTTATCCGACGGTCGGATGCTCAAACATCTTGATGTTTGAGGTTTTACCCGACAACAGTCGACTGCCAATTAATGGCAGTCGACTCGTCCGAGTCGACTAGTAGTTGACCGGTGTCAACTAGGGTTTTATGGCCCAATAGTCGACTGCCATGGGATGGCAATCGACTGCTCCACCATCACCGATCGCAAGGATGGCGATCAATCTCAAGCATGAATGTGGGCATAGAACCGCCATAGCCGATCGATTGGTTATGCAGCCGCAATGCGCCGATAGCAGCAATGACCGATCGCTAAGGGTATCGCTGACGTGACGACGGCAAATCGAAACCATCGAAGTCGCTTGTTAGAGCAACTGATCGATGGCATGCAATGATCAGTCGATGCTTAATGAGAAGAAACCCCTCTTCTCTATAAAAAGAGGGCTTGGATGCCTTGGGGAGGTTAATGCTTCCACTCCTAAGTGCTCCCCAAGTGTCCTAAATGTTCCAAACCTCCTCTTCCTTGTTCTCATCTCAATCATATTGTAAGAGGACGGATTTTGTGTAAAGAGGTTTCTCCACCTTGCTTGAGCTAAAGGAGAAGTGTAGTGTTTTAGTTGAGGGAGTGATTCGTCGAACGAATCGTCCGTGGACTAGCGGCAAGGGTCGTGAACCACGTTACATCGGCTTGTTAGCGTTTGCTTCTTCTTTACTTTTGTATTAGCTTACTTATCTTTGTTTTAGCATATATTCCATTACGCTAACTATATTGTAGACGATTAAGACGAGAGAATTCCATCGAGCACATCGTAGACTATTCAACCCCCCTTCTAGCCGGGCCACGATCCTCCAACAAGTGGTATCAGAGTGAGGAGGTTGTCATCAGACTCACCGCCGCGACAACATCGAAATGGCCGACATGAACATTCATCCACCCAAATTAGAAGACTTCTCTTGGTGGAAGAAGAGAATAGAGATATTCTTTGAAACCGACTTTGATATAATATTTATTATGGAAAACGGTTTTGAGATGCCTAGGGACGAAGAAGGAAGGCTATTAGAGAAATCAAGATGGACTAAGAAGCAAAGGGAGGAGCACCTTATAAATTCGAAAGCAAAGCACCATCTTTTCAATGTGCTCCCTCAACAAGAAATTAACCGAATAGGAGAGTGCTCAAGCGCCAAAGAGATGTGGAAGAAGCTAGTTGAGTTCATGAAGGCACCTCCGAAGGCAAACTTGCAAGAAGAGACCTTCTCCACTCTCAACTTAATAATATCAAATTAAATAAGGGGGGAAAGGTTTATCACTACACTCTAGATTTAAAGAAATTATTAATGGGTTATCAAGTGTATGTGAGAAGCTATCGAACCGGGATATGATAATGAAGGCAATTGATGCATTCCCCCGATCATCGAAATGGAGCTCTATGGTGGACTCATTTTACATTTCAAGAAATCTAGAGGTAAGTACTCTAGAAGAATTTTTCTCTACTATGGAACTTCACGAAACTAGACTTGAAGGTATAATAGAAGAACCAAACATAAAAGCAAGGGGAGTAGCACTAGTAGCCAACAAGGGTAAGAAAAAGGACACTACACCCCTTTCATCGGAATGACGACTCATCTTCCTCCATGAACACCGATGAAGAGGCTTACATGGTAAGAAAGGTGAGGCATGCATTAAAAAGTTTCAAATTTAACAAGTCTCATAATAGGAGAAGGAGAACTAGGAAGGTTATATGTTACAATTGCAAGGAGAGGGACACATGAGGGATGAGTGTCCCTTGTTGAACAAAGCAAGAAGAAGGAAGAAAAGAAGTCAAGAGAAAAGGTGAAGGGAAAAGTGAACCTAAAAGCCACATGGGACGACCCATCATCATCGGAAGAAGAAGAAATTGTCTCGCACTTCGCACTATGGGAAATAACGACATAGCCTCCACCTCCTCCGAGCAAGAAGAAGGAAGCACAAGTGAGGAGGAGAGCTCAAGTGTAGGGGGAGCATCATCTTCATCGGATTCGGAAGAAGATTGGATAAGTGAGGTAAGAAATCTCCCTCCTCGAAAGATTATTTCCATGATTTCTAGCTTAACTAGGGATTTATTTAGAACCAACAAGAAAAATAAATGCATGCAAAATGAAATTAAGGCTTTAGAAGAAAAACTCAAAAAATGCATACTCACATAATGATTCTACTTTTTCTAGTGTTAATGATACATGCTTAAAAGAGAATAGGATTTTAAGGGAAAAGGTAGAATTTCTCACTAAGGCCCTTGAGAAATTCACAATTGGCTCAAATACTTTAAATATGATCATTGGGAGCCAAAGAGCGAGCTTTAACAAGGACTTAGGATATAAGGGATCAAAAAATGAGAAAGTTTACCATTGCCTAATTGCTAGAGGACAACCAAAGACAACAATGGTAGCTAGGAAATGGATCCCTAAGGAGTACTTAGTGAACCCTATTGGAAAGAACTTATATTTGGTTCCCAAGTCAACCCTTAAAGGTTAGGAAAATCTAGGATAATCAACCATAAGTGGACTTATTTTATATCATGATAAATGGTTGACTTATGATCTTTATGAGTGATGGTGCTTGCTTCCTTGGATCACCAAAATCCCCCCTCCTTTCTTTAGGGATCGCTGTATCCGACGCCGAGAGAGAGATCTGGAAGTTGAACCTAGCTTGTTGCACCAAAGGAGAATGGTAAGGGTTGGCCGACTCCCCGACGCGGCCACTCTGACGATCAAGTTAATATGAGTATGAGAAGAAAGTAATGAATAGAAAAGGAAAAGAGATCTCAAAGATACCAAATAGAGAAGAAAACAACCATCCTCAATCCCGTCGTCCTCTGCCCCTTTTATAGACGAAGCCCCCCGCCTTCTCCTGGTGGTGAATTTACGCAGAGGGCTCTTTCGCCAAGTTGTCCTAATCGTTTTTCCCGCTCCTAAAAATATCTCATGTCACGTGTTAATCTCAAATAAAAAGATATATATGATTATTTTAAACTAACCACCCTCTGCCTTTCACCGCTACCTTCCCTCCTTCAGCACGCCTCTCATCCAAAAACACTGCTCTGGAAAATACCGCTCCTAATATCCAGGCGACATATACTACCTTAGAAATATTCTGCCTTAGAGCTGCTCTTATTACCCTGGCACTACAATACAGCCCTGGCACCGTTCACACAACCCTGGAACCCCATACTGCCCTGGAATCACAATACAGGCTGCCCGACATCGCTCACAACCGAAACTCATCGCATCCTGGAATCACAATCACGCCTCGAATCGCAAACCGCCAAATCGCAAATCGCTCGAATCGCTTATACCGCTGAATCGCTTATACACGCTCGAATCGCTTATACCGCTCGAATCGCTGCCGCTTCGAATCGCATAAGCCGCTCGAACTATTTATACCGCCTAGAATCGCTTAAACCGCTTCGAATCGCTTATACCGCTCGAATCGCTTATCGCCTCGAAATCCCGAATCATCAATGAGTATATTGGGTGATAATATTTGACTAGTGATTTTGCATGATACTTAACCTTGGGTAGAAATTGCATGAAATTTTGTGGTTAAGTACAAATACCTTAGTTACATCTCACATTCACTATAAGGCTAACTTGATTGAAAACGTAGCAATGGGTGAGATGTTGGGATGATACAAGTGATTCACTAATGCTTATGGCATTTTGATGAATCATTATATGTATCATGATAGAGTAATCATAGACCAACTATGGGGAAAACATATATTTAATTCACGGACATATTGCCCAAAGTTCATAGTTGGATATTTTTAATGATTTAAAACCATTTTATGTTTCAAAAACTGAAAGTTCATGTTTTGAAATGCTCTAAGGCAAAACTAAACTTTCGAGTTGATATAAAATTTGAAGTTTTTAAAGCTTTTGAGTTTTTGCCTAATTTTCAAAAATTGAATGCATTTTCATGAAAAATCATTTTTCCTTGATAGAGGGACTCATAAGAAATGTGTTCCCCAAATTTCGTGATTTTTTAATGCATTTCTGAAGTTGGCTTCAGAAATCAGAATTCAGAACTTTCAATTACCAATCGACTGATGGAGAATGTCAGTCGACTGCTACGTTGAAAATTGGGTTTTTGGGTTTTCAAATCTAATTTTTGATAGTTTTATTCCCTTAGATATTGATGTCATGCTGTATAACATTTGTATGATGTTTTTGATGGTGTCAAAGGAGGAGAAATGCGAGTTTAAGTTAATCATGCTAGGGGGAAATAACATGTATTAAGGGGGAGTTGCATGTATTAAGGGGGAGTGTTTGATACTCATGTTTGTTTTACATGCTTTACTTCCTTAGTGTTTTGTTAATATTTTTCCTAACTTAAACATGTTGTCACACATCAAAAAGGGGGAGATTGTTAGGACAATCAACCCAAGTATGGTTTGATTTTGATGTGTGTGGCAAAGGGTTTAAGTTACGTTGATTATGTGATTTGATGTGTGTGCTCAAGTTGTGCAGGACTTGGTGAATCACACATGGTAGGCTTGATAAAACATTGGCGAGTTCACCATCTCATGGCTCGGGTCCTTGAGTCGGTGAAGAATGGCATTGGAGAAACTGTGAGTTTGGTGCATCCGAGGAACCGCCAAACAAGGAGCAAATGGAGTGAAGCCAAAGGAAGCAAACTTTAGGACAAGACGCGAAGGATGGCACTGGAGGAGCCGCGGGCTTAGTGCATCCGAGGGACGTAGCCGGACGAAGAGAGCCTCGATGAGAGACTTCATGGGAGATGAGAGATTGAGCTATTGTAACCCGAGACGGGATAGCTCAAGTTAGGTGAACTTGGCCGAATGGCTAAGTCAAGTGTCGAACGCTCAAACTTGTGTTTGAGATTTTACCCGACAAGTCAGATGCTCAAACATGTGTTTGAGGTTTTACCCGACGATTGGATAAGTCGGATGCTCAAACATGTGTTTGAGGTTTTATCCGACGATTGGAAGTGGCAGATGCTCAAACATTGTGTTTGAGGTTTTACCCGATGGTCGGATGCTCAAACATCTTGATGTTTGAGGTTTTACCCGATAACAGTTGACTGCCAAGTAATGACAATCGACTAGTCAGAGTCGACTAGTAGTTGACCAATGTCAACTAGGGTTTTTGACCAACAATGATCGCTAAGGGACGATAGCTGATCGTTCCACATCACCGATCGCTAAGGATGGCAATGATCGCTATGGGTGAACACAGGCACAGAACCGCTCATAGCCGACTAATCAGTCGGCTACGCAGACAGTAGTCGACTGCTAAGGGTACCGTTGGACGGTGACGATGGCAAGTCAGAAGCCGTTGGAAGTCGGTCGTTAGAGCGGCAGTTGACTGATGGCACTGCTGCATGCCCAACAGGAAGAAAGCCTTCTTCTCTATAAAAAGAGAGCTTGGATTCCTTGGGGAGGTTAATGCTTCCACTCCTAAGTGCTCCTCAAGTGCCCTAAACATTCCAAACCTCCTCTTCCTTGTTCTCATCTCAATCATATTGTAAGAGAAAGGATTTTGTGTAAAGAGGTTTCTCCACCTTGCTTGAGCTAAAGGAGAAGTGTAGTGCTTTGGTTGAGGGAGTGATTCGCCGAACGAATCGTCCGTGGACTAGCGGCAAGGGCCGTGAACCACGTTACATCGGCTTGTTAGCGTTTGCTTCTTCTTTACTTTTGTATTAGCTTAATTGTCTTTGTTTTAGCATATATTCCGTTGCGCTAACTATATTGTAGACAATTAAGGCGAGAGAATTCCATCGTAGGCTATTCAACCCCCCTTCTAGCCGGGCCACGATTCTCCAACAGTTTACTGCTGCGAGTTATCAGAAAATAATTTCTCATTGGTTCCACTGCCTTCGGATAGAGCAGCAGAAGGGCACTGCGACTCGAAACTGAATCCTACTAATCTGGGATGATCGACAAGTAGAACTTGAAGTGAAAAAGTGGGACGAACAGTTTGTTCACTGCATTGTGCAATGTCGGGTCCTGATGACAAATGTGGTGGACTGTCGGTTATGCAGTATGCTCTCACAGACTTTCAACGCATCGTGGAGTTCACAAGATTGGAAGACTTAACCTACATAGGATGTCACTACACGTGGACGAATGGTCTTATCTGTAGCAAGCTGGATCGCGCACTTATCAATGACCAATGGCTGGAAAAGAAAATAAACCCGCACAACTTTGCCAACTTTGTGCCACTAGGCTGTCTCTCCAACCATTCAGTCTGTATGGTGTCAATCCTGGAGACGAACTGTTGCCTGCCCCGACCATTTAAGTCCTTTAATATGTGAGTTAAACATGAAGCTTTTCCACAGCTGGTGGCTGACAAATGGGCAACCTATTCACAGCTTGTAGGCTGAGGTACCAAGCAGTTCCGTTTTGGATAGATTCTGCGCCTGTTGAAAGATAATCTGAAGCTGCTGAATCTGGAGCATTTCCAGCACATTTCCACTCGAGCTGCTGCTGACCGACAACGTTTGGAGGAGATGCAAGAAGCTGAGCTGGTCCAAGGTATCCTGGGCAGTGATTACAAGGCAATCCAGCAAGCTGCAGTCCGCCTGACCGACGCTGAACACAGTTTCTGTATGCAGCATGCGAAGGTGGTCTACTTCAAGCAAGTTGACCGCAATTCATCCTTCTTTCATGCCCTAGTAAAGCGAAACAATCGACGGCGTGAGATCGCTGCAGTTGAACTCCAAGATGGAAGCCTATCGAAGTCCTTTATTGAGGTTGTGCAGACTTTTACTTACTACTTCCAAGGTCAATTGGGAACAGTAGTGGACAGGGCTGCCTTTCCTTATAGTTCATTGCAGTTCAGACGCCACATTCGTGTTGATCAGCATGCTCCCCTAGTGCGGATGTCGACTGCGGAGGAGATCAAAAAGGCGCTATTTGACATTGGTGATCAGCGAGCGCCTGGCTCGGATGGATATGGTTCAGCATTCTTTAAACATGCATGGGACACCATAGGGACGAATTTTACTGCTGCCATCCTAGAGTTCTTTGCCGGTGGAAAGCTACTACGAAGATGGAGCCACACACTGATTTCCCTAGTCCCGAAGCCAGCCCACGTCAATAAGGTGATTGACTATAGACCGATCTCATATCGTACAGTGTTCTATAAGGTTATATCGAAGTTGTTGGCTAATAGACTGTCGAAGGACACGGATTACATACTTCATCAGTTTCAGGTGGTATTTATGCAAGGAGTTACTCAGGAAGTATAACAGGAAGCATATCTCACCTAGATGCATTATGAAGATTGACTTTCAAAAGTTGTTTGATTCAGTAAATGTGATTTCTTATGGTAGGCGCTTAGTGATTTGGGTTTTCCTGATCAGTTTACGGTGTGGATCATAGAGTGTGCTAGTACCACATCTTTCTCACTGGCTATTAGTGGTGGCACATTTGGTCGGTTCAGAGGCACCCAAGGACTATGACAGGGGGATCCTCTATCCCCTTACCTGTTTGGCATCTGTGTTTAGGTCTTTGGGAGACAATTGCAACAGTGCACAGCTAGACCGGGGTTCAGCTTCCACCCACAATGTGCCCATCTTGGCCTAGCACATTTAGCATATGCAGATAATCTATTTTTTCTCTGTCAGGGAGATGCGAATTCGATTGGAGCACTGTACACATGTTTGCATGAGTTTGGTGCTGCAGCACGGCTTTATGTCAACCGGCTGAAATCAAATATTTATTTAGCAGGGGTTGATGTCACCACACATCGGAGGTTGCTATCCATCACAGATTTTCAAGAGGGCACCATGCCTTTTCGATACTTGGCATCCCACTAGCAGCTGAGTGCCTTAGGATATCAAACTACAGCCCTCTTCTAGACTCGCTAACTAGCCGGATTGGTACTTAGCCTAGGTAGACGTTATCATATGCTGGCAAGGCGGAGCTCATTACCTTAGTGCTACAAGGGGTGAAGTGATTCTGGCTATCCATCCTGCCACTACCATAGGGAGTTATTGACTGCATCTACAATATCTGCAGATCATTCATGTGGACTTCAAAGCACCCCTCCAGTTGCATGGATGGATACGTGTAAGCCGAAAGATAAGAGAGGACTAGGCTTCTGGGACTTGAGGGTTTGGAGCTTAGCTCTTCTAGCTAAGGTACTTTGGAGGATACATACTAAGGCGGATGCACTCCAGATCAAATGGATACATCATGGTTTTAAATTCCGAGCCGTTTCGGACGAAATTGCCGAAAAAATTCGTTCCGACGAACCCCCGAAACCGAAACCTAAAGTGTATCGTACCGGAAGGAGGCGGCGGCGACGACTGGAAGGAGGCGACGGCGCAGAGGCGATCGCACAGCCCGATCGGGAAGGCGATCGCGCTTCCCGATCGCGCAGCGCGATCGCGAAGTCGATCGCGATCGCGTGAAATTTCTATATTTCTAAAATATATATATATATATATATATATATATATATATATAACTGTAAAATTTAATTAAATAAATTATTAATTAATTTATATATTAAATAAAAATTAAAAAATAAAAGATATTTTAATTAAAATTCTAAATTCGAATTTATAATTTAGATAAAATTAAATCTTAAATTCTTTTTTAAAAATTAACTAAAATTTAGAAAAAAATCAAATAATTAATATTAATGTTTAAAAAAATACCGAAATAATATCGGCACGGACGATATGATACCGAAACCGTATCGTTCCGGTCGCAGACCGAAATTCCGATACGAGTCGAAATTTTAAACCTTGGGATACATCATAAATACCTAAGGCGAGCAGACATTTGGTCTTCGGAGGTGGTTCAATCAGATTCCCCATTGATCAAGAGATTACTGCACATACGGGACTTGGTCGTGACAACAGCTGGGACGCCAGAAGATGCAGGACAACGGCTTGAGGACTAGTTTGCACGAGATGGAAGGGTGGCTAAGGCATACGACTTCTTCATACCCAACAATACTAAGAAGTCATGGGCCCGCATAGTGTGGAAGACATATCTCCAGTCGAATCGTGTGGTTACCTTCTAGATGCTAGCAAGCGGTGCCTTCCCACCAGAGACAGACATGAGTATTTGAAGAATCAACATTGTACCTTTTGCAGTCAGGCATTGGAGACATAGGAGCATATATTCTTTGTGTGCCCCTCGATTAGAGAGCTACGGTGGAGGATCAGAAACTGACTACACATGCGACAGGAGATGTCTACCTTCAGACATGTTATGTGCATCTTTGGGAGGCACTACCGTGGGAGTCGGACGCTGATAAAGGTCTGCCACCTGGCCTTGTCGACTGTCATCCATTATATATGGAGAGATAAGAATTGTAGTTTTTTTTTTGTGAGGAGAGGCTTGATGTTTAGCGGATATTTAGATGTGTGCAGATCCATGTGTACAGGTCCTTGAGAGTCTTCTCTAATCTGATACTTTTCAGACATGAGTGACGCTTGCAGATCTATCTCTGTATTTCTTGATTATACTATGGATATTTTGCTTATCAAAAAAAAGTATGCACATCAAACGAGGAAGAAGAAGAGGAAGAGAAAAATTGAAGAAAACTTAGTCAACAATGATAAAATAAGATAAAATTTATTTAAATATAAATAATAATATAATAAGGGATAAAGTCCAATAGTGTAGAAGGTTCCATATAGACGATCACATCTAATAGAATAAAGTTTAGTTATTGTTGTTGTTTTAAACCTTCAAATTAAATTCAATAGTAACAACAACAATAATCAAATCTTATCCCACTAGATGGGATCGACTATATGGATCCTTCTGTCATTGGACTCTATCCCCTACTATATCATTATCTATACTTAAATAAATTTTATCTTGTTTTATTGTTGTCAATCAAGTCTTTTTTATCTTCCTTTTCCTCGTTTAATATGTGTACTTGTCATCACTTCACATCGCCTAACTGGAACATTTATTGGTTGTTTAAGTATATGTTCGTACCGCCTTAAATATCTTTCGGAGTTTTCTCTCAATATATGCAACTCTGACTTTATCTCTAATGCTCTTTTTAAAAAAATATATGATATAATTAATACATGCTTATGGCAATCATATTGTACCATAATTGTTCCCTAATGCTTGAACAAAGTTAAGAGAAGGAACAAATGACAAGAAGTATCAAATCTCACGAAACCTTAATATTCCTATCGTTTGCTCACATAATATCTTAGTCTCTCCTAAAGTAACAAAAGTCAAAACATAAAAGAACAATCATCGACAATGATAAAGTTGTTGTCGTGTGACTTAGAGGTCACGGATTCAAATCACAGAAATAGCCTTTTGTAAACTAGGATAAGGTTGCATACAATAGATCACTCCTCGGAATTCCGTATTGGTGAGAGCTTCGTACATCGAGTTACCTTTTTTTTACAATTATCTTTAAAAATTTTAAATTAACTAGCTAAACTAAGTCGAGTAAATATTTTAAATTTTGGGGTCAAGTGGAAGCCAACTTAGGGTTAGAAGGTTAGGTTGATCAATCGAGTATAGATGGTCATGGAATCAAGTGGATTGGATTTGGTTTGGATTGATATTGACACATTAAATTTGAACCGAGATTATGTATCTAAGATAGTCCAGTTTAACTGTATTTAATTAGAAGTGGCAATTTTAGTTGATTAAGAATTACATTTAATTGCACAATCTTTTTTCTCACTCCCCATGCTTGACTGCTTCGCTCTCCCCAAATCCTCTCGCTCAGTGCCATACTTGTCATCCATCATGCCAACTACACTCGTCAACATCCCTCTCTCTAAGATACTCTCTCTCTCTTCAATAGCTTCTTCCCTTTACTCCTCCTAATCTCTCGTCTCTCCTACTCTCTCTCTCTCTCTTTGTTACTTGTGCAAGCCACTGCTTCGGTCGGATGACAAAGTTTCTCACGTGCCAGTCAAAGGATGAAATGGTAAATTTAGATTGTTTCGATTGACAGGGCTTGACACCTCAATCTATGATCTCAGGAACTCATACATGTCTTACATTATTTAAGCAACATAGGTTCATTTAAGGGACCATTTTATCTTAAAGGACATTTACAGATCCAATTATAAACATAACACCACTATTATGCTTTTAGAGGTCCTAAGAACTCGTACATTTCCTCACTTCCATTTTAAGCAATGTAGTTCTATAAAGGTAAAATAATCCATTTTACCTTGATCGATAGCCCCAAGTCAAAATATAAGTGTAAGGTTATTGTTGTACTCCTAAAGGTACCAAAAACATATACACCCCTACACTTGCATTCCAAACAATATAGGTTCATCAAGATGAAATGATATCATTCAAAGCAATATAGGCCCATCAAGTTGAAATGATCACCTTAATAGACATCCACAAATCAAATTGCAAGTATAAGGCCTCCAATGTATCTTTGGAACCCCACGGACTATGTCCTCACACTTGCATTCTACAGCTCAATTAAGGTGAAATGACCATTTCATCTTAATCACATAATCAAATTGCAATTTTTGTCACAGGAAAAGTCCATCAGTATATTTTGTGCAAAGTTGCAGCATCTTCATAGGAATTGTATAGGAACTTCTAGAAATTAAAATGCAAAGAATATTAATTTATTATAGCCCATTAATGCATGAAAAAAAATTTGTGGAATGATGATAAATTTTAGCAATCCAGAAAATTTTCCTCGCAGAACATCAAGATGGTACCAGATGCTAATTCAATATTAAGATAGCACCAGTATGCTAATTCCATATCTTATTGCAGTGTACTACCTACATATAGTATTCAACACTTTAGTCAATATTTGATAACAACATCAACAATCAAGTCTTATCCCACTAGATGGAATCGGCTATAGTCAATATTTGACATACCATGAAATTATAGGATGAGCATTGAATATGTAGAGTGATTATTCAAGGTACATTCAAAGAAACTACTAAGGGTGGACCTTACTATCCATCAATGGAGGACATAAAAATATGTGGATCTACTGAATGATGGACACAACAATGTAAATAGCATTTATCTTATTATGCTACTTGCACCATCAATGTTCTTGCTTGAGCCATCTGCAGTTGGAATGGCATCACTAGCTGATATAGAGTTTACACTTATCCAAGTAGAATGTGGAATGATATTACTGGATACATACAAAATCCTTGGAAGGATTCATACCTCCAAAGAAGTGCTGAGCGGGGCTTTCTTGCTGTTGAAAGATTGCCACTATCAAATGGCATGAGGTTCCCACTTTGATAATTTGAACCTTCTGATGTGCTATTCGTGTCATTTCTGTTCCTCATAAGTACAACATCTTCACCATTATCCTCCTCCCTCATAGCTGCAAGCGCCATCCGGAGCATGCACAAAAATGGCTGATCACTGTCCAACAACTGGTAAAGTGCTGCCATTCCTCCCATTCCAGTTCCAGAGCCACCACCAATACCAAGACCACCACCAATTCCAGATTCATCCAACAAGAGCGCTTGAAGCATGGCAATGGATTTCTTCACAAGTGGGAGTTCAATCCAGGTTCCATTTGTACCCTTCTCGAGAGCAGTGTTCCAAGATTCCCAACCACTTCCTCCCCCACCAAAAATGGATGCTTTTGAGGGAAGGCCAACACCATACCACAGCCTACTCCTGTACTTCCAACCCTCCAGTAGATCAACAACAGAACTTCCATAAGATACAAATGCACATCGAACAGATTCATATGGTTCAGCCGCAGCTGCTGCAGTAAGACGCTCCATAACTACTGCTGAAATTTGCCCATTCGCATCAGCCATAGAAGCAAGAACCTGATTGCAAATATGGCCATAAACAAAGTGTGTCGTTTAGATAGAAGCAATCAAATGTAACATACTAAGATTGACATGCTTGATATGATACTAGAATAGATAAAATACTTTCAACTTTGTCAATGAAGATTTATTCAGAACCTGATGCTAACTCATCTATACTGAAGAGGATATGATAACTAACATAGGAAGTCAATCCCTGCACTTCATAATGAGGTCTAAGGTAATATTCAAAATAGAATATTAGAAATCACTTTTCAATTTAACAGCACAATATATTGCAAAATGAATGTCCTTATTTCTATGTCATCTATTATGATTGAAGTTGAATAAGTAATATATGTTGTCTTCTACTTAAGTATAATTGTGAAGTGCAGGCCATGAATTACATCAAGACTAGCAAGTACAATAGCACAAGTTCACAATGTCTTGAACAATCTAGTTTCCTTCACCCCATTCTCTCCCTCTTATTTTCACCTTGATTTGTCACTTGCACAAACAATTATAACTAATCAATATGGTTTCCAAAGTTTTTTGTTTTTCGTAGTTCATTCATTATTTTCCAATTTTTAAATCTTGAAGTTTTTTTCTAGATCCATTTTGAATTTGTCTGTGTTTTGCATTCAGTCTTACATGTCATGATCTCTAGTCCTTTATCTGGATAATTGGATACCACTCAGATGAAAACATAAACGGATAATTTCCATAAAACTACAATAGGTATTGTCTAAAATGAGCAACAAGCATAAAAAGGGAGACTCTGAATAAGCAAAGAGTTTAGCAGAAATTAAAGGTCTGCATAAATTGAGCACATCAAAACATGAAAGAATGGAAGATGTTGGTATACATACATCAAGCGGAAGACCTCCAGCATCAGATGACAACGAGGATCTCTTGGAGATACTATCCGTCGGTTCATTAATAACCATACCTAAAGAATTTGAGCGATTAACTGTAGATAATGTCAACGAGGCAGGTGATGCATCGCTGTCTGTTGCACGGGATGAAACAAATAGCTGTCCTTGTAGGCGTAAATGATCTTCTACCAGCATCAAAACGACAATTGCATTTTCAGCTAAAGCAACTGAAAGATGCGCTGCATTTTCAGCTTGTAATTTAGCTGCTGATGGCGACAAGCCCTCAGCAGCAACACCAGCAGCAGCTGCAGCAATAATTTGAGTCTGGTGCAAAGAATAGCAGGGTGAGCTAATCATCAAGGTAACATTTTATGTTCTACACTGGCAGCAACTGATAAGTTTAGCAAACAAGGACCCGGCATCTCTGAGAAAATAAACTTGATCTAACTTTAACAAAGGCAAAATAATGAAAGAGAAAAAAAAATGCTACACTAAAATAGTGATAATGAAGACTGAAATGAATCTAGTGTCTTCCATGGCAGTGATTTAAACCTCTATTTTTCCATATCACAAGCAAAATAAGCTCAAAAGAATCTGAGGAAAAATGATTATTAAATTTAACAATGCCAAAAATGAAATATTGAATCAAGGAAATGAAATTATGATAATGTAGCATGACAAAAACAAATAGTCAGCACAAAGTGCAATAAGACTTTTAGATAATCTTAAACCAACAAAACTCAAAACAACAGTTCAATCCCGACAGAAACCATCAATTGTTATTTTTCAAAACTTATGAAAATTGGAAACTATGATTGTCAAAACCAAGGTTTAAAATCGGAATTTGAATTCTGCGGCCAGAACGAATCTGATTTTGATATCGTATCGTCGCGTGCGATACTATTTGATATTTTTTAAACATTAATATTAATTATTTGATTTTTTTTTTTAAATTTTAGTTAATTTTTAAAAAAGAATTTAAAATTTAATTTTACCTAAATTATAAATTTAGAATTTAGAATTTTAATAAAAATATATTTTAATTTTTAATTTTTATTTAATATATAAATTAATTAATAATTTATTTAATTAAATTTTACAGTTATATATATATATATATATATATATAGAAAATCGCCGATCAAGCGCGATCGCCTTCCCGATCGCGCGCGTGATCGCTTTCTTCCGATCGCAATCGCGATCATCGTCTCGATCGATCGCGATCGCGCCTTGATCGGGAATGCGATCGCCTTCCCGATCGCGCCGCTCTGCATCGCCGTCGCCGACGCCTTCTTCCGGTACGGTACGCGTTTCGGTTTCGGTGATTCGGCGGAACGAAATTTTTCGGTGATTTCGTCCGAAATGGCTCGGAATTTAAAACCTTGGTCAAAACCAGTATCTGTGTTGCTAACGTGATCAAATGGTAAAAAAAATCTAAATAACAGTTGTATTTGGTAGATTGGTGAAATTGAGATCTTCAAAAATATTAACATGATAAAAAAGAACAATAAGTTTTGCCCGTGCAGACTAACACGACAAAGCACTTCAAATGCTGACATAGAGATTCTTAGATGATTTTAAACTTTAGAAACCTAATTGAATCTGAAAAATATGTTCTTATTCATAACACTAATGGAAGGACCAGCTATAGTTTACAGTTGACTGTCAATGCAACCTTAATAGATGATCATGCTAAATATTTTTTTGATTTATTTTCAAATCCTTTCGCACTATCCTTTACAGCCACAAAAGGGAAGAAACATACCAAGTCCAACTGAGAAGAGTATCTTAAATGTTTTGCATCAATAAATTTGACATTTTCAACTTAGGTTAATTAGTCTAAAAGTTCTTATATGTTAGCGAGAGAATTTGATCACAATCAATAAGGTAAGATCAACTTCCAATATTAAGTCCTTGTCAGTTCAATACTTTTTCCATCCCACGGGTTCAAATATAGGAATATGAAAATGGGAACAAGTCATCTAGCTTAGCCCATCATCAAAAAATTAATGGAAGGTACCAGGTTACCGAAGGCAAGTTTTCATTTCGTCTTTTCCTATTTGGCAAGTAAATCATAAGCCAAAACCACACTAAAAAGAAAAGTCACAGAATTGGAAATAAAATCATTGAATAAAACATCATTCCGCATTAGTCAGCACAGATGAAACATCTTGTTCCATCAGCAAACCAGCACATAAGAAGTTCCCAATACCCATCGCATTGCGTCTGCTTTCATCCTGGGTTCCACCCGAGCCTTCCACTTCAGCTGTGAGTTTTGCCCAAGCTTCCTGCATCAGGAGTTCCACCCGAGATTCCTCCTTTATTGGGAGCTTCGCCTGAGCTTTTTCCTTAGTCACAAGCTTCGCCTGATCTTCTTCCTTGCCAACTCCACTTGAGCCTCCTAGTGAGCTCCTAGTAGCTTCCTTCTTTGTTGCAAGCTCCATAGAAGATTCCTCCTTCATTGCAAGCTCAGTGCAAGTGTCTTTCACCTTCATTGTGAGATCTTAAGAGTCATGAGTGCCCTATGACTCTTCATCTAAAGCTGAGCATTTTTCCAACAGCTTCTGAACTGTATGAGCTCACCACGAACTACTTCCGCAACCCCATTTTGCGAACTTCCCAAGTTTCTACTTTCCTCTTCTTTCCTCCATCCTTTTCGTCCTCCCTCTTCTTTTTCTTTCCCATTCTCATAAGAGTGACCAGCAACCAGATGAAATAGGTTACAATTTCAAAATGGGTTGAGACTCTGAACCACGCATGGAAAAGTCATTTATGTTGCAAAAGGAAAATTGAAAATAGCAATTATCCACTAAATTTTTTCCACAATTCCCAATTAATATAATTATCAAGGTAATGAGACATACAAAGTTAGAGAAATTTAGATTTGGCAGCGGCCAGGCAAGTCAGTCGATGGATTAGGCATCCAAATACCCACCTCTAGTATGAAGTCTATCAACCCAATCAGGGGTTACTTGAATCTAAATAAGCTGAAAGATAGATATGATTCTATTATATTCAGTCTAATGATTTGGTAAACAATGCAGTTAGCTGAATTAGCAATGAATTAAAAATAAAGATAAAGCAGAGGTTTGAGACAACTTAACCAGAGTCTTGAAAATCCTATAGGAAGAGAAAATTTAATTAAAGAAGAAGACAACTGTGAAACAGGAGGATGAACTGAAGGAGAAGACAGCTGCAAACATTGGAAAGAATAAAGACTTCAAACAAAGAATCAGAATTTACTTTTTTTTTCAAGAAAACATCACAGCAGCCAAAAAGTCTATAAAAGTAGGTACAATTAGCTTTTCTTTTACTTATTAATGAGCTAGTTGCATGCACCACATTAATATCTAATTCAAGTACATAGATAACAGCTTCAACACTTCCTTTATTTTGAAAATCTCTGATTTCTCGTGACAGCTAAAAGTGATTTACACTGTTGAATATCATGTAAAATCAGTATGTAATCCTTGAGAAAAGAAAATAAAGAAGAAACTTCAACATCTCATCCAAGTTTTAAATTCCAAGACAAAACGGTAGGTTAAGACCTCAATAAAGAAAAACTGAAATTTAGCTGCAGCAAAACAGACCGTACCTGAACTTGTAGCTCCCTAGCAGAAAAATCTAGTAAGCCACCAAGTAGCCTTCTTTTAAAAACAGGAAGTGACTCTTCTCGCCTTCAAGAATGAAAATTTTAAATATTTTTGTTGGAAAGAGAAACAAAAAAAAAAAGTGAAATCCAACATGTATGAAATTGTTTAGATAATAAACCAATCCATCATATGAATACACAGTCCAGTTATAAGCCATACAAGCATCTCATTTATACTACCTGACTCGTTGTTCCCCTGTGCTAGATCCCCCAACAATGGACAACCACTCTGCACAATGAATAGTAGATTCCACGTCCTGCCAAAGTGAAAAGAGAAGTATGATATATATGAACTACAAGAGACAAACCTAGTATTATATCATACAGAACAATCCCTATCCCCCAATTCAAAAAATATATTAAATAACTCACACAAGTAATAGTACCATGGGATAAACAGGTCTTCAGAACAGATTTTCATTTACCTGCTAAAAGGTTCAAATTATTATGCTAGACGGCTACAAGAACCCAACACTTGCATAACTAGTCATTTTTAAGTTTCATGAAAAATAAATCTCGCGCACTTGACTATCTACGCTGCATCAATAACAACAATCGAATTTTTATCTCACTAAGTGGGGTTGACTATATGCATTAGGCTCGATCCGCTATCCATATTTAAATGAACTTTATTCTATTTTATCGTTACTAACCAAATCTTCTTTAATCTCTCTCTTACTTGATTAATGTGCATGTTTATCATAGTGTCACATCATCTAAAGCATTAATTGATACATAAGTATATATCCATACCCTTTTAAATATTAAAGTGTTGATTTTTATAAATTAAAAAATTCTAAAATTTTGGACCGACAAAATAAAACAAACCAAATCACTAAATACGGAAATTGAGCATCAAGTTAAGGTCGGATTGGATATGAATTGAAGCTATCGAGTATGCACGGAGATCAGGAATACATGAGTTCAAACCAAGGTTGATTTAGGTTTGATTTGGCCAAACCAAATTTTAAAGGGCTAAATCAGTAACTAGTTCAATCAGTTTAAAACGAATTGGGGAAAACTTCTTACTCCTCTCTTCCTCTTATTTCCCTCCCTCCGCATGCAAGTTATAGCCAGGCCACCTCCTTTTCGCATGCCACCCTCCTATTCCATCTTATTTCCCTCTTCTTCCTCTCTTCCAACATCTGCAGCCCTAATTCCCATTTCTTTTCACAACAGCAGCAAGAACTGGTCCGAACAACCAACCAGCAGCTTCCTTTTTTTTCTTCTCTTCACATCAGCCACAGCAGCAACTGTCCTGCCATAAAGTGCTGCCTTATTCCGGCCATCCCTTTAGCCAACCATCTTCTCAAGTAATAGGCCAACAGCAGGAAGAAATGACAACAGTAGTTTTCCTTTTCTTCCAGCGCACAGCAGGAGGCCCCAACCTTCTTTTTTCTGCCTTTCCAGTTTATTCCAACAACAGTTTTCTTTTCTGTTCTATTTCCTACTTCCAGCAACAACAAGCAGTTTCTTTCCTTCTTACTCTTCTCCAGCAACCCAACGGCAGCAATCCTGTGTTCCAAGCTTCTCTTCCTCAATTCCACCCAAGAGCATTAGCAAAGGGTCTTGTATTAACGAACCACCTCCGTTGTCTGATAAGACAACAAAAAGCTGCAAGGTATAAAATTTATTTTATTTTATTTCATTGAACTTATGTTTAGATTGGGTTGTTTAATTTAGAATAGAAAAATAAAAATATTGTTAATAATAATAGGTGTCATATAGGAATTAGGAATATATCGAAGTAGTTGGATCAAGATCGAATTCTTCGACTTCGAGTTTTAGTTCATTTTCATATTTTTTATGTTATTATCATTATTGTATATTATTTTGAGTCGTCTAAGTTATTTTCATATGGTACTTGTAGATACAAATTCGAGTGGAGGACCGTGATTCACTGACACTCAAAGATTTTTGTTGCATATAGAGGTGGATACATCTATCCTTTGATTTTCTCATATTTCTTTGTACATGAATAAATAGATGAATGGATTATTTATATTTATATAATTGTTTTCGGAAAGGAGATTAAAATAATATTTTAAAAAATATAAAATGTATTTTAAAATAATTAAACCATTAGAGGAAAATAATGTTTACACCAGGATTTCACATGGGGATTAAGATAGGAAAGTAATTTCAAAAATTAAAATGAATAATTCTAAATTATTCTTCAGTTGATACATATCTAACTTTATGTTGAATAAGTTTTATGTTCATACTCTAGGGTGATATTTAAGTAAATTAATATGATTATAAAAGATGCTTTAGATTAGTCGTTCAAACTAACCAATAAGATATGAACTCACAATTGAACAATTGTGGTAAATAGAGTTAAAAGTAAAATAATAAAGATGCTAAATGGAAAATACTAAACAGTAAATACTTTGAACATAGTCTTATACTAGAGTATGGGTTAAATTAGCCTATTTAGAATTAAATCTAGATTTTTCCTATATTGAATAATCTGGATTTTCTTATATGGGATACTTTAAGTTTAGGGTGATAATTAATGATAATTTTCTTCCTTGTTTTTAAGAATTTGTTACTATGTTCAGCCATGTAAATCATGAATATGTTATAGGATGTATCATTCTCCAATTGAAGTAATGAGCAATAAGATCATTCTTTCTCAAAAATCTTTATCATCTAAACCATCTATATGGCATATGTAATATTGAGGAGTTACCTGCGGATAGTATTTATTTGCACGTGGCATTATATTGTTGAATTCCACTAGTGAGGAGTCTTTTAGCACTCGCATCAAATGGCATTATTGTTCTCTAAAAAAAAACACTAGCTCTAGTGGTTCACCTCTTAGTTAATTTATCAAACTTATCATTCGTGACATTTATACATACTAATCCTTGTATCATTAATGACATTTATTTATGTTGATATTTATACCAATGATGTCATTTATACATGCTCACTAAAAAATGATAATTAAAAATTAACTTAATTGATGATAAAAGATAATAATAATTTAGAAATAATAGTTGTAATTCTAAATATTGATAAAAATAAAAAAAATAGAAAATTATACATATATAAGTTAAACCTCCATCGTGGTCAGTCCCAAGCCTGGATGAGAAAGGAAGAAGATTGCATTAGATTATCAGTCAGCGTTGAACTTCAACAAATTTCAATGAATGGATCATCAAAATATTGTGATAATCCTAGATTGTTCTCTAGAAAGAACGCATTGCAAATTCCGACTGTAACGTGTCGATAAGGATTACTACACCTCCATAAAAACTTGAGTGTAGTATTAAATATACAATAGTTCTCACATATAAAAATAAATATTAAAAGAAAATTGATTGTTTACGATTTGGAATATGAAATATAGGAACGCTCACTGGCAAAACAATGAAAGAAATAGATACTATAACTAGAAGAAGAATTAATATTCTATTTTTACAAGAGATAAAATAGATAAGATAGAAGATAAAGATGATAGCGAATTCAAGTTTTAAATTATGGTACACGGGAAAAAATAAAACATGAAATGGAATAATTTTTATTGTAGATAGTTTATTAAATGATGTAGTAAGAGTAATTAGAAAAGGGGATAGAATTATAACTCTTAAAATAGTGATAGCAAAAGAAACTATTAATATAAATAGCATATATACACTTCAAGTAGGATTATATAAAGATACTAAAATTAGGTTTTGGGAAAACTTAGATAAGGTGTTACAAAAAATTTCATCAAACGAAATGATTTTAATAGGAGGAAATCAAAAGAGGTATGTAGGAGCAAAAAAAATCAGAATATAATATGATGCAAGGGTTATGAGTTTAGAATATGAATGAAAAAAAAAAACTATATTGGATTTTGTGATAGCATATGAACTTATATTAGCTAATATGTTTTTCAATAAAAGAGAAAAACATTTGGTCATATTTAAAAGTAAGAAATATAAGTCACAAATTAACTCTCTTACGATGAGAAAGAAGAACAGAAAGACACGTAAACATTATAAAGTTATTTCTAGAAAAAGTTTAATTACCCAATATAGATTGGTAGTGTTAGATATGTCCCTTAATCATAGTATTAAGAAAATAAAAAGATGCATAACTACCATAATTAAATAGTAAAAGTTAAAAGATGAGAAATAAAATATATTCAAAAAAAAGGATAAGAGTACAAGTATAACAAGTGATACATGATGACTCAAATATGACATATGATAAAATGATATTAAAGTTAAAAAAGATAACCAAAGGTGTACTCGACGAGTCAAAAGGATATATACCACCAAATAAAAAATCTCGATGGTGAAATGAAAAAGTATAGAAGAAAATGAAGGAAAAACGAAAAGCCTATAAAATATGATACGCTTGTAAGAACAAAAAAAATTAAAAATATATAATAACGAAGAAAGTAGTGGATGAAATTAATAATGAAACTTTTTAATGCTTATATCGACCACTTATTATAAAAGAAGGAAGAAAATATTTATAAAATAGTTAAAGCTAGAGAGAGAAATATTACAGATTTTACTTAAATAAAATGCATTAAAGATAAATATAATAAGGCACTATTGGACAATGAAGAAATAAAAAAGTGATAGAATATATTATTTTTATCGATTTTTTAATTAAGATTTAGGTGATCAATTTTACTGAGGTAATTTAAGTAAATCAAAGAAATATATAAATTTTAAATTTTTATCATAGAATTCAATCTTTAAAAGTAAAACAAGTTTTAAATAAGATGCAAAATAAAACAATAGTTGAACCAGATGACATTCCAATAAAAGTATAGAAATGTCTAGACAAGTAAAGTATTGAATGACTTACAAAATTATTCAACTTAATATTAAAAATGAAAACAATGTGGAATTAGTAGAGGATAAGTTACCTAGTTCCTTTATATAAAAGCAAAAGAAATATACAACAACAAAGTCATATCCCACTAGGTGGGGTCGACTATATGGATTCTTCTACGTCATTAGACTCTATCCCCTAATATATCATCATCTATATTTAGATAAATTTTTTTTTTTTTATTGTTGCTAACCAAGTCTTTTTTGGTCTTTTTCTTCCTCGTTTGATGTGTATATTTGTCCTCGTTTCACATCGCCTAACTAGAACATTTATTAGCCATCTAAGTACATGTTCGTACCATCTTAAACGTGTCTCTCGGAGCTTTCCTTCAATAGATGCAACACCGACTCTTTCTCTAATGCTCTCGTTTCTTATTTTGTCCATCCTCGTATGTCTGCAGATCCACCTTAACATTTTAATCTCTGCAACTCTCATCTTTTACTCATGTGCTCGAGTCGTAGCCCAACATTCAGCGTCATATAACATAGCAGATCTAATCTCCGTTTTGTAGAACTTCCCTTTAAATTTTAGAGACACTTAACGATCACATAAAACACCCGACGCTTTCCTCAATTTCAATCATCCTGCTTATATTATATGTAAGACATCTCTCTCAATCCCTCCATTATCTTGCAAAAATAATCATAAATATTTAAAGCTCTTAGTTCCAGATGACTCGTCATCTCCTATCTTAACACTTGTCACATTACGTCTATTATTGCTAAACTCAAATTTCATATATTCTATCTTTACTCTACTAAGCCTAAAACATTTCACTTCTATTGTTTCCCGCCCAGATTCTAGTTTAGCATTTACTCCTTCATGTGTCTCATCTACCAAATTAATATCCTCTGCAAACAACATGCACCACGGTACTGTGTCTTGAATGTGTCCAGTGAGTTCGTTCATGATTAGTGTAAAAAGATAGAGACTCAAAATTGATCCTTGATGTAACCCTATCTTTAGGGGAAATGCTTCAGTTAATCCGCCTAAAGTCTTTACTCTAGTCGTTACTTCCTCATACATATCCTTAATTAGTTCAATATATATTACACTAACACCTCGTTTTTTTTAAATTCTCCATATAATTTCTCTTTAACTCTATCATAAGCTTTTTCTAAATCAATAATACCATATATAGATCCTGTTTTTGCTCAGTATACTTTTCAATTAGTTATCTGAGAAGATGTATAACTTTTATTGTCAACCTTCCTAGCATGAATCCAAATTAATTTTCGAGAATCATTGTCTCCTTCCTTAATCTTTTTTCTATTACTCTTTCCTAAAATTTCATGGTATGACTCATTAATTTAATACTCCTATAGTTTTCACAAGTTTGTATGTCTCTCTTATTCATATATAAGAGAATAAGGATACTTACCCTCGATTGATCGGGGCATCTTTTTTATTTTCAATATCATGTTAAATAATTTTGTAAGTCATTCGACACCTTATTTCCCTAAACACTTCGATACCTCTATCGGAATATCATCTGGTCCAATGGCTTTTCCATTTTGTATTCCATTTAAAGCTTGTTCTACTTCTTAAATTTAAATTCTACGATAAAAAATTATATTTCTATACTCATTTAACCTACTTAAATTACCTAAATTAAGTTGGTCTCTTAAACCTTCATTAAAAAGTTAATGAAAATATCTCTTCCACCGCTTTTTTATTTCTTCATCAATTACTAGTACCCTATTGCATTCATCTTTAATACATCTTATTTAATTAAGATTTTTTATCTTCCTCCATCTTACTTTAGCTATTCTACAAATGTCTATTTCCCCTTCTTTTGTATCTAATTTTTAATATAACTGTTCAAAAGTTTTAGTCTTAACTTCATTCACTGCTTTCTTAGCTACTTTCTTGGCTATTGTATATTTTTTCAAATTTTCTTCATTTTTACAAATATATAATTTCTTATATGTTGTTCGTTTTTCCTTGACTTTCTCTTGCACTTTCTCATTCCACCACCAAAATTCTTTACTTGGTGGTGCATGTCCCTTTGACTCACCGAGTATACTCTTGGCTACTATTTTCAACTTTAATACCATCTTATCTCATGTCGTATTAGGGTGACTGTATATTTAATCTAATACTTGTAATCCTACCTTCTCTTTGAATATATTTAGTTTCTCATCTTTTAACTTCCACCACTTAATTCTAAGAGTCGTTTATACTTTTCTTCTATTAATATTATATTTGAGACATATATCCAATACTACTAACCTATGTTGAGTAGTTAAACTTTCTCCAGGAATGACCTTACAATCTTTACAAATCTTTCTATCTCTTTTCCCAACCATAAGAAAGTCAATTTGTGATTTATTATTTTCACTTTTAAATGTGACTAAGTGTTTTTCTCTTTTCTTAAAAAATGTATTAGCTAGTATAAGACAATATGTTATTGCAAAATGCAATATAGTTTTACCTTCTTCATTTCTTGTTCCAACCCCATAACCCCCTGCACCCTCTCATATTCGTCATTTTTCACTGCGACATGCTAATTTAAATCGCTTCCTATTAAAATCATCTTATTTGACGGAATATTTTGTAATACTTCATCTAAGTGATCTCAAAATTTAATTTGGTATTTTCATCTAATCTTATTTGAAGTGCATATACACTAATTACATTCATAGTTTCTTTTTCCACTATTATTTTGAGAGTTATAATTCTATCCTTCTTTCTAATTACTCCTACAACTTCATCCTTTAATCAACTATCTACAATAATACACACCCCATTTCTTGTATATCATAACTTAAAACCCGAGTTCTCTATCATCTTGCCTTCTCACTTATGCATTTTGTCTCTTGTACACTTACAATATCAATTTTTCTCCTAATCATCGTATCGACTATCTCCATTGTTTTACCAATGAGGGTTCTTATATTCTATGTACCAAATCTTAGACTATTAGTTTTTCTATAATATTTGTTCTTACTCGACCTATGGTGTGAGAAATCTTGCTTATTTAACACTGCACCCAAGTTCTCATGGAGATGTAGCGGTCCTTACCGATACGTTGCAATCGGACTCTGCAATGCGAACTCTTGCATATTTTTCATAACACCCGAGTTCTGAAAATGTAGCAGTCCTTACCGAGACGTTAGAGTCGAACCCTGTAACGCGTTCCTTCCGAGGAACAACCTAACATTATCACAATAGTTTGATTGATCCATTCATTGAACATTTGCCTTAGTTTAACACTGGCTGACAACCTAACGCAACCCTCCTCCTTTATCCGGACTTAGGACCGACCACGACAAGGTTAACTTATCATTGGCGAAGTTAAAAGAGATACAAAACTACACAAATTATAAGGGTATTAAACTAATGAATCATACTATGAAACTATAGAAAAAAATTAATGAAAGGATAAAGAAGGAGACTACGATGACCAAAAATCAATTTGGATTTATATGAATAAGTTTATCAATAGAAATTATACATCTTCTAACTAATTGACAAGTATCAAGATCAAAAGTAAGACTTGCGCATGGTATTTATTGACCTTGAAAAAGTCTATGATAGAGTATCAAGAAAAATTATGTAGAGAATTCTAGAAAAGAGAGGTGTTAGTGTAACTTATATTGGAATAATTAAATAAATGTATGAGGATGCAATGACAAGAGTGAAAACGCTAGGAGGAATGACCGAAGTATTTCCCATAAGAATAGAATTACATCAAGAATCAACTTTAAATCCCTATTTTTTTACACTAATAATGGATGAACTCACTAAACACATCCAATATACGAAACCATGGTGTATGTTATTTGCAAATTAATATTGTTTTGGTAGATGAGACACGTGAAATAGTAAATGTTAAATTTGAATCTTAGAAGAAAATGCTAAAAGCAGAAAGCCTTCCCCTTAACAAAGAGAGAATATACATAATTTATGTTGGATCAAAAACATCGATAGGGGGTGAATATCGCTAAATCTTTCGCGTTCAGAAATCGTGCAGCGGAAATGAAATAGTACGAAATAAGAAAAATACATTTTATTTTTACTTGATTCACAGCTAAAGCTACTAGTCCAAGGCCCCCAGTCTCATTGACTTCTTTTATTGGGTAATTCACTATTAATTTCTTTCTTTGAAGAAAAAGAGATTCGTTTTTTATAAAGATAAAGATCGATAACAACTTTTGTCGGACCTTGCAAATTAAGCATTTAGAAACGAAATGTAAAGAAATATACAACTACACGTTACCAATGGCTAAGCTCGTTGGAGCTCATAGTAGCATCGTGGCATTGTTGCGATGTCGAAGCTCGAGTGTCGGAGTGGAACGATCATTGTCGAAGTCTCAGCTAAGTAGGAAGAAAGCTTGAGAATGAATGGAATTGATGATTTGCGCCTCTGGTCGAACGTTGTTTATATAGAGGACACAGGGCGGCCTAAGCCTCTCCAGGTACCTCCATGTAGACTTTGTTCGATCCGACCTGTCCAACTCTTATCCACCTCAAGGTGCCTTGAACTACTCCGGGCGCCCCCACCGCTGACGCGGCATAATCTTAGCGAAACTCTATCGTTGCCGCTTATCCACTTCAGAGCACCTTGAGCAACTCCGAGTGCCTCTACTGTTGATGTAGCAACAACTCAGCGAAACCCTATCACTACAATTTATCCACCTCAAGGTGTCGTGAGAAACTCCAGTCTCTTAGAGACTTCAGGGCTTAGTTGACTTCAATTTTACTTATTTGTAACAAAGAGTTAGTCCAAGCAATATAAAAGTATGATTAACAATCATACCAACTGTCAGGTCTCGATCTTGAGTTTCTATGAAACACTAGATCAGATCGATGTCTAATGCTCTCTTTCCGAGAGCGCATCTTCACAACTCCATTTGGGAGAAGTTACCTGCTGTCAAACCTTGGTCCACCTGACCGTTTAGACTTTAGCTCATCGGATCTTAACTTCGGGACTTTCAGCTAGACCTCCAGTCCTCTCAAACCATCAAGACTTCCACTTGCTCCCTCCAACCAGGACTTTTCGCTTAGTGTCCACGACCCCCAAGACTTCCGCCCGATGTCTTTGACCTTTAGAAACTTCTGTCTGGTCCCTCTAACTAGGACTTCCTTGTCTAGCCTCAACTAGAACTTTCTTGCCTAGTCTCAACTAGCACTTTCTTATAAACTCAACTTGCATACTAGATCACTAGATGACTTAACTTTTACCCACCAATATCAAAATTCAGGCTTGATCATATGGTGCTTCATGACCAACAATTTAAATTTAGCAATGTTAGATACAATGAGATAATTGTTAAGTTAGAAGATAATAAATTATCTGTAGCTGAAAGTTTTAAATATTTATGATCATTTTTGCAAAAGGATAATAGGATTAAGAGAAATGTCTTACATAGAATAAAAGCAGGATGATCGAAATAAAAGAGAGCATCGAGTGTTCTTTGTGATCGTAAAGTTCTTTTACAACTAAAAGAAAATTTTACAAAATCATAGTTAGATCTATTATGTTATATGAAACTGAATGTTGAGCTGTGACTCAAACACAAATAGAAAATGAGTGTAAAATACGAAAAAAAAAAAAATAGATTAACCCCTTTAATTAATTTGGATTTAATTAGTGGGTTAATTGGGCTGGAAATGGGTTTGAAATTGGGCTTGATTTGAAATTGGGCTTGATTGAAATTGGGCTTGATTTGAATTTGGGCTTGGGCTGGTATTGGGCTTGCTGGATTGGGTCAAAGCAGATTGGGTTGAACTTGGGTTGGTTTAACCGAATCGCTCGAATGACGTTTAAAACAGGGTCGGAAACTCGCGATCAACATTCCTCCTTCCGCGATTTCTCCGTTTCTCTTCTCTGCGTCGCTTTTCTTTTCGTCGCACGATCATTTCGTTCCTCCTCAGCTCGCCAGCGTTCCGGTGAGAGCAACTCGACGGCGCTGCCACCTTGGTTGATCTCCGGCCGAAGGTCAGTGAGTTCTTGCCTAGGGATCTCGGCGACTCTTTCGGTGGATCGGTAGTGTTACGCCGCAGCAGCGAGCTGCCAATCGAGGATTTCGTTGCCGATCATCACCGGAGTTAGGTAAGAGGTCGATTTTTCCTTCCTCTTTAAGCTGAGAGTGAGATCTAGCGGTGGGTTTCTGATGTTGGCTTCAATCGATGGTTTTAGGCAGAGTTGTGAACCTTGATGGTCGGCCGTGAGCGAGGATTGGGAAGGAGCAAGGCACGTGGATTCTAAGGGCAAAT
Organism: Wurfbainia villosa; assembly: GCA_025175895.1. NCBI lineage: Eukaryota > Viridiplantae > Streptophyta > Magnoliopsida > Zingiberales > Zingiberaceae > Wurfbainia > Wurfbainia villosa. Next base: position 69,524,769 of record CM046003.1, on the reverse strand, counting down.
AAGCTCGATCCAACTTTTTTCTTCTCGGTATTAATTGCTTCATTTAGTGTTTGTCGATGGATGTGTTGGGTAGTTCTGCTTCGCCTTCGATCCGGTGAGATTGAGCTAGGAATTGAGCTTGAGGTAAGTTGCCATAGCTATAGGATTTGTAGGGATGTTTTCATATTCGGATTGTTCTTGATTTCTTTGGATTTTTCACGCCGCAATCGATTGTTTGCGAAGCTTGAGGGTGGCGTCGTGAAAGGTGATGATGATTGGGTGAGGAGAAATTGAATTAATGATTCAAACTTATCTATCTAATTGTTATAGATTGCGGTGTTAGGGTTATTGAATTGGATTTATCTTGTTAATAAGTATTGGCGGTTTGAAGTGGAAGAGGTAAGCCTTAGTTGCATAACAATCATGTTTATTCGTGATGATATAGTAGTGATATTATGGGATTATATCGCGATTTTAGTGGAGACTAGTTTTATTTTAGCTATATTGACATTCTACGGTTTGGGACCTTGATTGAGATAAATTCTCGGACGTGAAGATAGGTGGTATTCTACATGCAGTGGGTAATATCTACAGTCCTAGTTTTGATCAAATTCTAGTGCATGATCTTGGATTTATGTTTATACTGATTTACCTTAAATCCACTCTTATTTAATCGTATGCTTATCTTGCCTTGACCTTTGAGATATATATACTCTACTTATTGATTATCTATAGCGGATAGGAATTATAAACTACTATTATGTATTAGGTGATGGATGTTCAAGAAAGTCTGAGTGGTTAGGTTTATCTTTGTGACTTGAGTGGGTTCTTGTATTACATCACTAGAGTTGGGTGATGGTTTGGATTATAGAGTCGATTTTTATATATCCGTTTTAGTAGTGCGATTATGGTGGATCTGTTGTTATATGCGTAGATAAGTGTATGAGTGTCGATATGTAACCATGACTAGAGGTCCTAAGCGTGATGGTATATCCATTATGGATTGTGTGCACTGAGTATGGTTATATGGATGATGATCGATGGTATCTCTTTCTTGACTAGAGGTCTTAGCGTGGTTGGTATCGGTGTGTATGACTCTTTGTGTGATAGAGAGAGTCTTATGGATTATAGTCCTTGCGTGGTTGACTTTTGGTTATAGGTCTCCCAGTGAGTTAGGGAGTGTTGAGGATTTGTCGTGGTATCGTCATTACATTTAAATGCGTCGCAGAGTGCGCCTTGTGGTTGAGGCAGTCGTCGGTCATCCTACCTCCCGACCACTCGGGGTAGTGGTTGCGAGGTTGAAGGCGGAGCGTTGTTGTAGGTGCCGTTCTCGCCACTATGGATGGTGGTAGTGGAGATGCGCTTTGGCATGTGCGGAGTGGTAGTTAGCGCTCACCCCTTATAGGCGATGGTCGTGTGATGTCTCTTATCTGGAGTGCGGTGCTCGTCTTATGGGTAGAGCGGGCGGCTAGCGTGAGGACCCGTGTGGGTAGCGTATAGCTACATGGCGGGCTAGCTACTATTTATACTACCCAACTCGGTCGCTCGAGAGTGGTGGCGGTAGTCGGGATAGTTGTGTATCATGCCACAAGCACTGAGGTCGTGGTAGTGAGTTAGGTGAGTGTGACGTGATAAATGCATTGCGGATATATATATGTATCGTGTATTGATATATGTTTTACGTATACTGTGAGATCTTTGCGTTTGATTGAATATGATTATCATACGTACTTGTATGACATCATGATCATGTCGTTTGCATTTTATATCTTGTTATGTATATGAAGCGTGATATATGTGTTTATCTGGTGATGTATCACGTTTGATTAAGCGTCGTATCGTAGTGTGGTATGGGCCGACTTAGTATGTTGTATAGGTTATGTTATTGTATAAATCATTCGGGATGATATAGCTTATGGTGTTGCGGGCCGTCGAATCAGTACGTTGATACGATGCCGTATTGATTGATTAGTTTAGTATATATATTGAGTATGACTATACTGTGGTTACTTGCTATTAGATTTGGATAGGATAAAACTGTATATCTATTGGACTCATGCTGTATACCTGTAGATCTTCACATGTATACTTGTAGATCTCGTTATCCTATATATTGTTCATGCACTTTCTATATATTACCCCTGAGTTTATACTCACCACCCCGGGACCCTGGGCTTCCTGTCGCCCAAGTAACAGGTAGAAGATTTCTTTGACGTTCGGAGCTCCGCCAGCTGATCCCATCTCACCCCTTTAACTCCGCCCATGATAAGTTAACCTTGTCGTGGCCGGTCCCAAGCCCGGATAAAGGAGGAGGGTTGCGTTAGGTTGCGGAACGTTAAACTAAAGCGAATGTTGATGTATGGATCAATCAAACTATTGTCTTAATCTTAGGTTGTTCCGGAAGGAACGCGTTCTGAGTCCATTGTAATGTCTCCGAGGACCGCTACATTTTGAACTTCGGGTGTAGTGAAAAATATGCTAGAGTTCAGCGTTGCGGTCCAGCGTATCGGCAACGTATCAGCGATGTAGTGTTAAATAAGCAAGAGTTCTCACACCATGTAGGTTAGGTAAGAATAAATATTATAGAAAAACTAGTAGTCTAAGATTTGACATGGAGCAGCATGGAACCCTCATTTGGTAAAAGCAATGGAGATAGTAGATCGATGATTAGAAGAAAAATTAATATTGTATGTGTCTGAGGCAAAATGGGTTGGTGAGAAAGCGAAGATGATAGAGAACTCGGGTTTTAAGTTATGGTATCTGAGGAAGAGTAAAAGAAATGGAGTGGGTATTATTGTTGATAGTTCGTTAAAGGATGAAGTTGTAGGAGTAATTAGAAGGGGATAGAATTATAGCTCTCGAAATAGTAGTGGAGAAAGAAAGCTATAAGCGTAATTAGTGTATATGCACCTCGAATAGGATTAGATGAAAAATGCGAATTAAGGTTTTGGGAGGACTTGGATGAAGTATTACAAAATATTCCAGTGAATGAGATGATTTTAATAGGAGGTGATTTAAATGGTATCGGAGTGAAAAATAGCGAATATGAGAGGGTGCGTGGGGGTTATGGGTTTGGAGCAAAGAAATGAAGAAGGTAAAAAACTATATTGGATTTTGCGATAGCATATGATCTTATCTTAGCTAATACGTTTTTAAGAAAGAGAAGAACACTATTATAATAAATCATGAATTGATTTTCTTATGGTTAGGAGAGAGATAGAAAGATTTGTAAAGATTGTAAGGTTATTCACTGGAGAAAGTTTAACTACTCAGCGTAGGTTAGTAGTATTGGATATCGCCTCGAATATAGTATTAATAGAAGAAAAATATACGACTCCTAGAATTAAGTGGTGGAAGTTAAAGGATGAGAAACTAAATATATTGAAGAAAAGGTAGAAGTCTGAGTATTAGATGGCGTATCTGATGACCTGTCGATGTGGGATAAAATGGTATCGAAAATTGAAAATAGTAGCTAAGAGTGTACTTTCGGTGAGTCGAAGGACACACCAAGTAAAGAATCTTGGTGGTGGAATGAAAAAGTCTGAAAAAGTCGAGGAAAAGCGAATAGCGTATAAGAAATTAAATATTTGTAAAAATGAGGAAAATTTGAAAAAAATATCTGATAGGAAAGAAGCTAAGAAAGCGTTGAATGAAGTAAAATTTGAAACTTTTGAGCGGTTATATCGAAAATTAGATCTGAAAAGAAGGGAAAGAGACATTTATAGAATAGCTAAAGTGAGAGAGAGGAAAACAAAGATCTTGTCAAATAAGATGTATTAAAGATGAATCTGATAGGTCTTAGTAAATGATGAAGAAATAAGCAGCGGTGGAAGAGATATTTTTATCGACTTTTTAATGAAGGTTTAGGAGACACTTAATTTAGGTAATTTAAGTAGGTCGAATGAGTATAGAAATTTAAATTTTTATCGTAGAATTAATTTGAAGTAGAACAAACTTTAAATGGAATCTGAAAATGGAAAAGTCGTTGGACGGATGATATTCCGATAGAGTTATGGAAATGTCTAGGAAACAAGGTATTGAATGGCTTCAATTATTTAACATGATATTGAAAACAAAAGGATGCACGATCGATGGAGGTAAGTATCCTAATTCCCTTATATAAGAATAAAGGAGGCATCTGAGCTTGTGAAAACTATAGGGTATTAAACTAATGAGTCATACCGTGAAACTTTGGGAAAAAATAATAGAAAAAGATTAAGAAAGGAGACCGTGGTTCTCGAAAATCGATTTGGATTAAATGCGGGAAGATTAAATGATAGAAGCTATCATCTTCTCGCAGACTAATTGAAAAGTATAGAAATAGCGAGGATCTAGTGGTATTCATTGATTTAGAAAAAGCATGATAGAGTTCGAGAGAAATAATATGGAGAATTTTAGAAAAAGAGGTGTTAGTGTAGCGTATATTGAACTAATTAAGGATATGTATAAGGAAGTACGACCGAGTGAAGACTTGGTGGATTAAGAAGCATTTCGATAAAGATAGGGTTACATCGAGGATCGACTTTAAGTCCCTATCTTTTACACTAATCGTGGACGAACTCATTGGACACATTCAAGACCACATTCTAGTAGTGCGTGTTGTTTGCGGATGATATTGTTTTAGTAGATGATGAGACATGTGAAGGAGTAAATGTTAAACTAGAATCTTGGCGGAAAACACTGAAGTGAAAGGTTTTAAGCAGTAGAGGAAAGGCGAGAATATATGGAATTTAAATTTAGATATTAGGCGTAATGAGAGGCAAGTGTTAAGATAGGAGATGATGAGTTATGCAGGAATTGAGAGCTTTAAATATTTAGGATCGTTTTTGCAGATGATGGAGGATTGAGAGAGATGTCTTACATAGAATCTGGCGGGATGGTTGAAATGGAGAAAGCGTCGGGTATTTTATGTGATCGTAAAGTGCCTCTAAAACTTAAAGGAAGTTCTGGCGGCGATTAGACTGTATGTTATATGGAGTGAATGTTGAGCTCGACTCGGCGTATGAAGCGAATGAGAGTTGCGAGAGATGAGGATGTTAAGGTGGATGTGCGGACATACGAGGATGGGATAAGAATAAAGAGAGCATTAGAGAAAAAGTTGGTGTTGCGTATTGAAGGAAAGCTCAGAGACACGTTTAGGTGAGTGCGGACATGATACTTAGACGGCGATAAATGCTCCATTAAGCGATGTGAAACGATACGATATATCATCAAAGCGTGAGCGAGGAAGGAAGACCAAAAAAGACTTGGTTAGCAACAATAAAACAAGATAAAATTTATTTAAATATAGATGATGATATAGTAGGGGATAGAGTCCAATGGCGTAGAAGGATCCATATAGCCGACCCCACCTAGTGGGATAAGGCTTTGTTGTTGTTGTTGTTGTATTTGTGTGGATTGTCGTTTTGTGGTTTTAGCTTGTATTGTTTCCGTATCTGTGATATACGGACGTGTTGTATGTATTTGGCTTTCGATGTGGCTTCTATTATGTTTCTTGTAGTGTCAAGTCACTCCGGAGTGTACAGTTGGGTCATTGTATATTGTTTTATGTTTCCGCTGCGTTTGATATGTTGATATCTGTGTATATCATATTGTTGTTGTGAGCCTACGGGCCTTGTATTAATCCGATATGTTGCCACGTACAGGGGAGATGCTGTCCGTTTGCTTTTCGGCACGGCATACTCTCGGGGCGTGACAATGAGAGTTGCAGAAATGAGGACACTAAAATTGATATGTGGATATACAAGGATAGATAAAATAAGAAATAAAAATACTAAAGCGAAAATTGAAATTTCACCTATTAAGAAAAAACTCAGAAAGACACATTTAAGATGGTATAGAGGTACTTAGGCGGTGATGTGGAACTATTACAAATATAGAAATCAAACAATAAAAAGGAAGACCAAAGAAGACTTAGTTAACAACGATAAAATAAGATAAAATTTAATTAAATATAGATAATAATATAGTAACCGACCCCATCTAGTGGGATAACACTTAATTGTTGTTGTTGTATAGATAATGATATAGTAGGGAATAGAATTCAGTCCTAGAAAGATTCATATAGCCGACCCACCTAGTGGAATAAGTCTTATTTATCGTCGTTGTTGTAGTATATATAAGTTAAAGAATCTAAAGAAGCCACCGCAGTTATAATATAGAATTGTGACCTACTTTAGTTTTCTGACCTCTTAAATAAGATTAAATTAATACACATTTTTCCTGATTACCCACATTACTATTTATGCTCACTAACTGCATTTCTTGACTTCTAGTGCAGTACACAGAGTTGCTCAAAGACTTCAATATGTTGATCCCTTATTTGGATTTTATTTCGAAATATTTCTATTTTATTCATTCGATCTTCTATTTATACAATTTTATTGTCTTTATAAGAAAAGATGTTTAAATAAATATATAAAATTAGTTGAATTCTTGGTTATCCTATTCATATAGCTTTTAGTTCCCTTTTACTACACTCAAGGCATGATATTAAATGCATTTTTTTTTGGAGTTTTTTCTCAATAAGTGCAACCTCAATTTTCTCTTTAATGTTCTCATTTTCTATCCTTTTTATCCCCTTATACCCACACATCCACCCTAACATCTCCACAACTCATATAATATAACAAATCTAACCAATGTTTTGTCAAACTTTCCTTTAAGCTTTAAATGTACTTTACAACTATAAAAAATATCTAATGCACTCCTCCATTTCGACTACGCTACTTATATCATATGTAAAATATCTACATCAACCTCATTATCCTTGTGCAAAAATGAACCTAGTGTTGATGCAGGAAGTATCACTCCTTAGTTTTGATATATAAATCACAGTTAAAGTTAGGAATTACTTGTGATTTAATATACGTGTTAAGTGTGCAGGCTTAATAGGAAAATCCTAATAGATCGTGTTGACTGGATACTAGACAAGAGACTTGACAGATCAGGAGGACTGGACACCAGGCAGGAAGTCCATATGGGTCCGGAGACCGGACATCTGGCATGAAGATCGATTGGGTCAGGAGACCGGATAATCGGCATGAAGTCCAGCTGGATCAGGAAGACCAGACAACTAGTGAAAGCCTTGGTGGGTCAGATCGGATGTCAAGAATGGTAAGTCCGACTGGACAGCCGGCAAGTAAGCCTCGAGTGAAGAGGTGAGGCTAAGTCCTCAGGCCGGGACAAAGCTAAGCGTCGATCCAACGGATAGTCCGTGTGAGACTAAGAAGTCGAGATCAGATAGTATTACCATTGTCATTCCATTTCATATTGTATTTTGTGCTAATCTCGTTTTGCAGGTATCAAGTCGACTAATTGGTTTCCAATCGACTGAGTATGGTTCAGTCGACTGGGATGCCTAGTTGGCAAGGCAATTGGTGATCGACCGAAGATCTAGTCACCAAGATGGCAAGAGCTCTAATCGACTAGGGAGGTCTAGTCGACTAGAAAAGTAAATTTTCCGATGTCGAGCCAGGTGACCTGGGTCGACTGGACCAGGTCCAGTCGACTGGAAAGGCCGATGTACCAAATCAACAAGCTGATTTGGAGTCAACTAAAATAGGCTTATAAAAGAAATGGAGAACTAGCTCCGAGAACAACAATTCTACGACAATGAAGTGTTGCCACAATCATTCGCAATCTGTAAAAGATTTGACAAGCCGACATTCCGACACTCTGAGCTTCGACTTCATCTTCCAAGTGTCGGTATAACTTTGTAATTTCATTTCGCTTTGTTTGTACTTAATTTCAATAGGATAGGATGCTTATTTCTTATCTTACATCATTTGTAAAAAGCAAATACCTCCGAGTTCGAGAGTTTCGAATCGGAGGGCCTTTCAGTAGATTATCCATCGAGGTAGCTCTCGGCGAGCTACGGGCCTTGGAGTAGCAACCTAGCTAGGGTTGTAAACCAAATAAAAAATATTTGTCTATTTGTTTTATTTTATTCTGCTGCATAACTCTTTATTTTAAAAGCAAAAGAAAATTTTATAACTTCCGAAATTCATCCCCTCTCTCGGAAATCTCGATCCAACAATTGGTATCAGAGCAGGAACGCTCCGATTTTGATGCAACCACCAACGAGAGCATTTAGAAAATTTTCTTTAATTTTATTATTCTTGTCTTAGATTAATTTTTGTTTTTGCACTGGAATAAATTTTCTAATATTTGTTAATCTTGCTTTAGTATAAGTTCAATTTTTACACTAGCGTAATCTTACTCTAATTGTGTAACTCTAAGAATATTTTTGAAAGATAAAAAATCTTTTTTATAAAAAAAAATAATAAATATGTCACACTTAGAGAGATATAGCACCGTTCATCCTCCTCTCTTTAACGGAGAGAACTTTTCCTATTAAAAAGGCGAATGGAGTACTTCTTAAAAACCAACCTCGATGTGTGGTTTTCAATAAGAAAATATTTCATTCCTCCGGTAGACGACTCGGGAGAGTTGTTAGATCCGAAAAAATGGACCGCGGACATAAGGAAACGAGCTCAAGTCGATTACAAAACCCTTAACACCTTGCAATGCGGACTAACCAAAGAAGAGCTTAATAGAGTCGGACCCTTTGAAAACTCTAAGGAACTTTGGGATAAATTAATTGAATTACACGAGGACACTAATAACACTTGGATAGCTAAAAGAGACATGCTACTTAATAAGCTATTTAATTGTAAAATGCTTGAAAATGAAAGTGCTAGTCAACTTCACACTAGGATAAAGGGCAAACTAAATGAACTCCACCTAATAGGTCATCAAATTGAAAATAGAAATATAATTAGGTATACCCTTAGGGCATTTCCTCAGAATGCCTTATGAACATCCATCATCGATGCCTATAAGGTCTCCCGGGATCTTTCCTTAATTAGACTAGATGAACTATTTTACGAACTTGAACTGCACAAATAAGATAACTCGGGTCAAACCGAGAATACTATTGCATTAGTGGCAGGTTCGACAAGAAAGGAAAAGAAAACCAAGGATGAGTCTGAAGACGAGTCGGAATCGGACATAAACAGTGAAGAAGAGATTGTAAACATGGTCCGGAAGATATTCAACCAGAAAAGAAGTTCATGAAGAAAGATGCCAAAAAGGTCATCGATAACAAGCCAAGACCTAGATCGGAAGTTACTTGTTACGAGTGCAACGGAAAAGGTAACTACAAGTTGGAGTGCACAAATCTAAAAAAGGAAGAAAAACTTAAAAAGGAAATAAAGACACTCAAGGCGACTTGGGACGAATCATCTTCGGAGGAGTTGGACACAGAAGAAACGAAGAGGAGCTTCGTAATATTCATGGTCGAATCAAGTTCCGAATCCGAGTCCGAGTCCGAAAGAAGCCACAAATCCGCATCCGTTTCGAAGGATTAGACGAGGTAACTTCTCTCTTAGAAGATAAACTATATAACATAATAGCATGCTTAGGTAGGAAACTAGCCAAGTCCGAGAATCGAATTGACTCGCTTCTTAAGGAAGTCCAAGTACTTAAGGAGAAAGTCAACTCGAAAACTTCGATCTGTCAAATTGAGGATAGAGACTCAACTCAAGTTGCAAAGTTTGAGAAAGAGAACTCAGTCTTAAAAAGACAAGTAGATCTCACCAGAATGTTAGAAAGGTTCATCTCGGGCTCCAAGTATCTCAACATGATGCCTAGGTCTCAACAAGTCGTGTACAACAAATTCGGACTCGGATACAAGACTAAATCTTCATACATGTCATTACTTAGCCGAAATGCTAAGAGTCGAGTCCAAACATGGGTTCCTAAGTCTAGCTTAGTCAACCAAATTGGACCGAACCAATTTTGGGTTCCCAAGAGTCAAGTTCACTTAGTGAACAAAACTCAACTAAGTTATCACTTAGGGGGAGCTAACTCTTTGCTTGTTTCTTTAATTAGTTAAAATCTTGAATGTTTAGTTTACTTTACTTGCTTAATTTAGAATGGACTAGATAGGAAACAAAGTAATTTAAACTTAAACAACCTAGTCCTAAGACGAAGTGAACTGATAGTAAGTTAGGGAAGCTCTTCGAGGTGCATGTCTAGAAAGTGGTCCACCTGATATTCAAGAAGGTCATATGCCTCGCCACGACCTGGTGTACTAAGTCGAATGAAACTAACTAAAGCTAACTCATTAAGTCTTTAACTAATTAGACCAAAGTTTAGTTCAAAGTGAGTCAAGTACTTGATTTCTTCATTGACTTTGTCTTAGGAAGTGGTCCACTTGATATCCAAGAAGGTCATATGCCTCGCCACTACCTAAAAGTCAATTTTGGAAAAACCTACTTGATTAGCTCAAGCTAAACTTGAATCTAACATAAGTTAAAAACTTTGAAAATTTTCATTAAAATTTTTTTAAGATAAAAATGAATCCTCACCTCACAAAACTCATAGGATTAACATGTATTGAAAATCTAGATTGGATGAGATGATTAAGCTAAATTCTAATTCAATTCTAATTCAATTCTACTTAGCTCAATTCTAATTCAACTCTACTTAAATCAATTCTAATTCAAGTCTACTTAGCTCAATTGTAATTCGACTCTACTTAGCTCGAATCTAATTCAACTCTAAACTCAATTCTAATTCAATTCTACTTCAACTCTACTTGCTCAATTCTAATTCAATTCTACCTAGCTCAATTCTAATTCAACTCTACTTAGTTCAATTCTAATTCAACTCTACTTAACTCAATACTAATTTAACTCAATTCTAATCAACTCATTCAACTTAATCAACGCAAACTTAATTAATCCTAATAAAAAATTTAAATCAATTCAAAATAATTCACTTTATTCAAAATTTGAATTTATTTACAACAAACTAAAAATGTTTAATTAATGTAAGAATGTGGTACCCAATAACTAATAACTTTGAGTTTGTAGGATACTCTGAAGACTATGTTGGTTGTAAACTAGATAGAAAGAGTACTAATAGAGGGTGTCAATTCTGAAGATCATGTTTGGTTAGTTGGTTTAGCAGAAAGCAACATTGTGTCGCTCTATCCACAACTGAAGCTGAATACATAGCATTAGGAGAATGAATGGCACAATTATTGTGGATGATGCACACACTTAAAGATTTTGAACTAGAATACAAAAATGTCAAAACATTAGTTGATAACATAAGTTCAATAAACTTGACGAAAAATCCAATCCATCACTCACGCACAAAACATATTGATATTAAACATCACTTTGTAAGAGATCATATGGCCAAGGGGTGTATTGAACTCGATTATGTCGAGTCCAATCTAATCTTGCCGACATTTTTACTAAACCACTTCCAGAAGCTGAGTTTAGTATCCTTATAAGACAACTAGGATTATGCTTAGTAGATTAGGCTTCTTTAATGTTTCATTATTCAAAATCTATTTTTTTACTAAGTAATATTATTTTCTTAAAGAAAAATTAAAAATTGATCTAGCCTAGGTTAAGTTTAGATTTCATAATCCTATAGATCTAGGTAAGCCTTCGTATCTCACAAACACCTAGGACTATCTATTTGTGTATCGAGCCACGAAGATGGGCATGAGATGCTAGGACTACACCCAGGTTCCAAATGTAGATTCAGTGCATCGACATGAACCAAAACGGGGTTTTAAAGAAAATCGACCACTACGGTGACTAACTCTCATCCAAAGCTTGATAGTAATTCTATATCATTTGAGTTTTCTAAGAGTTAGACATTTGCTTTAAGGACAATTTTTAAATGTTTATTTTCAATATACTATTATTTAATTATGAAAAGGAATTCTTGAACAAATCCTATTACATTTGCATCTTTTATTAATAAATAATAATAATAAAATAATATTCAATATTAAAAAAAACATTTTAGCTTTATTTAAGGGGGAAGTTTTAAAATATTTTCAAAAACTCTAGCTTTTATTGAGAGGGAGAAAAATTTTGAAACACTTTAACGTTTAGGTTCTTTCAAACTTTGAAAATTTTGAGATTTTGAATACTTGGTTTAAAAAGCCTACTTTGAAACCTGTAAGTCTTTTGAAAAAGCTTAAGTACTTTGAAATGCATATTTATATTGAAAAGCTTAAGTATATTGAAATACTTATAGAGCTTGTCAAGCTAATATATTTTGTCAAAAGTAACTTTCATAAGTTTAGTCCTCGTATTGAAAAGCTAATACTTTGAACTCACATTTGAATTTTGGCATTAGTAATTAAAAGTATTTTGATGTATACCAAAGGGGGAGAGAAGGGTTTAAAGTTAGTATTTAAAGGAAGCATTTCATGCATATGAACTTAAACTTTATATTTGAGCTTAATACATTGCATGTGAATATATGAATATATGTTGAACTTGATACATTGCAATTTGATTCTCCTAATTTTAACCGATGCATTGTTATATATCAAAAAAGGGAAGATTATTGATGCAGAAAGCATCACTCAATTTTGATATATAAACCATGGTTAAAGTTAGGAATTACTTGTGGTTTAATATGCATGTTAAGTGTGCAGGTTTAACAGGAAAGTCCTAGTAGGTCGTGTTGACTGGATACTAGGCAGGACACTTGACAGACCAAGAGGACCAGACACCAGACAGGAAGTCCAGATGAGTCAAGAGACCGGACATCTGGCATAAAGATCGATTGGGTCAGGAGACTGGACAATCGACATGAAGTCCAGCTAGGTCAGGAAGACCGGACAGCTGGTGGAAGCCCTGGTGGGTCAGATTGCTGGACAGCCAACAGGTAAACCTCGAGCGAAGAGGTGAGGCCGAGTTCTCAGGTGGGGACAAAGCTAGGCGTCGATCCAATGGATAGTCCGTGTGGGACTAAGAAGTCAAGATCGGATAGAATTACCACTGTCATTCCATTTCATATTGTATTTTGTGTTAATCTCGTTTTGCAGGTATCAAGTCGACTGATTGGTTTCCAATCGACTGGGTATGGTTCAATCGACTGGGATACCTAGTTGGCAAGGAAGTTAGTGATCGACTGAAGATCTAGTCACCAAGATGGCAAGAACTCCAGTCGACTGGAGTTCTTGCCATCAAGGAAGCTGGTGATCGACCGAAGATCTAGTCACCAAGATGGCAAGAGCTCCAGTCAATTGGAGAGGTCCAGTTGACTGGAAAGGCAAATTTTCCGATGCGGAGCTAGGTGACCTGGAGTCAACTAACTGGAAAGGTCGATGTACCAAATTGACAGGTTGATTTGGAGTCAACTGGAATAGACTTATAAAATAAATGGAGAACTATCTTCGAGAACAAAAATTCTACGACAACGAAGTGTTGCCACAATCATTCGCAATCTGCAAAAGATTTGACAAGCCGACATTCCGACACTCTGAGCTTCGACTTCATCTTCCAAGTGTTGGTATAGCTTTGTAATTTCATTTCGCTTTGTTTGTACTTAATTTCAATAGGATATGAAACTTGTTTCTTATCCTACATCATTTGTAAAAAGCGAATACCCTCCGAGTTCGAGAGTTTCGAATCGGAGGGTCTTTTAGTAGATTGTCCATCGAGGTAGCTCTCAGAGAGCTACGAACCTTAGAGTAGCAACTCAGCTAGCAACTCAGCTAGGGTTGTGAACCAAGTAAAAAATATTTGTCTATTTGTTTTATTTTATTCCGCTGCATAACTCTTTATTTTAAAAGCAAAATAAAAGTTTTAAAAAGTAAAAGAAAAATTTATAACTTCCGAGATTCACCCCCCTCTCTCAGGAATCTTGATCCAACACCTAGATACCTAAAGTTCTTAGTTATAAGAAGATGTGATATCTTATCTTAACAATTGTCTTATTGGATCTATATTATTACTAAATTTAAATTCCATATTAATTGTCTTTAATCTTCTAAGCCTCAAGGCTTTAGTTTTCATTGTTTTCCGACAAAATTCGAACTTAGTATTTACTCTTTCATATGTCTCATCAACCAAAACAATGTCATCTCATGGTAATGCATCTTAGATTTATCAAATGAAGTCATTCATGACTATCATTCTTATGAAACCAAAGAAGAGAATGAAAATATGAAGCCCAGAAATTGATGTCAAAGCAATCAACATTTGCGGATTCAATTGATTCTTTAGCATACTTGAACTTGAGGCACGAACAATGACTCTTCACCTTCCACTTGTACATGTAAAATATCTGACTAATCTTCGGTCTAATTTTTTGCATAAATACCTCAATCATACTCATACTAGATGAAATATTCTGAATTAATCATCATAACATCTCATGATAGATTCCCTTTACATCACAAACTAGTTTATTTTGCTAGTTGGCAAACCGTCAGAAGCAGCCATGTGAATTTAAAAGCTGTTTTCATCATCAAATAGAAAAATAGGCTATTGTCCATACATATTCCAGAATTCTCTCTCACTTAGTTCTCACTTCTAAGCATCCAATAGTCATCTGGTATGTGAAGTTGCCTTGGATAAAATTTTAGAAGAGTAGTTCAATATAGAACTTGAGCAAAAGTTCTTTCTACATTTAAATCCTAACACAGCTCATAAACTTGGCTGTAATTCTCAATTTTACAATTTCAATAGGTTAGACATACCATTATGTGTCCCGTCAATTATCTCTAAGTTCATCCAAAGGTCAAAACCCATTCTTTGCAGTTGACACGTGCAAAATTATGTTGTTCCTCCCCTCAACCAACACACAAAACCTACTTGAGACAGTGATATGAAAACAGGGCTTCTTCTGTTCCCCATGAGCAACACTGACTTCCACAAGCGAAAAACAGATCTATGGGCAACAACAAATTCCATAAGTAATTACGTGCATAAGGGCTAGAGTTTCCACAATGAAATAAGTTGATTCCTACAACCTCTCTCCTTTCCTCCTACTTGAGATTTTCATCTTCTCTTTTTCCTCCTCCTCAATGTAGTTGGCATCAAATGTCGGCATGCCTTGCATGGCACCATAACTAAATGGTTCCGGCCAGAGGATAAAAGTCCAGCTTGAAATGATATCACAAACCTTGGTCTACCCTCAGACCCAAAAACACATTTCTTGTGATATCAACGAAGAGGAACTTTTATCCTTTAATTATGCTTATCTTAAAATAAGAAGGAAAAGAAAAGTTAATTGCCTAATGCTAACTTTTTCAGGTTTAATGCATCTAGTACGAACTTATGAAATTTTAACACATCTAGCAAGAATTTTCATTTTCAAAAAGTTTATGCATGTACCTTGAATTTCATGCACATTTTAACACTGTAACATATTTTTAGGTGAGTCATACACATGTCATATGGAGATTCAATAATCTTAAACATAATTTGTTTTAAAAAAACACAACAACAACAACTAAGTCTTATTCCGCTAGGTGGAGTCAGCTCATAATTTGCTAGAAATTTCCAAAAAAAAAAAAAAGTAAATCTATCACTAATATAATAATATTTTTTTACTTGAAAAAAAGTACCATGCAATGTTAAATCAAAAATGTACTACATTTGCTACAAAATTGAACGACCGTTCATAGATTTGTTAAAAAATCAAAGTTAATGTCTGGATTCGTTAAGAACCTAAAATTCATGATTAGCAATTATACATCATAGTACTTGGGTACAATTAGGAGAAAGCATACCTTCCACCCATCCTTTCTGCGCATCGAGTGCTCCAACATGATTATTAGGAAGTTATGAATGAGGTCTTCTATCTCAACAATGCTGACACCATCTGAGTCTTTATTTGAACCCATCTGCAAAAGATAACAAACTCAAAACACTAAAGTACATCACAATCTTGGGCACAATATCAGAAGCAGTAGCATGGAAATAGTAGACATAAATATTAAGGTATTTTCTAATAGAGAAAATTTTCTGCACATTGGCAAATATAGCAAGATTCAAAAATGTCTGAGTTACCTCAAAATTTGATATTAGAACTTCCAATAACCACTCAGGCCATCCAGGCATGCTAGTCAGACTACTTCTATTTTCTGAATTACTGCAAGCCAGAAACAGCAGATCCTGAAACCACATGTAACAAGAATCTCATATCAACGATGCATTAGAAATAGAAGAACATGCACAGGAAAACATAGAGACCTATATAATAAATCTGTTAACTATGGTATGAAGATATATCTATTAGTAAGTTGCTATTGCTTTTATTATGGTGTACTTGTGGTACACTATATCTAGCCTCTATATAAGGAGATGCATAGTAGATGAACCAAGCTAGGTCTAAAGTTCATTCTCCATCGGGACATTAATCTCCAACCATTTTGAATAGGTTTTGTACTTCAGTGTCAAAACTCAGCATGTTTTACCACACGTTATAGCATGTTACGATATTTCTAGAACTTATTAAGCCAACATTAATTAATATTACTTGAGTGATATAAGCAATAAGTTCATGCCATAGTCATCAAAATTGACATCTGATGCTCAAAACTTAGATATCAGACAGTCAGATTGATAGGATCAGTAGAATTGGAATTGGTAAAAAATAAATAGAAAAGTGAAAGAAATTGAGAAAAACAAAATAAGCTTGTCAAAGCTCTGAAAAAAAAAGAAAGATATTAAAAAACAAAGTTTAAAAAAAAAAAAGGTAATGCATATTGAGTTTCATTAAATATCAATATCAAAAGTAAAAAATAAAATAAAGATAAAAAAATACATTCTAACTAGTTTTCATTCTTATAAATGGACATAATCTAGTGCGGTCATGATCAGCAAACTTGTACCCGAAACAATAAATAAGATTCTTCTGGTGGATTGTAGTTAGAATTTTTTTACTTCCTTTTACTTCTAATTGTTAATTTAGAAGGACAGGATTGATGTAATTATCAATAATAACATTTATAATCTTTTTTTTTATAATTATTGCCAAAAAAAATTTTAAGGGGAAATTATTCCATCTGAACCCTAAGTGGTCCCACTGTACCTGTATATGCATACAAGTATTGTTAAGAAATAGGGAATAACACAAATAGACCAAGTTTGAGTTATCATAACTAAAGAATAGACCAATATTTTAGGGTTTTCAATATGCTATGGGGACACCTCATGGTCAAGACAAAAAAAATAACAGTAAGAGAAGTACCTTACGATGATGCTATAGCCAGTTGTAATAAAAAACTAAAATAATAGAATAAATATATAAAAGTAGCCAAACTAAGTAAATATGTCAAGCAAAAAGTGCATCTTAGATGCAACCAATAATATAAAATGAAATAACAATTCAGAATTTTTTAGTGTACTACCTGAATCGCTCGAACCTGGAATGCTCTGGATGCATATGGAAGTGATCTAAGAAGGATCAACAAAAGTTGCATATGCTCAAAGTGATGACCATAATCATATAAATTAAGCCCATCATCAGCAGTTGAAACATTTATCTAGATAGCAAACACATACTTTGGTTCAGTAAATGATGTCAAAGAGAAAAAAACACTGCAACCAGACTAATTTCTAGAATGTATCAAAAGAAACCTCTAGCAATCGGCAGTTACTTGATGGACAGATAGACTATTCAGTTATTCTTAAACCTTTGTAATTTTTCAAAGATCACAAACTAGGGAAGCAGGAAGGAACCAAGAACAGGTTTCGGCAATATATATATCTTGGTTTGTAATGACCCAGATGATGCATTATTACATAAAAGAAGTAGACTTAGGAGAACCACAATCACAGTATTTGGTCAAACAATCCTTGCAGTAAACAATCCTGACAATTTAAATGAATTTCCATGCAACAGTTTTTTATTTTTGATTTATATGCATCAATTTAAAACCAATTTCTAGACAAAATCAATAGACACTTAGCAACGCATGCTAGAAGCCACATTGCAGTTTTTCTTTTATTTTTCAATCCCAATTAGTCTTACTGGTGCAATGGCTCAAGGCAGCATAAAGATTTCAAAAAACATAGGTACATAGATGAGGTCAGGTGGCAATAATGTGATCATAAAGTGGTGTCCTCTCATTTGAAAAAAATAATAAATAAAGATAAATAAAGCATTTATATTTACGAGAACTATAAATTAGATATTAAACCATCCATAATCATTAATTATACAAATACTCTTAAATGAAGAAAGAGAAATTGTGAAAACATGTATCTATGTGGAAATCAATAACCAATATGAAACGCAAGAAATTTTTCAAGTCTATCTCAAGCCTCTCTAAGTGTGATGTTGCTGTAAACCAGCCTTCCCATTCACTTGTCTCGCCTTTTGGAGACATGGTCATCCCTTATTACTTTATTAATTATTTAGATCTGAATTGAGCATTAGCTAAAGCATTCATCCCCCTTCAATTTGACATCTTTTGGTTGATTCCTTTGCATGTAGCCTTTTCATATTTTGTTAAATATATTAATTTGGGATAAGGCTTGGTTGTTATTGATGTTGTTGGTCGTTGTTGTATATTAATTTGGCTTGAAACAGTTAAACTAGTTTGTTTAGATAAGCCAGTTGAAACTTCAGGTAATATGCAACCATATATTATCTAATCAGATGGCATTACATTCCACTGCATAACTGACACACGTGAAGCCCTGCATTTCATTATGCAATCAAATAGCCTGTCGACAAACATTGTGGGCATACAAGTAGTAGAGCCAAGATGATAAATTGGTTTGTAGTCAAGGTGCATAATCTCATTCTATGCTGGAGATTTGGTTTTTCTAGGAACAAGATAATAACATGCCATTTTGACTAACATCAGTCACTCCTACGAGGAAAGAAGAAGAAGCAGAGGTGTAGGAGGTTTATTTGGAGATGTTTGCCGGTGCTAGAACAACACATATGAAACTTTAGCATCTCCCTTTTGTCGCCTCACATTACAGCCATTCAACCCGAAAGCAAAATTAGGGCTTCAATTAATGCATGGAAGAATAATCATTGTCTTGCTCCCATCGTGATTCTTCTTCATAATTCTTCGACATGATTCTTCGAAATTGTTGTCTTGGTGCTGTTGTAGGGAAGTGTTTTGGGTACCGCAACAAGTGGAGGAGATCATGAGGAGGTAGTGGTGCCAATGTCGCATTGTTCTACATCTTAGTGCAGAACAATAACAATAAATAAGCCTTTATCCTACTACATGGTGTCAACTATATAGAACATCCTACACTATTGGACTCGATCTTATATTATATCATCATTTATATTTAAATGAATTTTGTCCTATTTTATCATTACTAATCAAGGCTTTTTTGGTCTCCCTCTTATTCTACTATTGTGTGTATTTGTCATGATCTCATATCATTTAACTGGAACATTTATCGAACGCTTAAATGTGTGTTCATACCATCTTAAATGTGTTTCTCAAAATTTTCCCTCAATAGGTGTAATCCTAACTTACTTTCTAATGTTTTGATTTCTTATATTATCCATCCTTATATGTTCGCACGTCTACTTTAATATCCTCATTTCTGCAATTCATCTTTTGCTCATGTGCTCGCTTCATAGCCAACCTTCAACTCCATACAACATAACAAGTCTAATTGTCACTTTGTAAATCTTCCTTCTAAGCTTTAAAGGTACTTTACAATCACAAAGAATGTCTGACACCATCCTCCATTTCAACTATCCTACTTGTAACCTATGTAAAACATCAAACCCTCCATCATTTTGTAAAAATAATCATAAATACTTAGAGCTTTCAGTTATAAGTAACTCGTCATCTCCTATCTTAATATTTATCTTACTATAAATATTACTAAACTTAAATGTCATATATCTTATCTCTACTAAGTTTAAAACCTTTTACTTCTAGCATTTTCCACCAAGATTTAAGCTTAATATGTATTGTTTCACGTGTCTCATTGACCAAAACAATGTGATTTGTAAATGACATACACTAAGATAATACATTTTGGATGCGTCTAACGAGTTCATCCATGACTAGTGTAAAAAGATATAGACTTGGATCTTCTTGGTGTATAAGTGGAATAAAAAATTTCAATCATCCTGAACAACACGACCAAGATTTTAATCTATGATTGTAACTAATGTGGTACTGACAATAATATACATGTTGGAATATGGCAATTGTCAATGTCATAAAAAATAAGACTCATGATAGTAGGAAATATGTTTGCTATGCAACACTAAATAGAGGAAGATGAGAAAATTGTGAAGATAGTGATGGTGAGGGAAATGAAGGTGATTCAATTGTGAATATTGAGGTGTTACAACTATACACAATAGTGGAAAGGTTAATTGAAGCAATTGCAAGATAATGTTGGTAGGGGTTGTAACAAGTAATTATAGTGATGTGAGATATTTGACACATGCGGCAATTGGTTGGCTTCCCTTGTGGCTGCCTTTGTGATTCAACTTCCTTTGTGACTTCTTCCTCTGTGTTAGAATCAAACCTAACTTCCTCATTCATGCCAAAACCAAAGCTTCCTCCTCAATCATGCTAGACTAAAGCTACATCGAACTCCTCCACACTACAAGCAAAGCTCCCTCCTCCTTAGTACTGAAATTGAAGCTGTATAGGACGGATCCACTCAAGATACATCCTCCTCTGCATCAAAACAAAACCCCTAGCTTCAGTAGACTCCATCATCGGCTCCACTCCAAGTCCGCTCCTTTGTCTCCAACTCCTCTACTCTCTTCCTTTACTTCCTCTTCCTCTAAATTCTTCATTATTCCTTGTTGTTTCTCTGACACCAGCGCCTCTTTCTCCTTTGCCACACCTCAAGCACTAATTTAGCTCCTACTCCCCTTCTTCCTCTTCCTCCAACACAAACGTCCCTTCTCCTCCTACAACACACTTCTATCACTGTTATAGGCATCACCATCATTGTCTTAAGTTGATCGAGGATCGAAATCCCTCCTTGCCTTGATATTTCAGTCATTAGTGACAATAGTAGCATGGTAATTGCAATAGATATGGATGTAGGAACACTAATGTTGCATGGTATCAAAAGATAAGTGTAGATGGAAACAAATTCTAACCCAGTGGGACAACACCAAGAAAAGGCATATTGCCAATGTGGTATCACCTAAACTTTCGTTAAAAAAATAGATGAAGATATCTCTTTTATTGCTCTTTTATTTTCTCACCATTCAATAATACTCTGTTATATTCATTTTTAATGCATCTTATTTGGATAAGATCTCTTTTCTTCCTCTCTTTGCTTTAATTATTCTATAAACATTTTTTTCCCTTTTTTTCTATCCAAAAAAAAAGTTTTATTCTTAAATTTATTCACTACCTTCTTAATATCTTTCTTAGTTATTGTATATTTTTTTAAGTTTTCTTCATATTTACAAGGGTATAATACTATATATGTTGTTTGTTTTTTCTTCACTTCCTCTTATATTTTCTCATTCCACCATCAAGATTTTTTTCTTAGTAGTGCACGTCCCTTTGACTCACCGAATACCCTCTTAACTATCATTTTCAACTTAAATGTCATTTTATCGTACTCGAGTCGCCGTGTATTTCTCTGAATTCTTGCACTCCTATTCTCTCTTTAAATATATTTTGTTTCTCATCTTTTAATTTCCACTGGTTAATTTTAGGAGTCGTACTTATTTTTCTTCTATTGAAATTATGCTTAAGGCATATATCCAATATAACTAATTTATATTAGGCAATTAAATTTTCTCTAGAGATAACTTTAATCTTTTTAATTTTTCAATTCATCTTTCTAATCATAAGAAAGTCAATTTGAGATTTATTATTCACAATTTAAATGTGACCAAGTGTTCTCTCTTTTCTTAAAAAATATATTAACAAGTATAAGGTCATATGCTATTGCAAAATTCAATATAGTTATTCATTCTTCATTTCTTATTCCAAACTCATAACGCTCATGCACTCTATCATATTCCTTATTTTTTCACTCCTACAAGCTCATTCAAATCTCCTCTTATTAGAATCATTTCGTTTGACGAAATTTTTTATAATACCTCATCTAGGTTTTCTCAAAATCTAAATCTAGTATCTTCATCTAATCTTGCTTAGGATACATATATATTAATAGTTTCTTTCGCCATCACTTTCTTGAAAGTCACAATCCTATCCTCTTTCTAACTATTCTTACTACTTCATCCTTTAACAAACTATCTAAAACAATGTCTATCCCATTTCTTATTTTAATCCTTATGTATCACAACTTAAAATCCAAATTCTCTATCACCTTTATCTTTTCTCTTACCCATTTTGTCTCCTATAAATACAATATTAATTCTTATCCTAATTATCATATCTACTACTTTCATTCTTTTATCGGTGAGCATTTTTACATTTCATATTTCAAATCTTAGACAATCAATTTTCTATATTCTTTTGCAAAAAAGTATATCGAATCAAACAAATTATAAATAAATACAAAGTTCATAAATTCATGTTGCCATACTGCAAGAAAACACATAACAACAAAATATACTAGGGTAAATTCATTAACAGTAAATACTACAATATAAAAATAAGGATAACATGTGTCATAGTATAATAAGTTCAAAACAAGAGAGAAAAGCTAATTAAACAGTTCATAAATAAATTTGTTTTTTTTTTTTAATGAACCTGCCCTGGCAAGCAGCCTGATCTGCCTGAAGGAGACAGTTCAAACACTAGGTAAAGCAGCAACTACCCAGACTGCTTTGCAAAACCATGCAACAAGCCAACTCTATGCATATGAACTCTTGTTGCATATGCCTTTAGTGTTCTTGTCTCACTAGAGGCATGGTTTATATGTTCGAATCTTCCTTTATCTTTCTAGGAGAAATCCTAGAAATGGAAATAAAAAATTCTAACTGAGAAGAAAAGCAACGACGAAACTAGACAAAAAAAAAAAGAAGAGGGAGAGGAGGAAAAAAAGACAAGGCATTTTACTTCAAAATATGCCTGCTCCTCTTCTTCATTTAATTCCTTTTATCTTTATTTGCCAACATATACCATTGTCACATGGAGCTGGTAGGATGAAACTAAGAATACACAACACTTATTTGTGACTGCAGCTGCAGCCGTGGCAAGTTCCTGGCAGATATGCAAGTGAACTTTGGTGGCAGCAGTGGCTATGAAGGTGGCAAATTTGATGGTCGAGAGAAACAATGATGTAATAAGATTTGATAAACAATGATAGACAAAAGTAGCTTCCAAATAACACAGTTCCAAAAGTCGCAATATCTACACCCTTACAGTTGATTTAAGTTTATTGATATTTTTTACGGAAAACTCCGTTGTGGCTGGTCCTAAGCCCGAATGAGAAAAGAGAAGGATTGTATTAGATTGTCAGCTAGTGTTGAACTTCAGCAAATCTCAATGAATGGATCCATCCAGATATTATGCTAAAGCTAGATTGTTCCCCAGAAGGAAACCATTATATGGTCCAACTGTAATGTCCCAGTAAGGACTGCTACATCTCTATGAGAACTTAGATGCAGTGTTAAATATGCAAGAATTCTCACACCATAAGTTGGATAAAAATAAATATTATAGAAAAACTAATTGTTTACGATTTGGAATATGAATATAGGAATGTTTACTGATAAACAATAAAAGTAATAGATACTATGATTAGAAGAAATATTAATATTTTGTATTTATAAGAGAAAGTGAATAGTAGAGAAGGCAAAGATGATTAAGAACTCAAATTTTAAGTTATGGTACATAAGAAAGTGTAGTACACGAAATAGAATAGCTATTGTTGTAGTAGTTCATTAAAGGATTAAGTAGTAGAAGTAATTTAAAAAAATGATAGAATTATAGCTCTCAAGATGGTGATAACAAAAGAAACTATTAATATAATTAGTATATATGCACCTCAAATAAGATTAGATGAAAACACTAAAATTAGATTTTGAGAAGATTTAGATGAGGTATTACAAAAAATTTCGCCAAACAAAATGATTTTAATAGGAGATTTAAATGGACACAAAGAAGAAAAAAATGTGAAATATAATAGAGTGCATGGAGGTTATAGGTTTGAAATAAATAATGAAAAAGAAAAAACTATATTAGATTTTGCAATAGCATATGAACTTACACTAGGTAATATGTTTTTTAAGAAAAGAGAAAAATATTTAATTACGTTTAAAAGTGAGAATAATACATTGCAAATTGACTTTCTTATAGTGAGGAAGAAGAATAGAAAAATTTGTAAAGATCCTAAAATTATTCCTGAAGAGAATTTAACTACCCAGTATAGATTGGTAGTATTGGTACGAACCTTAAGCATAGTATTCATAAAAGAAAAACATATATGACTCTTAGGATTAAATAGTGGAAGTTAAAAGATGAAAAACAAATATATTTAAAGAGATGATAAGAGTACAAGTATTAGAAGAAATACATAATGACTCAAAAATAACATGAGATAAGATGATATTAAAATTAAAAATAGTAGTCAAAGGTCTATTATGTGAGTTAAAAGGATATGCACCACCAAGTAAGAATATTAGTGATGGAATGGGAAAATACAAGAGAAAATGAAAGAAAAACAAAAAGCCTATAAGATATTATACACTTGTAAGAATAAGAAAAACTTAAAAAAAAATATTCAATGGCCAAGAAAGAGACCAAAAAAATAGTAAGGCTAAGAATGAAATATTTGAATGCTCATATTAACAACTGATACAAAAGAAGAAAAAAAATATTTATAGAATAGCTAAAGATAGCTTGCTCAAATAAGATGCATTAAAGGTGAATGCAATAGAGTATTAGTGGACAATGAGAAAGTAAAAGAGTGATGAAAAAGATATTTTGAAAAGATTTAGATGAGGTATTACAAAAAATTTCGCCAAACAAAATGATTTTAATAGGAGATTTAAATGGACACATAAAAACAAAAAAATGTGAAATATAATAGAGTGCATGGAGGTTATGGGTTTGAAATAAATAATGAAAAAGAAAAAATTATATTAGATTTTGCAATAGCATATGAACTTATACTAGGTAATACGTTTTTTAAGAAAAGAGAAAAATATTTAATTACGTTTAAAAGTGAGAATAATACATCGCAAATTGACTTTCTTATAGTGAGGAAGAAGAATAGAAAAATTTGCAAAGATCCTAAAATTATTCTTGAAGAGAATTTAACTACCCAGCATAGGTTGGTAGTGTTGATACGAACCTTAGCCATAGTATTCATAAAAGAAAAACATATATGACTCTTAGGATTAAATAGTGGAAGTTAAAAGATGAAAAACAAAATATATTTAAAGAAATGATAAGAGTACAAGTATTAGAAGAAATACATAATGACTCAAAAATAACATGAGATAAGATGATATTAAAATTAAAAATAGTAGTCAAAGGTCTATTATGAGTTAAAAGGATATGCACCACCAAATAAGAATATTAGTGATGGAATGAGAAAGTACAAGAGAAAATGAAAGAAAAACAAAAAACCTATAAGATATTATACACTTGTAAGAATAAAGAAAACTTAAAAAAAAATATTCAATGGCCAAGAAGGAGACCAAAAAAATAGTAAGGCTAAGAATGAAATATTTGAATGCTTATATTAACAACTGATACAAAAGAAGGAAAAAAAATATTTATAGAATAGCTAAAGATAGATTGCTAAAATAAGATGCATTAAAGATGAATGCAATAGAGTATTAGTGGACAATGAGAAAGTAAAAGAGTGATGAAAAAAATATTTTCATCCATTTGCAATGAAGGTTTAGGTGATCAAATTAATTTAGGTAATTTAAGCAGGTTAAATGAACATAGAAATTTAAATTTTTATCATAAAATTCAACCTTCTGAAGTAGAGAAGGCTTTAAAAGGGACGCAAAATGGAAAAGCAGTCGGACCAAATAATATTTCGATAGAGGTATGGAAGTGTTTAGATAAGTAAGGTATTGAATAGCTTACAAAGTTAATCAACTTGATATTGAGATGAAAAAAATGTCAGATCAATAGAGGATAAATTCTCTAGTTCCTTTATATAAAAACAAAGGAGACATATAAAATTGTACAAATTAATGAATTATACCATGAAACTATGAGAAAAAGTAATAGAAAAAAGATTAACAAAGAAGATCATGGTGACCAAAAATCAATTTGAATTTATGTCGGAAAAATCGACAATAGAAGTTATACATCTTCTTAGACAATTAATTGAAAAGTATCGAGAATGAAAACAAGACTTACACATGATATTTATTGACCTTGAAAAAGCTTATGATAGTCCCAAGGGAAATTATGTGAAGAATTCTAAAGAAAAAAGAGGTTAGTGTAGCCCATATTAAAATAATTAAGGATATGTATGAGGAGGCAATGACGAGTGAAAATGTCAAAGAATTAATCGAAGCATTTCCCATAAAGATAAGATTATTTCAAGAATCAGCTTTAAATCTCTATCTTTTTACACTAATCATGGATGGACTCACTAGACATAGTACTATGGTGTTTGTTATTTACAGATGATATTGTTTTGATAGATGAGATACGTGAAGGAATAAATGATAAACTTGAATCTTGAAGATAAACGCTAGAAGTGAAAGGTCTTACACTTAGTAGAGTAAAGACAAAATATATGAAATTTAATTTTAACAATGTTAGATACAATAAGACAATTGTTACATTAGAAGATAATGAGTTGTTTGTAACAAAAAATTTTAAATATTTAAGATCAATTTTACAAAAGAAGAGAGAGATTGAGAGAGATGTCTTACATAGAATACAAATAGAATAGTTAAGATGGAGGAGAGGATCCAGTACTCTTTGTGATCATAAGGTACCTTTAAATTTAAGGAAAAATTTATAAAATGATAGTTAGACTTGCTATGTTATATGGAGAATGTTGACTATAACTTAAGCACATGAGCAGAAGATGAGAGTTACAGTGATGAGAATGTTAAGATGGATGTATGGACATACGAGAATGGATAAAATAAAAATGAGAATATTAGAACGAAAGTTGAGGTTGCACCTATTGAGAGAAAACTTCGGGAGACACATTTAAAATGGTACAGACACGTATTTAGACAATCGATAGATGCTCTAGTTAGGCGATGTAAAATTATTACAAATATATAAATCAAATGAGAAAGAAGAAAATCAACGATAAGATAAGATCAAATTTATTTAAATATAGATGATGATATAGTAGGGGATATAACCCAATGGTATAGGAGGATTTATATAGTCGATCCCACCTAGTAGGATAACGCTTGATTGTTGTTGGTGGTATTGATATTTTTTATAGAAATAGAATCTTCTCTTTGAGACAAGCATACAGTGTTAGATATCCAAGTTAAAAGGACAATACTTAGTGGCCATGCACCTAGAATGAAGATATGTTATTCAATTAAACCAATACACGTTTAGTTTCAAAAACAAGTCAAAATAACTGCTTCATTAATATCATCCAAAATTTCACAGAAAATCATCACGGGTCAAGGAGAAACAAAAAAAAATGTATTTTATTGACAATGAAACACGTGTGTGTATAAATGTGTGACTTTCTCTACCTATCGAACTTATGCTTAAAAGAACTTGTCCTTGAAAGTAACATTAATCTTTAAGGCACAATCATCTAAGTGGCTTTGCAAAAACAATGGGGAATAACTCCTAAAATCTAGGATAAACACATAATGAAACAAAGAAGAAAAAAATTATGATTGGTACAAACAGTCTTACTTTGTGTGCTAGAGTATACACCCAAAAAATTAATACAACAAAAACGAGAACACGTATGGATCATGGATGCGTAAGATGACAAGAAAAGATGATATAATTATACAAGAGAGATCAATTTGAAGTGGTTCCGATAATCAATTCAGTTGTATGTCTCTTTTGCCTTTTCTCATTTATATAATTTTATAAAATCAAAATCTGAATTAGAGTAATAAGGATATACTGGCATTTTTTAAAGAATGGAATTTTTTGTAACAAAAATTTCATGAATGCAATTTGAATCTAAATTTTCATTAAAAAAAAAATTTGAATTTGACAGATCCAAATTTAAATATTTTTTAAATATGAATTTGTGAGGTTCAAATTTCTATACTAAATTGTACAGATTCAGGTTTGGTACATATGAAATTATATTTTATAAATCTGAGTTTGAGTTTTCTAAAACTCAAATGTTCTAACAAAAAACCATAAAGATTTTTTAAATTTAAATAATTTTAATAAATGTATAGAAAATCCAAACTTGATTTACAAAATTCGAATTTATTAAAATTTGGATTATATTTTTTGTTAAAATTTATCATTGAAATTAAAATTTTATAACGAATTATAAATTGATTTTTTTTACTTCGATCAAAATGTAGATGGTAAAAAAAATTATTATAAGATGAGGAAGGGCAAAAGGGGCATACAATAAAAGTGTACAGTGAGTTTTAAAAAAAATCTCCCATTATAATTTTAATAAAAAGGGGTGTTCTTTTGATTTTTTTTCCTATGATAATATAAACATATTAAAGAAGCAAATATGTTTTATAGTGACAAGTTGAATCAATTGGAGATAAAGGTGAAAGTGCAAAGGAAGACCAAAGAAACTTCTAGCTAGAATAATTAAAAGTGATTAAGACAGGTAAACATCACTATGAGGTAACCTTGCATTACATATAGTTCAATGGAGGAAACACTAAATAGCCAACATAAATAGTTGAAGCTGATGAGGCTTAATGATAATGATAGTGGAAAAGCTTCTTATTTTTTTTCAAATACAACTGCCGAAAGAACTGAAAGATAAAACAAGAAAAATCTACTCTTAAGAAATTAGCAGCATCAAGCCCATTAGTGAATGCAAAACATAGATACACAAATCATAGTCACAAGGAAAGGAGAATTTTAAGGAAAAGAAAGAAAAGAATCCAAGGAATGGCGTGTTTTAGTGAATTCTGTGATGACAAATCCAGAAGATTATCCAAGACCAGCAATTCATTAAAAGAGCAAGATAGATTTGTGTAATAAGGAAGAAAGCCCAGGAAAATAGCATACCGCTGCACCCAATAGCGTTGTATATACATTCTTGGTCATAAGCCTACATGAAGCAGCTTGCAATGCTTTCTGTAATGCAAAAGGGATCAAGGATACTTTGTCATCAAACATTGTGCCCCCTTCAGAACCTGCAATACCCAGAATATTACTAGATTGTGTTATCGAATTATTTGGGACAATTTTCAGATGACCATTGGTAATGAGAGCACCCAAGAGACTGATGATTCCAACAACGACTCCATCACTATCATCAACATTGTAGACATTATTTCTAGCACTCTCAGCACTTATTGACAAACTGATGCCACCCAAATTCTTTAGAAGCTGATTCTCAGGAGCCAAAACCATTCTTTCCACATTTGCAGCCATCAAAACCTCATAAGGCCCTTGACCAGTGTCAAAGGATTTAGAACCAGTGTTATTGGCATAGGGCTCCTTTTCTCCAGATAATTCTGATTGTGCATCCAGACTAGGTTCCAGGACTGAATCCTTTTGTAATACAATAGCAACTTTATCACTTTCATCAAAACTAGAAAATATACAACGGTTCCCAATTTTTACTTCTTGTTGCAGAAGAACAAGTAGTGTTTCTATTCCGCCACAAGATATGAAAGCTTGTGCAAATGTGTTAGCCCGAGATGTATTTGGCTGCACAACCAATCTATAGAATAAGTGCAAAACCCTAGCAACCTGGGAGACAACAGATTATCGACCAAAACAATTGATCAGTTTCAGATCAAAGGCTTATTTAATTTTAAAGCTCCAACACAACAAAAATCCTTTTTTGAAAAAAATAAATGAATTTTTTTCTTGATATTAAAAATACTTTCTTAGAACAATTCAAAAGCAAATACCTTGTTATGAACTTATTGTTAAGTATTCTTTCAGGGCGTCTTTGTAATATTCAACATGATTAATAACATCAACATATAAATGTAGGTAGTAGGGGAGCTACCTACTGTTGAGAGAAATAATTCCATGAAACAAGATAGATTAGGGTATCAAAGTTGTCATTCTTCCTCGTGTAGTTTTTCCTCCATGCCTATCATATGCACGACATCTCCATCTACAAGAGCCATATTTGCTGGAAGCTCTCCTTTTCATCCACTTTTCATTCGATGTGTTTTGTTCCTGACTCTATTGCTCCGTCAATCCCACTAAGGAAAGGGTTCATCCAACTAAAAATCAATCCTTCCTAATGTAATCGGTGACAAACACCCTCTTTCAAACACTAGCACTGACATAGAACCTCTCTCCTTCCCCCTTCCCCCTTCCCCAAGCAAGCACCTTCGAGTCTTCGTCATTGCACAAGCACTATTGGCATCACATCAACATCTCGCAAAACCACCATCTTGCAAGCATCTTCGGCATCACAATCTCACAGAACACTAGCTCAACCTCCTTCATCCACCAGATCCTCTATGTTGAAACCCCGTCTCCTCCCTCCATGTCAGCTCCTCTATGCTGAAACTACTCTAAAACCTTATGGTAAGTCCATCTCGACACCTTCGGCACTAACACTGATGTTCTCCCTTGGCTCCTTTCCAGTACACCTTTGGCACTGATATAACACTAGCAACACCATCTCGAGATGATTACGGATCGAAATTTTGGCTTGGCTAGAGTTTTCAACCCTTGGTTACGTTTTCTTGTTCTAGGCATCCTCGCACGAATTGTGATCTTCCTCACCCTAGCTTTCCTCCATTGCCTCCTCTTGAATCCACACTACCTTCTCTCAACTCCAAGCATCCACACATGAGCTTCTCTCAAATGTGTTTGCAAGCCATGAATGCATTACACTGTTGTCATGTGACACTTTGGACTCCAAGCAACAAAGGCAGCTTTGCATTGTTGTCATCAAAATTATTGGACTTCAAGCAAAGAAGGCATTGTCTATCCATGCCCTTGAGTTCGTCAACCACAGCTCAACTGGATTGGGACACTAGCATATTTATATTCAAAATTCCTCTTTTGCATATTTATTTCCATTGTCTACCTCAGTCTTGGTCATTTATTATCCTTCCATGTTTACAAATTTGTGTCCCTTCCATGTTTGGTGTCTCTTGAGCAAAATTCTTCTTTCTTCCAAAATCTCATAAGAACCTTGTTTTTGCCCCATGTACCATCACTTCTGACACACCTTTTCCTCTCTATGATTGCATGAGATTGTTTTTTGCCTTTGCACTCACCTCTATCGTCCTTTCTTCCACCTTAACATCAATTACTCCACATTCATTCCATTTCCAATGTACATTGTGATATTTAACTTTTTATACATAATTCATAATAGTTAGTAACAGTTATTATAAATTACAAGTTTTGCATTTGATTGTATAACCATTTTATAGTTTCTATGAATTATAGGTTTCTTTTATAATTTAATAATTCTATTGGCGAAGTTCTTTATAGTGTGGTTCCCTACCTATCGCACTCTATATTTTATAACTTAAATTATAGTTTGACTTTATAATGAAACTACTATAACAATCTAAAACCCTCAAAATCTTTAAAGATATAAAATCCCTAAAACCCAAAACGAACTGAACAACCAAGTTTAGTTTCGAGTTTTTTTAAATTTATTTGGATACAGATCCAAATATTGGGATATTTTTAAAACCCAGAAATTTTTTTTTTTTTTTAATTACCCAACTTATATTCACAGTTAATCAAATCTCACTGTCACACTAGGGAGTACTCCCAACTTCATTAGCTCCAAGCACTCGCCTTTATTTTAGATGTGAGAGCCTTTGAGCATATTTCTAGTAACGAATCATCCTTCTCAACTCTCAAATCACATCAGTGTCTCACAAATGTCACAATAATTAACTAATCTCAATCATTAGTAAGGACATTGGTGCTGCCTCTTTTTCACTCATGGTTAAATTATCTGTTACTTTTTTCATACCTTAGTGTTTTTTTTTTTAGTTTACTATCCATTAGTAAACTCACTAAAGCATTGAATTGTTCTCGCATTTGACATCACTCTTGTCTCTATTCAGAATTCGAGGACGAGCAAGGTGATTGGCATCAGGCATGAGTCTTGAGAACTATACAAGTTGGATATGCCTACCTCAATTTGTAGTCATCTTGGACATCCCACTCTACAATCCCTAAAAGTTATAGTTCCTAGTCTTTTCGAGTTTTCAAATTCTTGAAAGTGAGTGGTATCAATTGGTAAATATGTTAAGTCGTCTTTTTCCAATGGTATTCGTAGCAAGTGTGTACACCCTTTGCTTTGCTGTTTTCTAATGAATAGCGATCTTATTTCTCTATTATTCCTTTTTTTATGCTAAAATTAAGAATCAATTTGGTACTTCTATCAAGAGTTTACCTAATGATAATGCCAAAGAGTCCTTTCCTCATAAATTTTAGTACTTCCTCTCTAGTAATGGTATGCTCTTCTATGCCTTTAAGGTGACATTGCATTCAGTGTTTATTATCTCATCAACTGCATGCCATCATCCATACTTCATGGGCATATTCTCTTTACTATCCTCTTTCTACAAGATGTCAAATGTTTTTTTGCGCCATAGGAGTTCAGTTGCACTTGTTTTGTCTTACCTCGTATCTCCTAGACATAATAAATTACCCTACTAGTCTCTAAAATGTATCTTTCTTAGTTTCTCTCATCTATAAAAGGTTGATCATGGTTATTCTCCAGTGTCACGTCGTGCCTCTATCTCCGCAAATGTGGCTTCCTTCAGTTAAATCCCTTCTTCCCCTCACATTAACATGGCTTCCTTGAGTTGACTCCCTTCACATTAACATTTACTAGAGGTGATCCAGGAGATTCTCTCAGTTCCCATGCGATCATCAAATTTCAAACTATTCCAATTGATCCTTCCCCTCCAACTCTGGGTATACCACCCCCTAGATGCACCTCCTTCCACCACGCCACTATTGAAGATATAATGGTGCAGATGGCAACCTCTTGGGTGTGCTGTTCAAGAGGAGACCGGACTGGCATATAAACTAAAGAAATCACTATATCGCTTAAAACAATCTCTAAGAACTTGGGTTTGAAAGTTTGCTCAACTCTTATTTAGGTTGGTATGCAGTAGTGTGACATGTCATTTGGTGCTTTATCTCGCCTAAATCAAGAAGCATATCTTTCTTATTGTATATGTGGATGATTTCTTCATTCCGGGTGACAACTCCATTAGAATTATAAAGTTAGAGACTTATCTTTATCAAACACTTTCATACTGAAAACTTAAGGGGGCGTTTGGCAGCATTCTCATTTTCTGTTTTCTGAAAAACTGAAAACAGTTTTTTTCTTTTCTGTTTTCCTGTTTTCCAAAAAATTCTCTCTCAGAAAACGGAGATGGAAAACGCCAACCAAACGCGTTTTCTCAGAAAATGAAAACAGAAAATAGAAAATTTTCTCTCTACCAAATGCCCCCTAAGTGATTGTAAGTATTCCTCATCTTTGTCACGGCTCACTTAGAAGGTATTTATATCTCTCAACACATGTATTGGATATGCTCAAGAAGGTTGGAATGGCAGGGACAAGAAAGTAGATAATCCTATTGATTCTAGTGTAAGGTTACTACTAGAGCAAGGAAGCTTCTAACCCACCCAGGGAAGTATAGAAGGCTGATGCAGAAATTGAAGTATCTCCCACAATCAATGTGATTAGTCAGTTCCTAGAAAACTCACGCTATAATTATTGGCTAGCTGCCTTAAAAATTATACAATGCCACAAGAAGCTCCAACAAAAGGTATACTATTATGTGATCAAGGTCACCTTCAGAATGTTGGCTATTCTGATACAAACTAGGCAGGCTTCCCCATAGATAGGCGAAAAGTAAAAAAATAAGTTGGGGTAAAGGTCAATTGCAGAAAAATAAAGGGCCATGGATTGGAGTGTCGACCCATGCTGTCCGAAACGGATGATTTTTACCATTTCAATACATATCCGACACCCATACCAATTCAGCACTGAAAGTGGAAGCGGCCTCATGAAGGCTTCCATTAGGTCACAAGGCCACCAAGACCTTGCAACAACCACGCAGAGGCCTCCATGAAGTCACAAGGTCGTCACGATCTCGAGACAGCCTCGCCTGGCCGCGACCAGTTTTGTTTTCTTTTTCTTTAATTTTTTTTAGGTTTAGGCTTTTTATTTTATAGGATATGTATAGGGTTTAGAGTTTAAGATTTAGGACAGTAAATTTTTTCCCCTTTCCATTTTTTTATAAATTAATAATTTTTCTCTGGTAATTTCTTTCTCTCTTTCATATCGTTTCTTCTCCTCCTTCATTTGTTTACAAAATAAACAACAAAGACTAAGAATAATTACATAGACTATAGAAAAAAAAATTCTGTAAAAATAAAGGGGAAGACAAATTCTTAGAAAAAGTATCTATAGCTATCAAATACTAATAAAAATACCTTTTTATTAATATATTTTATATTTAAAAAAAAACATCGAAATCATATCGACACAACACTATATGGTGCCAAAACATAAACCAATACTCCAGCATGACCCAAAATTTTAAACCTTATATAGGGCTACGACCTTAGCAACCTACAAGCTCAATGGGGTGAAACATTTAATGACTAATTTAGGTTACAACCCTACAAAGCCGATGAAGTTATATTGTAACAATCAAATTGCAATACATAATATTTCATGAAAGGGCAAAAGATACAATGATTGATTGTCACTTCATTAAAGAGAGGAGATATAATCTAGTAAGATCATTGCTTCATTCATTAGTGTTAATGAACAAATTAGCTAACAAGTTGGGTTTCAATAATACATTAGTACCAACATTACGGAATGTTATAGACTTGTATTCTATGGGGATGTCTTTGTAATATTCCATATGAACAATAACATCCATGGTTTGAAACCTAGTACCATGTTATTTCGATAAACTACGGAAAGTAGATTCTACTCGGCATAGACGATATCATCAATGAATATCATTTCAATTCCAAAATTCGACACTCTTTAGTATGCTAAAAAAGAAGTTGAAATGAATTGAAACAATGTTGTTGTTTTATAGCTTGTCTCCATATAAAATAATGTTAAAATCATACCATTCTAGCTGGAGAGTAAAGTTTAAACCTATTATATAGATGTCTTTTCTTTTTCTTTTTTTTTTTACTTCTTCATCACCCTTCTCCACTCACGTCCAATTCGCCGCTAACACCACACACTAGATCGGTATGATACCAAAATGTTCCAATCAAAGACTAAAAATCCTACACGACTAGAGATTCTAAGCCTTAACAATAATAATATGTAGTAAAAAGGTTACCTAGGTTTGAGAGGGATAATCATCCCTAAACTAACAAAACTAATAAAGTAACATATTTCAACACAGCAAAAACGAAAACAAAAGTGAAGTATCTACCATTATCAAGCAAAGGACAATTATTAAAACAGTGGAACCTAAAATCTTATGACTCGGCAATTAAACAAACATTGATTGTCCTACCATACAAAGCATAGTGCAGGCACTGCCGAGCAGGTTCATGAACATACCTGATTGGGTTGTGGACAGTCAATCATAAAACCAATCAAACACCGAACATCAACACCTGCCAATGAAGGTGATGCAGCACCTACTAAAAGCTCAATAACCACTAACAGCTCATCAATGAGAGCATTCACTTCACCAATAGGTCTTGATGTTCCATTAGGAGAAAAAGTATCGACTGAATCTTTCTCTCTAATAACCCAATAGCATCTTCTACAGCCATCAAGAAGCATTTGCAGAGCATTTGCTTCCCTCATGACAGATGCTTCTGTGAATACCATATCTGAAAGCGAAGAAAGAAGTTTTTTTTGCAAACCATAATTGCACCGACTCCACAGCTTCAAATCCAGTAGCAAAGTCCTAAAAAGTTGAACTTTAAGTTTTTGGTCATATCTTTGACAGTGACATAGTGACACAATAGCAGCAACAAGTTCCTCGGCACTAGATACATGTTGCTTCCCAAGTGCCATTTTAGAAAGAGACTGTAAAAGATGATGCAAGATTCTTGACAAAAGTTCAGGTGCTCGGGTTCGACATAACTCTTCATTATTTCCAGGATGTTGGATGGCAATTGAGATAATTCTGAAAATATGGGCAGAGAGGGACGTAGTTGCAAGTGACAAAGCAAAATCACCAAGAATAGGTTCCTGGCTTTCTTTCTCCACATTGCTTACTGCCATTGGAAGCAAAGCCATTGGACCACCATAGGCTAAGGCCCATAAAGCTTCAGCTGGACGCAGGCGAGAAGCAACATAAACCTGCCCAAGGACCTCAGCAGGTCGACGATGAAAACCTGCAGATTACAGCATACAGAGTTAACAGCTTGAGAAATGAATGAGAAATCGAACAGAGAAGCAAATATCTCAAATGAGTAAAATAATTAATAATCACTAAAATTTACTTTATTTACAATGGACTGGTAAGCAGACACTGATACAATGAAGGATGAAAGAACAACTATACTATAAGATCAAGAAAGTAAATCAAACTGATCTAGAAGACTATATAGCTCAATTTGAACTATCAATGAAGACCCTATTGTGGTTAATAATATGTGGTTTCATTTTTCAGAACTATGAAGGTGATAATGTAATGGCATGATTTAGTAAGATAGATATTAAGTGTTTAATTTCACTAATCGCAGGCAAGAAAAAATTGGATTGTAGTAGTTAATGTAGAAGAAAATATAGGTTTGTCTTATTAGATGATACAAATCTGCAAAAGGATCATCAACAAAAATTGTAATAATCTCCTAGATCGCTCTAGCAAATTATCTCATAAATAGTTTAATGATTAAGCTGAGTTTTAACTGAATTATATAGTTTCCTTTAATTGTTTTTAATGTCCTCTCAACAATTGCTACTTAATAAAATCATTAAGAAAGGTTCGGAAAACTGTGCAGCGATACACAGATAGAAAAACATAAAATGTCTAAATCTGCAATAGTTTGGATTTTCTTAAAAGGCAGTCCAGTGCATGAATCTCTCGTTAATTTGGATTCCGGAAAAGATTCTATTGTACGCAGCTTTATCCTGTTTTACAAGAGGTCATTTCCGTGACTCAAACTAGTGATCTCTAGGTCACACAGTAGTAACTTTACTGTTGCATTAAGGTTCCCCTTCAAAATATTTAAGCCCCCAAGTTAGTAGTATTTCACTCATCTAAAATTATGAAAGTTCTTTATCTACTAAAATTCTCAGTGACACTAAATTAAAGGTTTATAATGTGTCCTACTTAAGGTATGGCATCCGATCAAGATCCAAACTCATAACTTAGCCATGGTTCAAAATCTCACGTTTTGCTAAGTGATGATCAAAATATACCATTCTAACAAAGCAAATCATGAGTAATCTCTCCTATGCTCATGTTAATTGTGTCGATGAATATCGTTCCATACTAACTACAAATTGCTACGCTTTGTGTCCTTAAGTACATGTCAAGATAAATTCAAGTAATTTTATTAATTTTTCAACTTGTTTCCCAATTTATAATTCAATTTATTATTTAATTAGTATAGGCTTGTTTTTATAACTAAACAAGTGAAAAAAGATATTACTGAGTAAAATTCATACTAATTCTTTTGAGAGCAAGAGGACTTTGAATAACTTCTTTACACCAACTCAAAACAACTTTGTACAACTCGCAGACATCTTCCACCAATGAAGGAACTTCTACAAATGATGACTCAATACAATTCAATTAAGTTCTCTGCAGCTCACAAAGAGTTACATCAAGGCTGCAAGAGTACAACAAATATTCTCTTTATGAATAAGCTTAGGAAAATTAAACTCTCAAACTTCTCCTTCCCCCACCACTAATTCATCATACTCATTATTGTTGGACCTTTGACAAAATGTTGAAACAATCTCGTTTCATCTATTATCAAAAACTCCAGGTTGAAACGAGATTTTAAACCTTTAAATTCAGGATCATCTCTAATTAGGGCATGTGAAGCCAAATGATGGCTCTGCTATCACATAGGTTGGACTTTGCAAATTCCTCATTGTAGATATACTTTGACACCATATGTAATAATCTAGTGAAATAATAGGCCTAATGAATTGCCTAAATATTTAAGTCTAAATTAATAGTAATAAGCTGGTCTAAGCTTATAAACTCTCTTCATTAACCATAAAGTGTCATATTTCAATTGGTTTAGAGTAGGGTGTTTATGTTAGCTTCAATAAATTAAGATGTTGATTATGTATAAATTAATAAT
Organism: Wurfbainia villosa; assembly: GCA_025175895.1. Lineage (NCBI taxonomy): Eukaryota > Viridiplantae > Streptophyta > Magnoliopsida > Zingiberales > Zingiberaceae > Wurfbainia > Wurfbainia villosa. The sequence continues at coordinate 69,486,737 of CM046003.1, read as the reverse complement.
TAAGCACATTGACAAGGCCACATAGTACAGATTTGCCAAAGGAGCAAACTAGAAATCGCACTAACAAGAATTTCTTGCAATTAAATTTAGTGCTAAATTAGTAATTTTAAAACTTCGGGACAAGAAGTTTAAGTCTTAATTGGACTTAGCAATTCGTGTCATTTACTTTTCCTATTGTCTATGGAAATTTGTATTTTGACTATCTAGAAACACTGATGTAACTAACAAAAATCAAGGCTCGTGCAAATGAATAGTGTTGCCAAAATTACAGTATGAAGATAAAAAAATGAAATTGCTAGTCATTCTAGTCATTTCTAAATTGTTTGATCTGTTACTAAGTTTTAGTGCACCCTCTTCATCCTTGTCACATATCATTCACGAGTTCATTACCAATGGTCTGTCTGTTGTTACTGCCTGACTTCTATGAATATGGACAATGCTGCTTTGAAGGATTTGGTGGCAGATTAGAGTATTAGGCATTATGCCCTATTGGTATGTTTTTGTGTTTAGTGCAGTAAAGGGAAAGAAAACACCCTCCCCGTGAATAGTATGTAGATGTGTATGAACAAAATTAGTGAACAAGGTCCTCATCCCCTGTAATAGGACATACTAATCAGCCCAACCCATAGAACCATGTCCTATCAAGAGTTGATGCACGGTGGCAATCATCAATGTGTAGCAAAATAAGTCTACCTAATTTGTGAAAGCTGACAAGTGTGAATAGCTTTGAACAATCAAAACTAAAGAACAAATCTACAATAATTCATTGATTGAACATTATTCAGGATATGATGCAAGGGATTGATTGAAACGCAAGTGATGTCGTAGCAATAGCCTACCATCATCGGCAATAAATACCATGCTCCAGAAAGGATTACAAAGGTAAGCAAGTATAAGCTAAATTTGTATTATTTAACAATTGAATGCAAATATGACACTAAATTTATTTCATCAATTGTTGCAGGTCCAATGAAGGCGGGGAGTCAATCACCAGGACAGAGAACTAAGACAAGGTGAAGCTCCTAGTAGACTTCTAGGATGCTAGGGGGGAACCAAAAACACATCAGACCAGGAAAATTGTGATTGGTCTATAAGTGTAAAATGTTTTAGATAGATCAAGTACACTAAAGTTGCCAGCAATAACTTTATAGTTAAGTGTACTTGGTATGGAGCAATGCCAAGATGATTGACCATTTGGAAAGATCCTACTCAATAATATTAAAGTGTTACCAAAATAAGATTCATCAAATATGAATCCAATAAGGTACAAATAAAGGATGAAGAAATAAAGAAACGATGAAAGAGGTATTTTCGTAACTTTTTAATGAAGGTTTAAATGATTACTTAAGTTTAAGAATTTTTAAATTTTCATCAGAGAATTCAAAAGTAAAACAAGTATTAAATAAGATGCAAAATAAAAAAGTAGTTGGATCGGATAATATTATGATAGAAGTACAAAAGTATTTAAAAAAATAAGATATTGAATGGCTTACGAAATTATTCAACCTAATATTGAAAACGAAGAAAATGTGTGATCAATGGAGGAAGGTACTCTAGTTCCTTGCATAAAAACACATGAGATGTACAAGAGGGTGAGAATTATATAGACATTAATCTAATGAGCCATACCATGAAACTTTAGAAAAGAATAATAGGAAAAAATAAAAATAAAAAAAGAGATTAAGGTGACCAAAAATCAATTTGAATTTATACACGAAAGGCTGGCAATTAAACCAATACATTTTATTGGGCAACTAATTGAAAAATATTTTTTAAAAACTTACACATGGTATTCATTAATCTAGAAAAAGTTTATGACAGAGTCTCAAGCATTAAGGGAAATTTTAAAAAAAAAATGTTAGCTATGAACCGGGCACACAAGCAGAATACAAAAGTCATAAAGACGATGATTGTTAAGGTGGATGTAATACAAGGATAGACATAAGAAATGAGAATATTAGAGAAAAAGTCAAAATTGTGTCTATTGAGAAAAAACTCCAAGAGACGCGTTTAAGACAGTGGTGTGTACTTAGGCGACCAATAAATGTCTGAATTAGACAATGTGAGACCATGACAAATACGCACATTAATCGAAGAAGAGAAACCAAAGAAAACTTAGTTAGCAATAATAAAAAAAAATAAAATTCATTTAAATATAAATATAAATGAAAATATAGTAGGGGATTGAGCCCAAAAGCATAAAAGAATCCATGTAGCCAACTCTATTTAGTACGATAAAGGCTTGATTGTTGTTGTTGTTGATAGTTTAGATGTTCATGATTTGACACGTGATGATATCTACCTATATGATAGACAAACCATGTATAGGGAATTCTTCCTTATGTAACTCATGCCAAGCACCAAGTCGAGGAGAGATGGGGAACCCAACTATTGTTGATTGGAACAACAGGAAATGGATAAGATAATAATTGATTGATTGATCCTACCGAGTAATATTCCAGTGAGATACACATTAGCGAGTATAGAGTGTTGGGTGGAATATTGTTCGAGCTACCCAATTATTTGATAGTCATAGCCACATTAGAGTGGACATAAGGTGTCAGTCCTCTGCCAATGACTCGACTAAGTGGCAAGCCTAGCTTCTCTAGACCCTTTTGATTGGAATAGTATAGCAATAGGCTAAACTATTTTTCACCGAAACTAGTTTACAGATATGAGCACTTGAGCACACAAATAGAACTATTTTTCACATATAAACATCTTCTCTTGCTCATATTTTCTTTCGCCTACAAGCTTTAAGTGTCATGGTCAAATTGATTGCACCAGGTTTTAAGGATTTCTAGGTTTACTCAATAGATGGGTATGGTTCAATTTGTTATATCATGCTTTGACACTTATATTGTTCTTTATAAGACTGCATGCATCTATGTGATATCTACCAAATGGTATATTGTAGACTAGACAAACAGTGCCAATAGGGGTTTAAAACAAAGTATGTCTATTGTTAGGGCAATCTCTTGCCATGATTAGGTTTTGATGTGTGTGGCAAAGGGTTTAAGTTAGTTTGTTATGTTGATTTGATATATGCGTTGAAGTCGTGCAAGACTTAGTAATTCGCACATGGAGCCGTGGCGAGTTTCACATCTCATGACTCGGTCCTTGAGTCGGTGAAGGATTGCTTTGCAGAAGCCGTGCGCTTGGAGCATCCGAGGGACCGCCGGACGAGAAGCTTGGAGTGAAGCCGGAGGAAGTAGACTTCGAGGCAAGAGACGCGAAGGAGCATTGCAGAGCCGTGCGCCTGATGCTGCCGAGGGACGTGGTCGAGAACGAAGAGAACTTCGAAGGCGAGGGACTCCGAGGGATGAGTGAGCGAATGTAACCCGGGAAGGGGTAGTAGCTCGTAGGTGAAACTTGGTCATTTGGCTAAGTGTCGGATGGGATTTCGAAACACGGCCGATCCATGGAATGGCGATCATCGCTCTCAATCGATCGGTTAGGTTGGTGTCCGACTCATGGGCATTTGGCGCAGCGATCGGATCATGGGTAGCGATCGTGCTGTCGGCATCGATCGGCTAGAGACGGCGATCGATGACCGTGACGCGCACGAGAATGGAGTCGATCTCGCGGAGCACTCGGTGATTGACATCGATCGGTGATGGGTGGCATCGGTCGGTGATGCAATCTGGATGGATAGAATCCAGCGTGGAAAGCGGCAGATTATTGGCGGCGGCGGACCGGTCGGTCGATCGAGGGCATCAGTCGACCCATCCTCTTCCTCTATAAAAAGGAAGAGGATGGGGCTTTGGGAGGAAAATGCTTGAACGCCCAACTACTCCCAAAGTGCCCTAAACGGTATTCCACTCTTCTACTTGCTCTAATCTTCATTCTATTGTAGAAGAGTGGTCTTGATTGTAAAGGTTACCTCCACCTAGCTTGGTGCAAAGGAGAGACCAATAGTGGATTGGTTTTGGCGGAGTGATTCACCGAGGACGAATCGGGTCGTGGATTAGCGGCGTAGCCGTGAACCACGTTATACCATCGTGTTAGCGTTTGTTTTATTGTTTATCTTTTGCTTTGTCTATTTGTATTTGTATATTCCGCTTGCGCTAATCTTTTGTAGACGAGCAATTTACGACATCCATTGGAAGAGGGCTATTCACCCCCCTCTAGCCGGCCAATCGATCCCCAACAAGTGGTATCAGAGCAAGGTTGATTGTCACCGGACTAACCGCTACAACAAGCTCTACATCAAAATGGTCGGCTCCAACATCCATCCACCGAAGTTTGAAGGAGAATTCGCTTGGTGGAAAAAGCGAATGGAGGTATTTTTCGAAACGGATTTTGATATCATGATTACAATGGAATCCGATTTCGTTTTGCCTAGGGATGAAGGGAAGCGATAGAAAATCTAGGTGGACCCAGCAAAGAGAAGAGCACCTTGCAAATTCAAAAGTCAAGCACCATCTTGATGTGCTCCCCAACAAGAGATCAACCGAATTGGGAATGCTCAGTGTCAAGGAGATGTGGGAGAGATTGGTTGAAACTTCGAAGGCACTTCGGAAGCCAAACTTGCAAGGAGAGACCTCCTCCGCTCCCAACTATCAAATATCAAATTGGAAAAGGGAGAAAAGGTAACATCATTACATTCTAGGTTTAAAGAAATATTAATTGGGCTAACAAGTGTAGGAGAAAAGCTCTCCAACCGGGATATGGTAATGAAGGCCATAGATGCCTTCGGTCCTCAAGATGGAGCTCCATAGTGGACTCATTTTATATCTCCAAGAACTTAGAAGTAAGCACCTTGGAGGAATTCTTCTCAACCATGGAGCTTCATGAAACAAGGCTTGAAGATATACAAGAAGAGCCAAGAATCCAACCTTCAAGAGGAGTAGCTTTGATAGCAAACAAGGGGAAGAAGAAGATAGAGATCCCCTCCTCCTCCGATGATGAAGCCTCTTCCTCCTCCTCCATGAATAGCACCGAAGAAGCCTATATGGTAACGAGGGTAAGACGTGCTTTAAAAGGTTTTAGATTTAATAAATCTAATGATAGGAATAGAAGACAAAGGGGGAAAATCATTTGCTACAATTGCCAAGGAGAGGGACACATAAGGGATAATTGTCCCCTCCTAAACAAGAGCAAGGAAGAAAAGAAAAAGAAGAAAGAAAAAAAGAAGAAAAAGGGGAACAAGAAAAAGGAAGAAGAAAAGAAGGCAAAGGAAAAGGGGAAGGCCAAAGCATTCAAGGTCAAGACATGGGATGATCCTTCTTCCTCTTCCTCATCCGATGAAGAAGAGCATGTCTACTCCAACCTTGCATTGATGGCTTTCGACGACTTGGATTGCTCCTCCACTGAAAATGAAGAATCAAACTCAAGTGGAGAGAGCTCAAGTGAAGGGGGAGCATCTACATCATCCTCATCCGAAGAAGAGGATTTGATAAGTGAGGTAACAAATCTACCCCCTAAGCAAATTATGTCTATGATTTCTAGCCTCACTAAGGACTTATTTAGAGCTAAGAAGAAGAACAAAAGCATGCTAGATCAAATTAAGGACTTAGAAGATAAACTAGAAAAAGCATGCTTAAATGATGAGAATATTTCTTCTAGCTTAAATGATGCATGCTCACAAGAATATATGTCATTTAATGTTAGTGATGCATGCATGGATGAAAATAGGGCTCTAAGGGAAAAGGTAGATTACTTGACAAAAGCCCTAGAAAAATTCACTATTAGCTCAAACACCTTGAACATGATTATAGGGAGCCAAAGAGCTAGCTTCAATAAGAAAGGCCTAGGATACAAAGAAAAATGAAAAGGCCTATAAATGCCTAATTGCTAGGGGACAAGATAAGAAGAAGGTAATTGCTAGGAAATGGATCCCCAAGGAGTATCTAGTGAACCTCATAGGCAAGAACTTATTTTGGGTTCCAAAATCCATCCTTAAGGGTTAGAAAACCCATAGGGTAGTCAACCATATACAATTGACCTATATCATATTTTGGTTGACTTAAGATGGCGGGACAACATTTTTAAATAGTGTTAGGTGATGATAACGTGCCTATAAATTGATAATAATGCTTAAATCATGATGATTAATGTAATTACTATATATATTTGTAATCATGATTTATGATTTTGAAATTTGGCACATAATCATGAGAAATAGGGTTAAATCATGTTTTAGGTGATATTTTGCTTATTATCATGATATAATACCTAATGCATGATAACAATTCAATGAATACATGTATTTCATGATCATAATGTAGAATTAATATATACTTTAACGATCATGAGGATTGTTAGGGTCGATACTTAACCTCGATAGAATCGCATGAATATAATGGTTAAGTATATACAAATACCCTCTAGATGCATCTCACACTCACCATAGGCTACTTGATTGAAAACTTAGCATGGGTGAGATGTTAGATGATACAAATGTCCACTAATGCTTATGGCATTTAAATGGTCATTTAAAGTGTCAAAATAGCAATAATAGACCAATCATGGGGAAGGCTTATGTTTAATTCATAGACATATTGCCCAAAGATTATGGTTGGATATTTCATATGTTTTCAAAACAATTTCTTACCTTAAAATACATGTATTCATGTTTTGAAACAATTGGATGCAAAACTAGGTGTTAAACTTGATACTATCATGATCAAAAACCTAGTAGTTTTTAAACCTTTTGGATTTTTGGCAAATACGTGAAAATATAATGATTTTTCATGAAGAAATATTTTTCACTGATAAAGAATCTTAAAAGAAATGTGTTCCCCAAATTTCATGATTTTTCAAATTTTCTGGAATTTTTAATGCATTTCTGAAATTCGGTCCGAAAATCAGAAAGTTCGAATTATTGCACCGATCGTAGTCCGAACTAGATCACGGCCCAAATCGTAATAAGAAAGGCCGAATTCAGGTTTTAGACTAATTTTTGATATTTTCCTTCTATTAGACTTGATGCCATGAGTTTATAACTTAGTGTTAATCTTTTTGATGGTGTTAAAGGGGGAGAAAATATTATGTTTAAGTTAATTATGATAGGGGGAGAATTTGGAGAGAGAGTTTCATGGATTAAGGGGGAGTTGCATGTTGTTATATCATGTTTATGTTTACATGCTTTCTTACCTTAGAAATTTTTATCAAATGTTTTTACCTAACTTAAACGGATTGCCACACATCAAAAAGGGGGAGATTGTTAGGGCAATCTCTGCCATTAGGTTTTGATGTGTGGCAAAGGGTTTGTTTGTTATGTGATTCGATACATGCGCTAAGTCGCAGACTTAGTAATTGCACGCATGGAGTCGCGGCGAAGTTTCACATCTCATGACTCGGCCTCGAGTGCGAAGGATCGCTTAGGGAAGCCGCGCTGAGCATCCGAGGGACCGCGGACGAGAAGCTCGGAGTGAGCGGAAGTAGACTTCGAGGCAAGAGACGCCGGCGAGCATCACAGAGCCACGCTACCGACGCCGCCGAGGGACGCGCCGAGAACGAAGAGAACTTCAAGGCGAGGGACTCCGAGGGACGAGAGCGAGCGAATGTAACCCGAAGGGTAGTAGCTCTTAGGTGAAACTCGTCATTCGCCAAGTGTCGATGGATTTTCGACACCACCGACCGCCACGGAACGGCAATGATCGCCTAAGTCGATCGGGTTCGATCGTGTCCGACTACGGGTATTAGCAGCCCGATCTTACGGATCGGCGATCGTTGCCGACATCACCGACCGCTAAGGGACGGCAATGATCACGACACCGCGCACGGCACGTAACGGAGTCGATTCGCTGAGCACTCGATCGATCGACATCAATCGACCGATGTCATCACGATCGATGCTAATACCGCTGGATGAATCCAACGTGGAAAGCGGCCGTTATCGGGCAACGCCACGCGACCACCGACCGCCTCGTGTCAACGGAAAGAAACCCTCTTCCTCTATAAAAAGGAAGAGGATGGGGCTTTGGGAGGAAAATGCTTGAACGCCCAACTACTCCCAAAGTGCCCTAAACGGTTTTCCACTCTTCTACTTGCTCTAATCTTCATTCTATTGTAGAAGAGTGATCTTGATTGTAAAGGTTACCTCCACCTAGCTTGGTGCAAAGGAGAGACCAATAGTGGATTGGTTTTGGCAGAGTGATTCACCGAGGACGAATCGGTCGCGGGATTACGCACAGAGCCGAACCACGCTATACCATCGTTATTGCTGTTATTGTTTATCTTTTGCTTGCTTTATTCAGTATTTGTATATTCTCCAAGGCTAATCTTTTGTAGACGAGCAATTTACGACATCCATTGGAAGAGGGTTATTCACCCCCCTTTAGCCGGCCAATCGATCCCCAACACCTATAGCAAGTCTAGTCAAGCAAGAAACAGATCCTTAGTTACTAATACGTACATGTCATAGTAATTTCATATAACCTACAATATTGACTTATTTTTCGTAAATGCATGCATAGGTGGTTGTGGCATTTAATATCTTATTGGTACGTTCATGTTTTATTTTTATTTTTTTAAAAAAAAGTTCCCATACATCCACTTTCGTTGATTTTTAAGATTATTTTATATTTCCTCTTGATGGTTTAGACTTCAAAAAGCAAGTCCTTGTTTCCTGTTTCTCTTCCTTAAAAAATGATTGTACAAGAACAAACTAATCCAAGCACCAAAATAGGTATACACGACCCATGGGCTATAGGCTTCGCATTGGGTAATTGTCATGGTATTGTCTGGCATGGTATGTTCATTTCAGATGATAGTCTATAGCATGGTTTGAAATGTTGAGTCGTGCCAGCTAAAATGGACGATTTTTACCATTCCGACACGGGACCGACACTAGCATGCGCAGCGGCAAAGTGGTAGGGGGACCGCGATCGATGATGGAATAGCAATCAGTGGCGAATTCGCGAAGACGATCAGAGGCAGATTCCCAATCGCGATTCATGAGTGGGATTCTAAATAAATTTAATAAAAATTTAAACTGTAATTTATATATATATATATAGATAATCATTTAATTAAATAAATTATTAATTAACTAATAAAATTATAATATATAATTTTATTTTTTTATTTAAAAATATAAAAATTAAAATAAAAGATATTTTAATTAAAATACTAAATTCAAATTTATAATAGAAAAAATATTGAAACTATATCGATATGGCACAATATAGTACCGAAACTGTATCATTCCAATCGCAGACCGAAACCTCAGCACAGGTCGAAATTTTAAACATTGATCTATAATCCGAAGATATATTGGCTCCTCTCCTCAAATACAAAGACAATTCTAAGAAATACATTTTAAAGTTCCTGCAAGATAGTTTGACAAATTTATTAGGATATTGATATCTAATTCTCACAAACATAAGCGGATAGAAAATGTGGAAAAATAGTGTAAGGCTGCTACAAAATAGCTGACTGGCTTTTTTTGTAAATCATTGACGAACAGTTTACCTTATAAAGACCTACATTGATTTCTTTAACTCTTCAGTTTAAGCAGAATGCTTTCAAAGCATAGATCTTATGTGATTATTAATACAAGAGAAATTATATATGTATATATATATATGAGAATATTTAACATTAGAAACAGCAAAAGAGATACTTGGCTAACCTGCTGAACCTGACGGTGAAGCATCTTGACAATAACGGCCATTTAGCAATTTAGGGTGATATAAAAGATGCAAACTTCCTGAAATATCAGCATCCAATGAAAAGCTCTCTTTTTCCATACTTCTCACATGGTCATTTATTCCCATCCAGGGTAATCCAGCAGCATTACCAAAACAAGGAAGTGCATCTCCTCCCCTAGAAGCCAATCGACGCATTTTTTCTGGACCAATTGGCTCCTTAAATATGTAGACAGGTCCCATCTCTGCAAACAGTGGACACTGTCGCCTGCGTCTCTGTAGACCAGCCATGGTTGGGGGAGGGTTTGTCCCTATGCAGCAAAATGCTAAGGGCTTCGAGATGCGTGGAAATTCAAAAGGGCGGCTCTCGTATAGGTTGCCATCCACATACAGTCTCAACTCACTTTCAGCCTTTCCTAGCAAACTTTGCTTGTAACTATGTTCCAATCCCACAGAGTACCAACATTGAGGCTTGAAAGCATGAGTGAAATGCAGAGAAGCCTTCCTTCCCTTCCCGCTGCCACACTCCACCACCAAGAACTGGCCATGAAAGTATGCCTCCACTCCTTGGTTGTCAGAAGACAAAAAACTGAAGAGCCTAGGCATATGAGTTGTCCCTTCTCCAGCAAGTACACTGGCTGCAGCAGCTGCCGACATGGCAGATGACTTACCTGACTTTGCAGCTGCAGCTGCAGCAATTGCGGCAGCAGCAGTTGCTGTGTTAAGGGTGTCAGAGAATGATTCAATATAAATCCATGTGGCAAATCCATATCCATTGTAGAAAGGCCATCGGCTGTCACCAGGGCCTAGCAAGCCAGAGCTTTCGCCATCAAATTCAAAAGTGTAAGCAGGACCCATTGCCTCCCTGCTTCCCATGGCCTTCTCCAGTGTTAGCAACAAAGGCGCAGCCAAGTCAGTTGACGCAGACTTCTTGATCAGACCAAGCCATCTGTGGAGATCAAGTGTACTCAGAGAATGCTCCGCTAAAACCTGAATGCACTGGAACAGCCACTTTCCATCCCAGGAACTGTGATCAACGGAGTTTATTTTTTCTGCTGATTGGAGGAGAGCACGCAACAAACCAGCAGCTGAACACATTGTTCGGTTTCTGGTGCAAGCTCGTAAGATCAATAGCAGGCCTTTAGCCATTCTAGTCCTTGGCGACATGTAAGTTAGAGAATCCCATTCGCAGGGTAACCAGGGGATTATTTCTGTGGCTACCACCGCAGCCCTCGAACTCAGCATCACGGTCGGAGGATTCCAAACAGCATCACTGTTGCCAACAATCTCATCGAGACCTTCAACGCCTCCCATAGTAGTGAGAAGGGCATCCACAACGGATCTTGAAACGCCGACGACATCATCACCGCTACCCTCGGAGACCACTGACTTGAGCTTCTCCAAGCCCTCCGCCCTGCCCATTATGGCTGAGTCAACCAAATGAACGATATCCGGCGGAACATCAGACTTGGCTGGCTTCGGCCTCAGCTTGGGCGGTGACGCTACGGGGGACACGTACGAGTCGAAGTTACCAGTGGACCCTTGATTGGAGGGGCCGCGCGGCATATCCCCCGCCATTTCGGCGGGAGGCGAAACAGATGCGTCTGCAGGGGGCGACAAGGGGGCGGAAGAGCGATTGAAATCGTCGGAGCCGGGGAGCCGGGTGGAGACGAAGGCGGGGTCAGAACGAGGTGTGGGAGCGGCGACGACGTCCAGATCTCGGAGGGACACGGGCTCGAATAGGTCGTCCTCGGCGAGAGAGCTGGAGATGCTGCCGCCAGAGGAAGCGAGATGGTTTTGTTCGCTGCCGCCGCCGCCGACTCCTCCGCAATTGTCCTGTGGGGACGAACCAGAGGGCTCGTGCCGATCCTCTTCCATTTTGTAGTCTCGAGACTCGAGAGGAGAGGATTAAAAAAATTGATTTAAAGATTAGAAAGATGAATCACGGCGACTTCAAAGGACAAAAGAAAAGAAATAACAACAACAATGCGGTACTAAAAATCTGCAGATCTAGAGAACTTAAAGAGGGTTGATGAAGGAGAGCAGGTGGGAGATCGGGGAGTGGCGCTGCTGCTTCGATTGATCTGGAAATGGCAATTTTTTATGGAAATATGCTTCCTTGTTTGTGTTGGACGAGGGAAGCGGTGAGGGTCAAAAGGGTGAAGACGGAGGGACGATGGGTCGGGTTAAACCGGTTTGAGCCTCGTGGTTAAGGAATCAGCCCTGTTGTGTTACGTCACGTCACGAGATTTCGGCTATTTTGTAGGATATTTTATGCTTCGTAGGGGCGAAGTCATGCAAATTTTATCTTTTATAAAATATTATAATTGACTTGGGAGAAATATTAGTCATGAAATGAAATGAAATGAAATGAAATTCCGGCTCATTAGGAGAAGGATATAAAAGGATGACTAAAGATTAAAGAAAAATAGATTAAATCCGGAACTGAGGAGAAGACCGTTGTAAGGAGGTCTTCTTCTTCTTCCATATCTTATGCAAAGGGGAGAGGGTTTTCAACTGGGGAGGAGGTCCGCTGCTTGGAGAGGGAGCACAAATAGCCCTGATATCTCAATGAAAAATTATCATCTCTTCTTCTTCCTCCTCAGCAACACCAAAGACAACTCTAAAGAGTATGGCAGCGAGGTCAGTGTTGGGTGATAGTTGGGGGGAGCATTGGAGAGTGGTTGGTTCCTGGTGCCTCTACTTCTTGCTACATCCTTCCTCTTTGGTTACAATCGCCTCTCTATTTTCCACCGGAGATCTGCGATGGATCAACCACCATTCAGCAGAGGTCCTATCTTCCAGTTCACTCAGAACGAGGTTTTGAAGATGGAATCGTGTTGACAAGAGGAGTGCATGTTGCTACTTCATCTGTTCCAGGTAATACCCTATGATGATCCGAGATTTTCTCAGCTACATCATGGAGTTATGTCCAACCATAAATTCCTTAGCCATTACCATGAGGAGTCTGAATTATGTAGAAGCAACAAGAGGAGGATGTCTGTCCAACATACCTTGAAGGGTTCATCTCATGTTTGTTTCAGTATGGATTGGGACCATTTATTTCTCAGAAGGTGATAAGTTGCATAGACTCCAATCCATCTTGGGGCAAGGCGATTGCATTGGGATTTCAGTATTGCATACTCTCTCAGCGGTGATGATTTCAATACCCCTACTCGTGCCATTGATGGGTGGAAGTAATGGTGACAAGTTATATCCATAATTTATGATTCTTCCCCGAGTTGGATATCCGATGACCAAAAAAGGTTCTTGCAAACAATGGCTACCAGGAGCTTCGATTTTCTCGTTGTACTCTCGCATGCTTCCATCTACACATGAGATAAGTTCTCTTCTTCTCTTCTTTTACATTATTTTTGTTGCATTTAATATATTTTTTTTCATTAATATTCGATCTAACTTAAGCATCGGAGTGTCGTCGTCGGATAGGCCAACGGCGATTTAACCTGTGTTAACTTTTCAGGACAAATTTACTGATGCGATCAGAGGGAAGTCGTCTTCTACATTCCAATCTTAAAGGGAAAAAATTCTGTGTCGCATCAAATTGTTGGTGCAGTAGGCACCCAAGTCGAACCTGAGTTTTGATTATAGCAAACGATACAAAGTTAAGCTCATGTCGTTATCTCACGAGTTGAATCGAGTGTGCAGAAGATTGCTATAGCTGGAGCTAAAGGCTAGCGACACCCGGAGGAAGCCGCGGTGGTCGGGCGACACCGGGAGGACTTCGGAGGGAGCCGAAGGAATCAGGTGGAGACCGAAAGCAAGTCTTCAAAGGTAAATGTTGAGGTAAGCTCGTGTGAGTGAGCGTAAGTAAGGTCGAGTCCTCCATACGGGGACATCTTTAGGCGACGATCCGACCAAGACTTCCCATGGAAGGTCTATGTTGAGATCGGATGACAAGTGGCCGTCGAATTCACTTATATTTCGAGCTAACTCTTTATTACAGTCGAAAAGTCTAAAAATCAGTTCAACCGACCAAAAATCAGTTCAACTGCTAAGCCATCAGTTCAACCGGCCAAGGATCAGTTCAACTGTTGAGCCATCAGTTCAACCGACCAAGAAATCAGTTCAACCGATGGTCAAAAATCAGCCTCGATGAGTCAAGCTTTATCACCATTTTTCAAGGAGTTTTGTGCCCAATTCCTATTGGTTGAAGACTCATTCGATGAGGGGTTTAAAGGCTATAAAAGGAGGTCCTAACCTAAGGTTTCATCATCAATTCTAAGCCTCCAAAAGCCTCCGCAAAGCTACAACTTCTCCGACAACGAAGTGCTTCTTCTCCAATGTCTAGGTTTATTTGTTTTCATTTTATTACGTCGGTTAGAGTTTTATTTCAGTTTAGTACTTTCATTTTTGGAGATTTTATCGTAACGAGGAGAGGGGGAGTGTCCCTCTACCTCAAGCTTTGTGCTTTACTTGTATCGATTAAACTCCTACCTCTAAAGGGGAGGAGTTCTTTAGTGTTTTTGCCCTCCGTACGTGGTCGAGGACCACTAGGGCCTTGGAGTAGTAGCCGAAGGCTACGAACCAAGTAAAACTCCTTTGTCTCTTTTTACTTTACATTTATATTTCTGCTGCAATTAATTATCTCTCAAGTTTTAACGAACAAAAAGAAAAGAAAAAGGTTTTATCGTTATTCACCCCCCCTCTAGCAATCCGCTTCGATCCAACAATTGGTATCAGAGTCGGGGGTTGCTAAGATTTGGTGAAACCACCAATCTAGCCATTTTACAGATTTTTTTCTTTTTAATTCCGTTTATTTCAGATTTATTTCGCTTTGTTATTTTTTCTCCCGCACTACTAATCCAAGACGCGAGTCTTGGTACTTTTTTTTTTGTGTTTTTGTCATTGCTAGTTTCTTCGTCTTCGTCTCCTTGTGTCTTTTGTTCTAATGGCCCATCTCGAGGGTTTTAGCACCGTCCGACCTCCGTTTTACAATGGAGATGACTTCCGTTATTGGAAGGGTCGGATGAAATGCTTTCTCAAAACCCAAATCGAGATGTGGATCATAATCCAAACGGGTTTCACACTTCCGACTAATGAAGTGGGTGACTCCTTGGATTATGATCAATGGACCATTGCGACAAAACGACAAGTCGAAGCCGACGCCAAGGCAACACAAATCCTCCAATGCGGCTTATCCAAGGAAGAGCTAAATCGCGTCGGCCCCTTCATAAGCGCAAAGGACCTTTGGACAAAACTAGTGGAGCTACACGAAGGGACCGATGAAGCCAAGGTATGTAAGCGTGATCTTCTATTCAATAAACTATATAACCTAAAAATGCAGGAACACGAGTCCGCGACGCAACTTCACGCCCGAGTCCAGGACATAGTCAACAACCTACACGCAATCGAGCAAAAGGTCGAAAACCGTGATCTTATAAGGTATGTCCTAAACTCCTTTCCAAGGACTACCTTGTGGGCATCCATGGTCGATGCCTACAAGGTCTCCAAGGATCTTTCTAAACTTAGATTAGATGAACTTTTTTCTGATTTTGAACTTCATGAGCAGTCTAATTCGGAACCCGAGAAAGGTATAGCTTTATTTGCAGGTTCAAAGAAGAAAACCGTTAGCAAGCCACCTCCGAAGGAAGGAGAGGATGAGTCGGATTCGGAGGTCGACTCGGAAATGGAAGCCGAACTAGTCAACCTAGTTCGGAAGATAGTCAAGGGCCGAAAATGAGCCGTCACTCGACCCAACGAAGGTAAGCCTAAAAGTTCAAACATAAGATGTTATGAATGCAACAGGTTTGGACACATTAAGTCCGAATGCCCAAAACTCAAGAGCAAGACACCAAAATACAAAAAGGCACTCAATGCTACTTGGGAAGAAGCTTCCGAGGAAGAAGACAACGATCGAGTCCTTATGGCTAAACCGGTGGAATCGGAGACGGAGTCGGAACCGAAACTTGAATCGAAAACCGAAGATGAGTTGGACTGCGAAGCACTATTCAAGACAAGCCACGGATACGCATCCAGTTCAAAAGATAAACTCAAGGTAAGTCGCTCTCTTATTACCACACTTTATAGTGCAATTAAGTTTTTAAATAGAAAGTTAGCTAAGTCCGAGTCCAAGGTCGAGACCTTGGTTGAGGAAGTTAAACTCCTCAAACACGAGGTCTCCCTAACCTCTTCGACTAGTCGAGTTCAAGAGAAGGACTCAACTCGGGTTGAAAAACTCGAAGTTGAGAACTCACTCTTGAAAAGTCAAGTCGAAGATCTTAGGAATATGTTGGAAAGGTTTACTTTGGGATTCAAAGGACTTGACCTCCTACTTGGATCCGTGTGTACAACAAGGTCGGGCTAGGGTTTAGCTCAAACATGACCAATAAGTCGTATATGTCAATCGTAAGTAGACATAAAAAAACGTGTCCAAGCATGGGTCCCTAAGACCACCTTAATTTCAAACTTAGGATCAAACCAGTACTGGGTTCCCAAGGACCAAATCCACTATGTGGAGTGACCGAATCGATTCAACGGTCCAGGGGGAGCTAGTACGAAATTTGTTTGTGTTTTAACTTAGAAATTGCATGCTTAGGTTTTTATTTTTCTTTTTAGAATGGTTAGATAGGATTATAACTCGTCAATACTTGATAACATAGTACCGTGGATGCGCGAGATGATAGTACGCTTAGAAAGCGAGTCTTGTGTATTCGGCCAGATAAGGCGTATCTAGTTCGGTGCACTTCGACCGAACTGAACTAGCTACCTCGCCGTATCCTAGACTAGTTAGACCAGGAAGTGGTCTTAGGTGAGTCAAGTCTCTATTTTCTTGAAAATGACTTTGTCTAAGGAAGTGGTCGTTGTTCCGATCAAAGAAGGCCTCTGTGCCTCGCCACGACCTAGAAGCCATGATCTTGAAAAGGTGACTTGATGAGCCTAAGGTCAAATCCGAATCTAACGCAAGGTTGACAAGTGTTTAAGTCATTAAATTTAATTCAACTAAAATTGGAAGTCATCTCACAAGAACATATAGGATTAACATGTTTGATCATGTAGACATGGGTGAGATGATTTAGGTTAATAATTTTCAACCAATTTTTAATAAATCCAATATCCGATCCAACTACCTTGCGTGTAGGATCAATGGATGTTGGACAGTGGTTGCTCCCGACACATGACCGGGGATCAACTCAAGTTTTCGAATCTTCAATTCAAACGACAAGGATCGGTAGCCTTCGGAAATAACGACAAGCTTAAAATCATCGGATCAGGTGATATTGAGCTTAACTCAAATTTTGTCATTCAAAACGTTTTATTAGTAGAAAATTTTCAATATAATCTTCTCAGTGTAAGCCAATTGTGTGATAATAACTATAAGGTCATATTTCTAGAAAACGAATGCGTAATTAATACAAACAAAACCTCTAAAACAATTCTTAAGGGAACTAGAAATAACAACATTTACACTATTAACTTAACTAACTCAACTAAGTGTCTTATGACACGGCAAGAGGAATCATGGTTGTGGCACCGATGACTCGGTCACTCACACCCAAGACTCATCCACAAGATGAGTCAGAGTGACTTAGTTAGAGGTTTGTCTAACCTCAATAACTTGGATAATAAAATATGTAATGCTTGTCAATAAGGTAAACAATCTAGGACACAACATCAACTAACTAGTCAAGAACGAACCAAAAGTGTGTTTGAGCTCCTACACATGGATCTATTTGATTCACACGGAGCTAAGTCACTTAACGGAAGTAAATTCTGCTTAGTCATAATTGATGACTATTCTAGATTTACTTGGGTTAGGTTCATCAAACACAAAAGTGATACCCTAGATCAATTAATCAATCTATTTAAATTAATAGAAAATCAACAAAGCATTAAAATCAAAAGACTTAGGACTGATCATGGTGGTGAATTCAAACCATAGGTTTACTGCACTCAGAAACCTAAATGGATACCACCATGAGTTCTCTTGCCCTAGAACTCCACAACAAAATGGCCTAGTAGAACGCAAAAATAGAACCCTACAAGAAGCCGCTAGGACAATGCTTAATGAGTATACCCAGCAGGTTTTGGGTCGGTGAATACGACATGCTATGTCCAAAATAGAATCCTTATGGTAAAGAGGCACCTTAAGACCTCATACGAGATTTATCACGATAAAATACCTAACATCAAGTACTTTAGGGTATTTGGGTGTAAGGTACATATCCTAAACACTAAGGATTACCTAAGGAAATTTACATCCAAAACCACGACGAGAATCTTTCTAGGATACTGACTACAAGTAGAGCTTATAGAGTATATAACCACGACACCCTTAGAGTCGAGGAGACTATCAATGTAGTATTTGATGAAGGACACGAACCTACAAAACCCCGAACCCCAATTAGCGAAGCCGACTCATACTAGACCTAACTCTGATCCGGAGATCAGGTCTAGTGTTAATCCTAACCTAAGTCAACCAAGTCACTCTATCGACCAAGTGATAGATGACTCCAACCAAACTAGAACTCAAACGAGTCATCCTATGGATCAAGTTGTAGACTCAAACCCAAATCCAACTAGGACTCAAACGAATCATCCTATCGACCAAGTGATAGGTGATCCAAGTCTAGGAGTTCGAACTAGAGCCTCATACAGAAACCTTAGTCAAATATCCTTGATTTCTAAAATTAAACCCAAAACTATTGACCAAGCTCTTCTTGATCCCGATTGGATTATTGCAATGCAAGAAGAGTTGGCTCAATTCACTAGGAACGAAGTATGGGAATTAGTACCACCACCTAAAGATAAAACAATCATTGGAACAAGGTGGGTGTTTAGAAATAAAATTGATGATAGAGGTGAAGTAGTTAGAAATAAAGCTAGACTAGTTGCTAAAGGGTTTAGTCAAGTCGAAGGTTTAGATTACAACGAGACTTATGTCCTAGTAGCTAGATTAGAGTCCATTCGAATGCTATTAGCATATGCAGCACATCGAGGATTTAAGTTGTTTCAAATGGATGTGAAATTTGCATTCTTAAATGGATACATTAAAGAAGAAGTTTATGTTAGTCAACCCCCCAGTTTCGAAAGTTTAGACAAACCCGATCATGTCCTTAGGTTAAAGAAAGCTCTTTATGGACTTAAACAAGCTCCTCGAGCTTGGTACGAGAGACTTTCGATTTATCTTAAGTCCAAAGGCTTTAACCAAGGTGTAGTTGACCCAACCCTTTTCGTAAAAACCTTAGGTAAAGACATATTCATAGCCCAAATCTACGTAGATGATATTATTTTCGGAACCACCAACTCAATCCTACTAAATGAGTTCATTTCACTTATGGAAAGTGAATTTGAAATGAATTTAGTAGGTGAGTTAAGTTTCTTTTTAGGTCTACAAATTAAACAAACTAAAGATGGAATATACCTACATCAACGCAAATATACTAGGGAATTAATTAAACGCTTTGGAATGCAAGACGCTAAAATTATTAATACCCCAATGGCAACTAATGTGAATATAGAAGAAGATGTAATCAGAAATTCAATTGATTTAAAATACTATAGGAGCATAATAGGGAGTCTCCTTTACCTAGCATAGCGACTGATATCTTATTTGCGATAAGTATGTGCGAGTTTCAAAACTGTGCGAGAGTCTCACCTAACTCTAGTCAAGCGTATCCTTAGATATCTAAAGGGTACACTTAATGTCGGTATTTGGTATCCTAGATCTACCGAGTTCGAACTAACCGGCTACTCCGATTCGGACTATGCCGGTAGTAAGCTCGATAGAAAGAGTACGGGTGGTTGTTGTCAACTTCTCGGCTCGAGTCTAGTGAGTTGGTGCAGTAGGAAGCAACATTGTGTTGCTTTATCTACTACCGAAGCCGAATACATCGCGATGGGTGAGTGTGTCACGCAGCTTCTTTGGATGAAGCACACTCTCCGCGACTTTAAGTTAGACTTTACGAATACTAAACTTCACGTAGATAACATTAGTTCAATTAATCTTACAAAGAATCCGATATGTCACTCTAGGACCAAACATATAGAGGTCAAACACCATTTCATTTGAGAACATGTGGCCAACGGAGCCATACAACTCGAATACGTCGAATCAAAGTCTAACTTAGCAGACCTATTTACTAAACCCCTACCCGAAGCCGAATTTAGTCTATTAAGACGAAAATTGGGCATGTGTGTAGTAGAATAGGAACTTGCAAATTATATTTTCTTACTACTATTTCTTAACTTTCATTTTTTATGGAACTAGTATAGGACATACCTTAGATATCATGCACCTATAGATTTAAGGAGCCAATACATCTCATAGGACTAATGTGTTTGTGTACTTAGCCACGATGAGATGGTGAGATGTTAGGACCTTACTCTGGTTCCAGATGTAGAGCTAGTGCATCGCTATGAACCACGGAGTATAATCATACATACTAAGCAGGACTCTGATTTATATCAATCAAGCCAAATATGAGTCGAACATATTATAGATGAAATTATTTTCAGTATATTATTTTCAAAATAATGTGGAACATGCTTAGACTTTAAATTTAACACTTATTTTTGTTTTCCACACACACACTCACTCTTTTCGATATATGGCAAAAGGGGGAGAAAAAGGCCAAAGTTAAGGGGTCAAATTTTTTTTTGATAACTTAACTCTTACTTTATATTTAAACCAAAAGTTAACTTTAAGTTTTGAAAACTTATTAAAGGCCAAGTTAAGAGAATTCTTAACTTAAACTTATTTAATAGGCGTCAACGTTTTACTTATTTTTTATTATGCCCTTAATGTTTTACTTAAGGGGGAGAAAGGGCCAAGTTAAGAAGAACTCTTAACTTAAACGTTTTACTAAGGCCAACTTTAAGTAATGTTAATTACTTAAAGAAACCCTCAAAGGGGAGGATTAAGGTCTTTCTTCAAGACTCACCCTCGGTCAAGGGGAAGGTTTCCTCAAGGGGGAGTACTTGAAGAAAATCCTTACTACTCTAACTTAATCTTCTTTATTTCTTGTTTCTAATGCACATTATTCTTCATGCTTGCTATTTACTTAACTTTGTATGTGGGTTTGCCATAAATCAAAAAGGGGGAGATTGTTGGTGCAGTAGGCACCTAAGTCGAACCTGAGTTTTGATTATAGAAAACGATACAAAGTTAAGCTCATGTCGTTATCTCACGAGTTGAATCGAGTGTGCAGAAGATTGCTATAGCTGGAGCTAAAGGCTAGCGACACCCGGAGGAAGCCGCGGTGGTCGGGCGACACCGGGAGGACTTCGGAGGGAGCCGAAGGAATTAGGTGGAGACCGAAAGCAAGTCTTTAAAGGTAAATGTTGAGGTAAGCTCGTGTGAGTGAGCGTAAGTAAGGTCGAGTCCTCCATACGGGGACATCTTTAGGTGACGATCCGACCAAGACTTCCCATGAAAGGTCTATGTTGAGATCGGATGGCAAGTGGCCGTCGAATTCACTTATATTTCGAGCTAACTCTTTATTACAGTCGAAAAGTCTAAAAATCAGTTCAACCGGCCAAAAATCAGTTCAACTGCTAAGCCATCAGTTCAACCGGCCAAGGATCAGTTCAACTAGAGCCATCGATTCACTGCCAAGAAATCAGTTCAACCGATGGTCAAAAATCAGCCTCGAGGAGTCAAGCTTTATCACCATTTTTCAAGGAGTTTTGTGCCCAATTCCTATTGGTTGAAGACTCATTCAATGAGGGGCTTAAAGGCTATAAAAGGAGGTCCTAACCTAGGGTTTCATCATCAATTCTAAGCCTCCAAAAGCCTCCGCAAAGCTACAACTTCTCCGACAACGAAGTGCTTCTTCTCCGACGTCTAGGTTTATTTGTTTTCATTTTATTACGTCGGTTAGAGTTTTATTTCAGTTTAGTACTTTCATTTTTGGAGATTTTATCGTAACGAGGAGAGGGGGAGTGTCCCTCTACCTCAAGCTTTGTGCTTTACTTGTATCGATTAAACTCCTACCTCTAAAGGGGAGGAGTTCTTTAGTGTTTTTGCCCTCCGTATGTGGTCGAGGACCGCTAGGGCCTTGGAGTAGTAGCCGAAGGCTACGAACCAAGTAAAACTCATTTGTCTCTTTTTACTTTACATTTACATTTCCGCTGCAATTAGTTATCTCTCGAGTTTTAACGAACGAAAAGAAAAGAAAAAGGTTTTATCGCTATTCACCCCCCCTCTAGCGATCCGCTTCGATCCAACACAATTGGCATCGTCTGTGGGAATTTCTGAGCAAGACGTTGAGAAAATAATATGCTTTAAGTCAATGTTGACCTTGTCAAGTCAATTCCTCAACAAAGTTTCTCTATGGTATATGACTTCACGATGGGAGGAAGACATCAATCCTCCCTACTATTAAATTCAGTAAGTATGTATATAAATGTTTACCTTTAATATTTTGTTGCATCTTATACCTTGTCGTTTCTTTAATTGTATTTAAAATTTTCCCCATTAAAGATATATCATATGAGGTACACTTAGAGAACAAATAGTATGATTATATATACACTTAGAATATCTTAAAAGCTTGAATTTAATTTAATTACCTCTGTTTAATATTTATCTTGAAAGTTTAACTTTCGTTAATCATTCCACTATTTCTTAGTCATACATACCAAGTCATCCACTCGGTCGCTTATCAAGTCGGCCACTCGATATAGTCGAGCAATTTTACAAGAATTTTTGGCTTAATGATAATGAGCTTTATGTGGACTCTTTCAAAAATAAAAGAAAATAAGCCAAAAAGGATGCAAGGCCTAGGAATTGAACCCCAAACCTCTAGATAGCCAAGCCCTATAGATGCATCCACTAGCCAGAAGCCCAACAAGATTGTATTATTAGAGGAATATGGGAAATTATAGTTAGGGGTAAGGGAGACTAAGGGACTCTTCAAATGAATAAATAGGGGGGGAATGAAGAGACATGAGTTATCAAGTTGATTTTCTCTCCTCTCATCCTCTTCCTCACCGAGATCCACTTCTCCTCCCCCTTCTCATCCCTTGTCCAAAAGCCATCCAAGCAAGAAGAAAGGCTAGGTTGCTTCCCTTAGGTCATCTTCCAACCAAAAAGCTAAGCAAAGGATGTAAGTATCCCCTCACCTGCATACAAGTAGCTTTCCGATTGAAGTTTTGTATCAAACCCCCCATGAACCATTCGGCCAAACCTTGTTCTTGAGTTTTCAATGGAGTTCTATACCATATCTTGTATGAATATAATGATGTTAGGATGTTAGTTGGATTAGGTTAAGAGTTTAACCCTAAACTCTCCATGAACCATTCGGCCAAACCTTGTTCTTGAGTTTTCAATGGAGTTCTATACCATATCTTTTATGAATATAATGATGTTAGGATGTTAGATGGATTAGGTTAAGAGTTTAACCCTAAACTCTCCATGAACCATTCGGCCAAACCTTGTTCTTGAGTTTCAATGAAGTTCTATACCATATCTTGTATGAATATAATGATGTTAGGATGTTAGATGGATTAGGTTAAGAGTTTAACCCTAAACTCTCCATGAACCATTCGGCCAAACCTTGTTCTTGAGTTTTCAATGGAGTTCTATACCATATCTTGTATGAATATAATGATGTTAGGATGTTAGATGGATTAGGTTAAGAGTTTAACCCTAAACTCTCCATGAACCATTCGGGCAAACCTTGTTCTTGAGTTCAATGAAGTTCTATACCATATCTTGTATGAATATAATGATGTTAGGATGTTAGATGGATTAGGTTAAGAGTTTAACCCTAAACTCTCCATGAACCATTCGGCCAAACCTTGTTCTTGAGTTTCAATGAAGTTCTATACCATATCTTGTATGAATATAATGATGTTAGGATGCTAGATGGATTGGGTTAAGAGTTTAACCCTAAATTCCCCATGAAACATTCGGCCAAGGCCATAACTAGGGCTTATCATGATGATTCATACTATATCTTGTATTAATATGATGAAGAGGGATTTCTTTTAGATGAGTTAGTTAAGTGGTTGATCCATGAAACCCATTTGAACCATTCGGCCAAGACCCCAAATGTGTTCCTTATGCCATGCTTTAGGTAAATTCATGATAACTTGCGATGTTAAATGATTCTAGATGAAGATAACATGCTCTAGGTTAGTGTTTACTTACTCTTGATGTTATGCCTTATGTCATGCCCTATATGTTATGAAATGAAGTATGATGTGATTATGAAATGAAATATGATATGTCATGAAGTGAAATATGATATGTTATGAAATGAAATATGGTATGTTCATGAAGTGAAATATGATATGTTATGAAATGAAATATGATATGTTATGAAGTGAAATATGATATGTTCATGAAGTGAAATATGATATGTTATGAAATGAAGTATGATATGTTTATGAAATGAAATATGATATGTTCATGAAGTGAAATATGATATGTTATGAAATGAAGTATGATATATTTGCGAAATGAAATAAGATATGTTATGATAAAAAGCATATAAGTATTTTACCTTCTGCATGGCTTGTACCAGGACCCTAACAACGTCCAAAGGGATGGGCTCCTAAGTTGCCCTAGGCCGACGGACTAAGATCGGGCCTAGGATGGGATTCTATGTATGATTGCCCCTAGGTCGATGGACTAAGATCGGGCCTAGTATGGGATGGGCTCCCAGATGCCCTAGGTCAAGGACTAAGATCGGGCCTAGGATGGGCTTCTACGCTATGACGATGGCCCCTAGGTCGACGGACTAAGATCGGGCCTAGTAACCTAGTAGGTTCGAGACTTGCTACCTCGGGTCTATTTAGGGATGCACGCTATGATGATGATGATGTGGTACAATGTCGGACCCAAATATATTGAGATTTATGTTTACGTACCTATAATATATGTTTTCAAAGAGCATCCTGCATATGTTTACATGATATGATTGTTTTGTTCACATGTTATGATTGTTATGTTTACATGCTATGTTGCTATGTTACACATGTTGTATGTTATGTTTGATTATGTCATATATGTGCATGATATGTTGCTATGTTACATATGTTGTATGTTATGTTTGATTATGTCATATATGCGCATGATATGTTGCTATGTTACATATGTTGTATGTTATGTTTGATTATGTACATGATATGTTGCTATGTTATATATGTTACATGTTATGTTTGCTCATGTTACTTATGCTATATGTTATGTTTGCTTACGTCATATATGTTACATGTTATGTTGCTTATATGTTATGAATGTTACATGCCATGCTTAATGTCGATGTATGGTTTTTGTGAGTAGGATAGGATCTTACTAAGCTTATGTGCTTATAGTTTATTTTTCCCTTGTACTGCAGATAAGGGTAAGGGATGGATAAACTAAAGGGAGCAGCAGGAGGGGCCAAGTGTGTGTGGTAGTGGCATGGTGGAGGAGATCTGTTATGTCCTTATAAATGTTTCCTTATGATGATGATGTCTATGGACTTGAACTAAGCACTAAGTACTTATGAAATAATGATGCATGCTCTATGTTAAGAAGAAGTATCTATAAATGACGATGCATGTTTGTGTTCAAAAGAAAAAAAAAAGTGTCTAAAGTCTTCCGTTGTAAGTAGTACGATGTATGTATGTACGGTCGCGTCACGCGCCGCCCCTCTGGACCCTAGGAAAAAGGGCGGGCGTGACATAGCCACTCGCCCGAGAGCATACTTCATTCCCTCCGGTCACTCGGGCGAGGTAAGTTGTTGCACTCGGTAGCACATCCGAGAATATATTTCACCCCTTCCGCCCACTCAGCTAGGGGTCATTACTTACGCTCAGCCATTCGGCTGAGTTAACATACTTTATCCCTTTCAACCACTTGGTCAGGGTAATTACTTACACTCAGTTATTCGGCCGAGTTAACATGCTTCATGCATCTCTTCCCCTCGACCAGGGGTCATTACTTGCGCTCAGTCATTCGGCTGAGTTAACATACTTCATCCCTTTCGACTGCTTGGTCAGGGTAATTACTTATACTCAGTCATTCGGCTGAGTTAACATACTTTAACCCATCCGGCTACTCAGCTAGGGTAATTATCTGCACTCAGCTACTCGATCGAGCTACTCACCTACAAGAGATACATCTCTGATGATCTCTGTAACAATCGCCAAATATATTAAATGTCTATCTAAAGAGAAGATCTTGCTCAGTTGTTTATTCACTTCAGAGTTTATTTGCTGTCCATTTGTATTATCAAATTCGGAATTTCTAAGTATAAGCAGGTTTTCTCAAAGTTCTCAGTAAAATAACTCTAAACTTAATCTATTATGAACTACTCCTACTCATCATACATGGACTATTACTCTCTTTACGGGGGGTTGGAGCTACATACTTCTTTAATGTTTTTTTATTTCCCCTTCCAGTGGTGGATAGGAGGAGTAGGGTTTAAGGTAGAATTCACTTTGGAAGAATGATGGAGTTTATTATCATGGTCGACCGAGGTAGTTCGTAAGTCCTCAGGTCAGGTCTATATTCTACACAACTTGACTATTAGCCGATGTTATTATCCCCGAGTGGTGGCGGATCGGAGGAGTCGAGTTTAAGGTAGATTCACTCTGGAAGATGATGAACGTAAAAAATTATTTCGATCTGACAAGGTGAAGTCCTGGGTCAAATCATCACTATTTTTATAGCTCGGCCCTAGCTGATGCTATTATCCTCGTGTGGTGACGGATTGGAGGAATCGGGTTTAAAATAAATTCACTCAGAAAGATGACGGTCGTAAAAAATCATTCCGATTTGACAAGGCGAAGCCCTGGGTCAAATCGTCACTATTTTTATAGCTTGGCCTTAGCCAAAGCTATTATCCCTATGCGATGGCGGATTGGAGGAGTCGAGTTTAAGGTAGATTTACTCTAGAAGATGACAGAAGTAAAAAATCATTCCGATTTGACAAGGCAAAGCCCTGGGTCAGATCGTCACTATTTTTATAGCTTATCCTTAGCCAAAGCTATTATCCTCATGCGGTGGCAGATCGGAGGAGTCGGATTTTAGGTAGATTCACTTAGGAAGATGCCAGAAGTAAAAAAAATATTCCAATCTGACAAGGCGAAGCCCTATGTCAGATCATCACTTTTTTTACAGCTCGACCCTAGCCGATACTATTATCCCCATGTGATGGCAGATCGGAGGAGTCAGGTTTAAGGTATATTCACTCTAGAAGATGACAGATGTAAAAAATTATTCCGATCTAACAAGTCGAAGCCCTGGGTCAAATCGTCACTATTTTTATAACTTGGCCTTAGCCAAAGTTATTATTCTTGTGCGATGGCGAATCAGAGGAGTCGAGTTTAAGGTAGATCCACTCAAGAAGATGACGAAAGTAAAAAAATTATTCCGATCTAATAAGGCGAAGCCCTGGGTCAGATCATCACTATTTTTATAGCTTAACCCTAGCGGATTGGAGGAGTCGGGTTTAAGGTATATTCACTCTGGAAGATGACGGACGTAAAAAATTATTCTGATATGAAAAGGTGAAGCCATAGGTCAATTCACTCTGGAAGATGACGGACGTAAAAAATTATTCCGATCTAACAAGGCGAAGTCCTGGGTCAGATCATCACTATTTTTATAGCTTGCCCTTAGCTAAAGCTATTATCTCCGTGCGATGGCCGATTGGAGGAGTCGGGTTTAAGGTAGATTCACTCTGGAAGATGACGGAAGTAAAAAATTATTCCAATCTGACAAGGCGAAGCCCTGGGTTAGATCGTCACTATTTTTACAGCTCGACCTTAGCCGATGCTATTATCCCCGTGTGGTGGCGGATCGAAGGGGTCAGGTTTAAGGTAGATTCACTCTGAAGATGACGGATGTAAAAAATCATTCCGATCTGACAAGGCAAGGCCTTAGGTCAAATCATCACTATTTTACTGCTCGACCCTAGCCGATGCTATTATCCCCATGTGGTGGTGGATCGGAGGAGTCGGATTTAAGGTAAATTCACTCTGGAAGATGATGGAAGTAAAAAATCATTCCGTTTTGACAAGGGAAGGCATTAGGTCAGATCATCACTATTTTTACAACTTGGCCTTAGCCAAAGCTATTATCCATGTGTGGTGGCGGATCGGAGGAGTTGGATTTAAGGTAGATTCACTCTGGAAGATGACGGACATAAAAAATCATTCCGATCTGACAAGGCAAGGCCTTAAGTCAGATCGTTACTATTTTTATAGCTCGACCCTAGCCGATGCTATTATCCCCATGAGGTGGCAGATCGGAGGAGTTGGGTTTAAGGTAGATTCACTCTGGAAGATGAGGGACGTAAAAAATAATTCTAATCTAACAAGGCAAGGCCTTAGGTCAGATCATCACTATTTTTACAGCTTGTCCCTAGCCGATGCTATTATCCCCGTGTGGTGGCGGATCGGAGGAGTCGGGTTTAAGGTAGAATCACTCTGGAAGATGACGGAAGTAAAAATTATTCTGATTTGACAAGGCAAAGCCTTAGGCTAGATTGTCACTATTTTTACAGCTCGACTTTAGTCAAAGCTATTATCCCCATGTAGTGACGGATCGGAGGAGTTGGATTTAAGGCAGAATCACTTTGGAAGATATCGGAAGTAAAAAAATTATTCCGATCTAACAAGGCAAAGCCTTATGTCAGATCGTCATTATTTTTACAGCTTGACTTTAGCCGAAGCTATTTTCCCCGTGTGGTGGCGGATCGGAGGAGTCGGATTTAAGGTAGAATCACTCTGGAAGATGACAGAAGTAAACAATTATTCCGATCTGACAAGGCTAAGCCTTAGGTCAGATCGTCATTATTTTTATAGCTCGGCTTTAGCCGAAGTTATTATCCCCGTGTGGTGGCAGATCGAAGGAGTCGGATTTAAGGTGGGACACACTTTGGAAGAATGGCGGATTATTTCACTAAAGTCGACTAAGGTAGTTCGTAAGTAGGAGTGTGCATTCGGTTAATATTGAACCGACCGAACCGATTAAGACCGAAATCGAATAAATCGAAATTTTTTTAACTAAATCGAACCAACCGAAATTTTTCACTGAACCGAACCGATTTTGCAAAAAAAATTAGTTTTTCGGTTAAAAATCGAAAAAACTGATTTTTTACATCCAGTCGACTGAGGTTATACATCAGTCGACTGTATCTACTGGACAGAATTATGTCAAGCACAGAATATTTTTAAGTCGACTGATAGCTCAAATCAGTCGACTGATTGTAACATCAGTCGACTGATTGGAGTATCAGTCGACTGAACATTGTATCAGTCAACTGTTAAATAGTCTAATCCTTTTCCAAATGAATTTTACGATAAACAGTCGACTGGTTACTGAACCAGTCGACTGACTTCTGTAAAATTCTATATTAAAACACTAATTTGATGTCATTTCGTGCATTTAATGAATATATACGATTAGATATAGCCTATATCTATTATGTGAAACCTTAAATTTACACGATTTATTAGAATTTAAAAATAAAATAAAATACCTCTCCTATATTTATATAAGTTATTTTCCTGTACATTCTTAAATTTCAACATTAAAATTTAAAACATTCAATATTACACAATAACATAACTATTTAAATTAAATACATTATACATGTCAACAAGAGCACAACTATACAAAATACAATTTAATAAATGTCAACACATCAAAATATATAAAAATATCTCGTTAAAATTAAAACATTCAAGCAATCAAGCTACTAACATAGCAATGAAACATATAATTTTAACTTTTTTATACTTCAGTTATGGCCTTATAGAACATGTCAAATATCAAAATGAATACAATGTATCCTTAGATCTTGAGAGTTGACACTTGAGATTTGAGAGTTGACTTGAGTCCTTGGTCCTTCCTTCACTCCTTGACTCCTTGTAAGTTGTGACTTGACTTCAGAGTTCAAAGTTCAAACTTGTCTGCTTCACCACTTGTGTTTATCCTAATAAATAATGATCAAGAAGAGCAAATTTGTTATTACCATTTGAATAAGATAATTAAAAAGTAAATACACTTGTAACTAGATTATAATAATTGAAGCATACCATGAAGTAGTTAATTACACCTCAATTGGTGTTGTCGAAGAAGACGAATCTAATATTACTTTGAGAACTCTGACAAAAAAGTATAACATGATACAAGTCAAACAAATTAATACTCTATATATTTTTAATTGTAAACAAACAACTAACTATAAATAAAACGTACCGCTTTCAAGTTTTTCTACATCTTCTAAAATTTCTTTGACATTAATTGGCACCAAACTTAATCGAAGTCAATCTTGAGTACAAATCAGACTTTCTACCACTCTAGAAGTCAATGAACTCCTGAAACAATCAAGTACCCGATCATCAGTACTGAAAGCGGATTATGAAGCAACTGTTAATATTGGAATGACTAACACATCACGAGCAATTTGAGCAAGTATAGAAAATCTATGACAATTTTGCTTCCACCATCCCAAAATGTCAAAAGTCTCATAATATTCTTCAACTATTTCATTCAGATACTTATCTAATTCTGACATGTTGTCATCACCAAAAATTTGTGTCTTTTGTTTCTTATACTTTGCAAAGATTTATTGTCTTTTCAAATCTATTTGACTCATATTTTTAGGCACGATGTCGCTATCACCTGATTCTGAATTAACTGAAATTTTTGAGGTGTTACTTTGAGGCTCCATTTTCTCCTTATAATTTTTGTACAAAGCAAACAAAGTCTCCTTTATATTCTTTCCTGCTATTGCACCTTTTTCATCTTCATATAACTCAATCAACATAAATTCCAAAAAATCTAATTTATGTCTTGGATCAAGTACCACTGCAATATAAATCGATTTATTCATTTTCTCTGGTTCTCCCCAATATTTGTCAAATTTCATTTCCATTCTCAATCCCATTGAATACACATCAGGTTCATCACTTTCTTGCCACTCCTTTAATATGGAATGAATAGAATTGATTTCATGTGCAAAAGTGTTAGAAGTGACATATAAAGATCCTGAGACTTTTAATGTTAACTCATAAAAAACTTGCAATAGAGATGCAAAGAGTCTAATATTATTCCAATTAGCACTAGTTGGCTTCCCATCAATAGTCTGTAATTATGTTTGAACATTCCCGTCTAGTCCAAATATCATATCTCCATTATCATTCACAACAACACCCCAATCTGTATATTGAAGATACAGTCTAAAGCATGGGTCTTGTTCATCAAACCTATCAAAAGCTCTTTCAAATTTTTCCGCTACATTCAACATCAAATAAGTTGAATTCCATCTGGTTGGTACATCCAAACACAATGATTTTTTACTTCCAATTTTTTCAATTTCTACACATTCGTTGAACTTGCTTAATCTCGAGGGGGATTGCAAAACATATTTAATAGCATTCCTGACTCTCATCACATATGGATTTATATCTTTCAAGTCATCAACAACAATCAAATTGATTATATGAGCTACACATCTCATATGAATGAATTCACCTTTTAAAATAGTAGAATCCCAGTTAACCATCTTTTTCTTGAAACTATTGACAGCGACATCATTTGAACTTGCATTATCAACAGTAATAGTGAAAATTCTATTAATTTCCCAACCTCTCAAACAATTTTTAATAGTTAGATGGCCTCGCCTTTTTATGATTTGTAATTGGAAAAAATTCAAAATTCTTTTATCTTCAATCTTTATCGATAAAATGAGCGATCAAACACATATAATTAATTTTTTGAATCGATGTCCATATATCAGTAGTCAAACAAACTCTTTGTGTCGAATCATGCAACAGACTTTTCAATTTTCCCCTTTCAATTTTGTATAATTCAAGACAATCACATGCAACTGTCCATCTCGAAGGAATTCTAAACTTTGGACATATCATAGACATAAATGCTTTAAACCCTTCTCCTTCTACAAATTTAAAAGGCAATTCATCCATGATAATCATTCTAGCTAATGTTTTTCTAGATGCATCCTAATCAAATTTCCAAGAAATTAGAGATCCCTCACCCTGTTTTGCACCCACTTGAAAACTCAACTGTGTTTGATTTATTTCAATAGCATGAGGATGTTTCTTGCATGAGGTCATATGAGATTTCAAATTTGTTGTTCCATTCTCGTATGGATCACAAAAAACTCCTTATCACAATAATTGCATTTGGCTTTAATCTCATTAGCGACATTGGTAAACTTCGTAAAATGCTCCCATACCTCACTTCTTGGTTTGATTGTTTTCCGTTTGTTTACTTTTTCTGTCACAGGTGGTCTTGTACCTACTGAAGATCCAGATTGTGGCATTGAACAACTATTACCAACATCCATATTTGAACGATTTCATTGCATTGACATCTAAAAAAAACATACAATTCATTAAAAAAATTATATATAACTATTTTACTAGATTAGCAATTTAGAATTATAAACAAAGTATGCCCCTAAACCTAAATTTTTTACTATTCATGAATCATGATCATCGTCAGTTGTCGAAAATTGAATCATAAAAATAAGTATAGTAAAACAACTAAATAAGTATAGTAAACTAACCATTGGTCATCGAAAATTGAAAGGGTGTGGGAAGCCTTTGCGGTAGTCGATGTGGAGCCTATGAGAGTAGACGGAGACGGAGACAGAGAGAATAGGGTTTAGGATGGACAGATACGAAGAGTGGACTAACGGTGGTCAGAGAGAGGGCTTAGGAGAGTTGGCGAGAGGCTGAGAGTGAAAGGTTAGGGTTTAGGGAAAAAAATTATGATTTGTGATTTCACGAATTATGATTTTAGACAAAATCGCGATAATCGGTTGGTATATTACATAACCTCGATCGGTGATTGGATCATCGATCGGCCGATTTTAGCCATCGATCGACTAAGAAACATTCTGCTCGATATACTGTCCATTGGGAACAGTCGACTAATGTATAACATCAGTCAACTGATTATAAAATCAGTCGACTGATTTGATCTATCAGTCGACTGGTTGAAAAAAATCTATCAGTTCGAGTAAATTGAATTTTTCAGGTTCAAACCCGAAATTGAGCCAAAAAAATTGAATAAATTGATATTTTTAAATAAAAAAACCAAATTTCTGATTGGACTGAATCGAACTTGAAAATTCGGTCGATTCGATCGATTTTTTTGATTTAACCGACCGATTGCACACCCCTATTCGTAAGTCCTCGAGTTGGTCTTATTCTTCAATTCGGTCGTCCTAGGCCATTTGTAAGCCCTTGACGAGCTTGCAGTTGTTGTTCCTCATGTAGTGGCGGATCGGAAGAGTCGGGTTTAAGGTAGAATGCACTTTAGAAGAACGGTGAAGTTTATTATCACGGCTGGTAGAGGCAGTTCATAAGCCCTTAAGCCGGTCTATATTCTTATTCAGCTCGGCATTAACCGAAACTTACATTCCTCGGGCAGTGGCAAATAGGGAGGAGTATGATTTTATATTCAATCGATCGAGGAGAGGGGTATTCATTTGCCTACTTATGAAGTATAGGTATGGAGGGAGTTTTTATTTTATCAGTCTACATGTTCTTAAGCAACCGAGCCGTTTCAATGTGGTCATTACTGTTGGTGAAGTAGGCACCTAAGTCGAACCTGAGTTTTGATTCGAATCCCAAGACGAGTCCTCAAAACTCGCTTCTCCGGAGAGGTATTCGTCAACCGATTGACGAATCCTTCATCCTCCACCTCAGAGGATTACCGGAGATCGAATCCCCGGTAAGTTAGCCGCTGTCGGAGCTCTAACCGTCATCCAAACGACGCTCTGACGAGAGGAGAACAAGCTGTCCAGAAAACTGGACAGCTTTGGTGGAGGTGATAGGCGCTGGCCAACCAAGGAAGATAGAGCTCACCTTGATGCCACACCTGAAGGAGATCTCCAGAGCACTAACCGGCAACAGCTCGACACCGGCGAGGGGAAGGAAGCTTCCTTCTGGATGCCGGTTGGAGGAGCAATGGGCGGCGGCAAGATGTTGGCGCCGAGAACTCCAATGAGGAGGTGGGCGGCAACTTCGACCTAGGGTTTTTTGATTAGGGCTTAATTATCTCTTAAGCCCTCTTTTATAGAGAACTAATTCTCTTAATGGTTATTGGATCATAACCATTAGGCCCGTTAACCCGCTCCATTAAGATAAGTTAAAATAAACCAAACCATGATGATTTATTTTAAGTTAAAATGAACCGAACCAACTTTTGGTTCATTCGTTTAAAATAAACCAAACCCTTTGGTTTATTCTCCTCCATTGGATTAGAACTAAATCATTTTGGTTCATCCATTACGTCTTCATAAGACTCGGCCCATCCACGCTTCCATTGCGACTGAAACGATTTCATGCTCGCTTTATGTTTGGTCCAACCAAACCTAGTTTATCTCGGTCTGAGAATCCCATTCTCAAGCTCGTTTTAAATCCTTCGGATTACGCTCGTTGTGCGTGTGACCAAATAGGTTCTCGGTTTATGTTGGCCGTCTATAATTAACCATTAATTATAGAACGATCATGAGTGGCACCTAGTAGTACATCATGATCCCCGATTAGCAAAAGATCAGCGTTGATCCAGAACTATTTCTGAAACCCTTCAGCAGCTCGAATGAATCGTGCCCCATTCCCTTCACTCATCTTATACCCACTTGGTTCAGGACATGGTCTATAGTGTCAGTCCCCACTAGGCTGACTACGTCACACTTAGCCCAAGTATCAATTCCTCGTCCTACAGATTCTAGTTACTCCACATGTATCGAAGAGTACCTTACTCTAAACATGTAATGCTTTGGCCAAAGACTTTAGTAACAATCCGACGAGAGGCCATGGGTATACATCTCCTCGCAAGGAGTGGTGAATCCTTTATAGGCTATTCAAACACCTTGATCATTTCGACTTATACCCAATCATCCGGGTCCACATCTCCTTAGAGATGCTTGCTTAAGATGTCAAAGCATAAGTCTCCATGATCAAGATGACTTGAATACCGCAAGTCGAAAGGAACATCGCACTTAAGCCACAAAGAAGAACTTCATTGACATATCTATATGCAAAGAACCATATGAAGTATTACGGCTGGTCACTCCAATGAACTAGTTACCATAACTAGCATCCACGATTAACTCCGGACATCACAATGTCTCCAGCCAGTGAGAATCAGCTGCTTGGATACACCAAGGAGCATACCTCGTGCTAGTCTCGACAGAATTGATGGTGTCCAAATCCATCAATTCCGATACATCACAATTACACATATAGAGATACTCACTAGTTGTGATCCAATCACAAATTCTCTCATGCTGTGAATCGTATCGTGGACATTCAGTAAATGAGTTTAAGATCCAATCAAATACATAAAACATGTATACTTAAATAGTGAATCTTCATTTATCATATAAATGGTTCATACATAAGGCGATTGCCTTAGGACATCTCTCATATATTACTAACGGAGTCCCACTTGGCCTAATGCCAATCGCTACGGTATCCAATACCATAAGCTCTAACATGACCCTCAAACTTATTTTGAGGTAATGCCTTAGTCAAGGGATCCGCTAAGTTCCTTTCAGTGGGAATTTTCTCGATTTGTATTTCGTTCCTACTGATGATCTCTCTGATAAGATGATAGCGGTGAAGCACATGTTTGGATCATTGATGAGACCACATCAAGTTCAGAGATGAACTTCTTGATCCAAACCGCTTCCTTCTTTGCTTAGTCAATGTATTACCGCCTCGATGGTAGAATCCGCTACTCTTGTTTGGAACTTTTCCAACTCACTGCGCCCCCATTCAAGGTGAACACGTATCCAGACTGAGACCTGGAATCATCCTTGTCTGTCTAGAAGCTGGCATCCGTATACCCGCGTATCACCATGTCCCCTTCTCCATATATTAGGAACACATCCTTAGTTCTTCTCAAGTACTTAAGGATCGTCTTAACAGCCGCCCAATGATCCATTCCTGGATCGGACTGATATCTGCTCGTGACACTCAGAGCGTACGATACATCGGGCCTTGTACATAACATAGCATACATGATAGATCCTATTGCGGATGCATAGGGAATCTTACTCATGCAAATCCTCTCGTCTTACGTATGCGGACACATAGACTTGAAAGGTGTATCCCATGCACGATGGGTAGGAAACCTTTCTTGGATTCCGATATGCTAAACCTCTTTGCTTTTCGATGCATATATATATGTGAAAAACCAAGAATCCGTTTCGATCTATCTCTATAGATCTTAATCCCGAGGATGTAGGTTGCTTCTCCCAGGTCTTTCATGGAGAATGTCTTGGATAACCAAACCTTCAGCAGAAGATTGAAACATCGTTTCCTATAAGTAGTATGTCATCGACATACAATACTAGGAACACGACTGCACTCCCACTAACCTTCTTGTACACACAAGGTTCGTCTGGATTTTGTGAGAAATCAAACTTTTTGATTGTCTCATCAAAATGGATATTCCAACTCCTGGATGCTTGCTTCAATCCATAAATGGATCGTCGTAATTTGCATACCTTGGTTTTATCAACCGATGTGAAACCCTCAGGCTATATCATATACACGTCCTCGAGCAGGTTTCCATTAAGGAAAGCTGTTTTCACATCCATCTGCCATATCTCATAATCATAATGAGCCGCTATGGCCAGGAGCATCCGAATGGATTTAAGCATAGCTACAGGCGAATAGGTTTCGTCATAATCAACACCTTGTTTTTGATGATATCCTTTCGCCACCAATCTAGCCTTATAGGTAATCACATTACCATCCATGTCGGTTTTCTTCTTGAAAACCCACTTGCACCCTATAGGCTTTATGCCTTCAGGTGGGTCAACCAAGTTCCAAACTTGGTTTTCATACATGGAATCCATTTCCGACTTCATGGCACCAAGCCACTTATCCCTTTCTGAACTTGTCAACACTTCTTCATAACTGGTAGGCTCCTCATCATCAATGAGTAACACGTCGTTCAATTCACTTACGAGAAATCCATATCTCTCAGGAATATTGTGTGTTCTACCAGATCTACGAAGATGTAGTGTTACAATAGGTCCAGCCGATTGCTCATCACTATGAGTTGTCGGCTGTTGTGCTTCACCAGGTATCTCATCAATGTGTATTTGAGTCTCTCGAGCCTCCTCAAGCTCGATGACACTCCCACTATTTTCTTGCAAGAGAAACTCTTTCTCTAGAAACACAGCATGCCTTGAAACAAACACCTTTTGTTCCACAGGATGATAGAATTGGTAACCCCTTGTTTCCTTAGGGTATCCAACAAATAGACATTTATCAGACTTAGCATCCAATTTGTGCGATGATCCTTCACATAAGCAGGACAACCCCATATCTTCAAGTAAGATACATGAGGTTTCTTACTATTCCATATCTCATATGGAGTAGTTGAGACTACCTTAGTAGGCATTCTGTTTAACAAGTAAACATCTGTCTGAAGTGCATAGCCCCAAAAGGACTTGGGAAGAGTCGCATGATTCATCATTGACCTGACCATGTCCAACAAGGTCCGGTTACGCCTCTTAGATACACCATTATGCTGTGGTGTATAGGGCGGAGTCCATTAAGACAATATACCATTGTCTCTTAGATAATCAAGAAACTCTTGACTTAAGTATTCACCACCTCGATCCGATCGAAGTATTTTAATACTCTTATCATGTTGTTTCTCTACTTCATTTCTGAATTCTTTGAACCTTTCAAAGGCTTCAGACTTGTGTTTCATCAAGAACACATACCCAAACCGTGAGTGATCATCGGTGAAGGTAATGAAGTAGCTATAGCCTCCTAAAGCTTGAGTTGACATAGGTCCGCATACATCAGTATGTACTAGACCTAGTAACTCTCCCACTCGTTCACCTTTTCCAGAAAAAGGTAACTTAGTCATCTTGCCTTTTAAGCATGATTCGCATGTATCGTATGAATCCAATTCAAACGATTCCAGAATTCCACATCGGTGTAATTCGGACATGCGTTTCTTGCTTATATGGACAAAGAGCGACAATACCACATGTAGAGTCTAATTGATTATCTTTTCGAGCACGCTTGTTGCTCGCTTTGATATTGAAAATATCACTGGATACGTTCAACGTATAAACACCATTGCTTAAAGTTCCAGTCCCTTAAAGAACTCCATTTAAAGTTATGTAACAACAATTGTTACTAAAAGTCAAATGATACCCATTTCTATTTAAACAAGAAATAGAAATGATGTTCTTTATCAACGAAGGAACATAAAAGCAATTGTCCTGTTCTAAGATAAGTCCTACAGGGAGTTCCAATAAATACGTTCCGATGGCTAGTGCAGCAACCGTTGCTCCATTCCTAACACGTAAATTTGACTCTCCCTTGACGAGTCTTCTTCTATTTCTTAGCCCATGTATGTCATTACATATATGTGAGCCGCACCCAGTATCAAATACCCAAGTGTCTGAGGAAATAAAATGACAATCAATAAAGAAGATTTCTGAAGAAGATGGGGCATCCGATGCCTTATCCTTCTTCACAGACTCAAGATAAATCTTGCACTTTCTTCGCAAATGGCCCTACTTGCCATAATGATGGCAAGTGCCCTTTTGAGCTGGTTCTACCTTTTTAGCCTTTTTCTTTTTTCCCTTCTGTTGTTCCTTTGACTCCCTCTTAGAACCTTTCTTCGAGGAATCAACTAACAACACCGTCCCCTGCTCATGCTTCTCAGAAGGCTCCACAGTCTTCAGCATGTTGAGCAGTACCACAGATGAACCTTCTTGCATCTCAGAGGTGAAGAGGAGCTTGGAGACTTCGAACCTTTCGAATCTCACTTGCTTATCAAACAACTCATAAAGATGAAGGACTACGATATGAGCATCTGTAGGGAATCGGTACGGCCGGCTAGAGGGGGGTGAATAGCCCTTTTCGTTTGTATGCCGGTATTTGCTCGTCTACAAAACTAATTAGCGCAAGCGGAAGACTAATAAAGACAAACAAATAGAAATACGAGAAAACAATCGCTAACAAAGAATGTAACGTGGTTCACGGCTACTCCGCTAATCCACGATCCCGATTCGTCCGAGGTGAATCACTCCTCCAAAGCCAATCACTATTGGTCTCTCCTTTGCACCAAGCTAGGTGGAGGTAACCTTTACAATCAAGATCACTCTTCTTACAAATAGAATGGAGTAAAAATAAGTAAGAAGAGTTTAGAGCAGGGGCACTAGGAAGATCACTTGGAGCATAAGCATTAGCCTCTCAGGCTTACACACCTCTCTTTTTATAGAGGGCTGATTTCTTCCGTTGGCGCCATCGATCATTGCCGCCCTTGGCGATCATTGCCATCTCTACAACGGCCTCGAACACGTCGGATCCCAACCATTGTAGTCCAAGCGGAACTCTTGGCGATCGTGATGGACCTCATCGATCGGCTTGCGCCTCGTAATCGGCGCCCGATCGGCTCTGACGGTTTCGTAAAACCTTATTGACCCGATCATTGCGCCTTGCCGATCGGTCTTCTTAGCGATCGCCCACGTATGGCGATCGGCTAGCGCCTAATCCAATCGATCGTATACCATCGAACTCACTCTGCCGGAAGCGATCATTGCCATGACATAGCGATCGTGTCGAAAAACCATCCGACACTTGGCCAAATGGCCAAGTTTCACCTAAGAGCTACCCTTCCCAGGTTATAATCGCTCACTCTCATCTCTCGGAGTCCCTCGCCCGGTTCTCTTCGCGTTCTCGGCCACGTCCTCGGCGGCATCAGCGCCGCGGCTGCAATGCTCCTTCGCGTCTCTTGCCTCGAAGTCTACTTCCTCCGGCTTCACTCCAAGCTTCTCGTCCGGCGGTCCCTCGGATGCTCCAAGCGCACGGCTTCCGCAAAGCTATCCTTCACCGACTCAAGGCACGAGTCATGAGATGTGAAACTCGCCACGGCTCCATGTGCGAATTACTAAGTCCTGCACGACTTCAACGCACATATCAAATCAACATATCAAACTAACTTAAACCCTTTACCACACCATCAAAACCATATTGCGGCAAGAGATTGCCCTAACAATCTCCCCCTTTTTGATGTGTGACAATCCGTTTAAGTTAGGTAAAAACATTTGATATAAATTCTAAGGTAAGAAAGCATGTAAAGATAAACATGATATAGCAACATGCAACTCCCCCTTAATCCATGAAACTCTCTATGCAAATTTTCTCCCCCTATCATATATTTCTCCCCCTAAAATAATTAACTTAAACATAATTATTTCTCCCCCTTTGACACCATCAAAAAGATTAACACTAAGTTATAAGCTCATGGCATCAAGTATAAAGAGAAACATACACTAAAATCAGTCAAAACCTGATAAAATCAGGTTACTGTACTTGTTCACAGTCCATCGATCATTCTATCGGTATGGCGATCGTGGCACAAGAGAATCCGAATTTCTGATTTTCTAGATGAATTTCAAAAATGCGCTATTAATTCCAAAAAATTCAAAAAATCATGAAATTTGGGGAACATATTTCTTTTAAGTATATCTATCAGTGAAAAATAGGTTTTCATGAAAAATCATTATATTTCCACGTATTTGCCAAAAATCCAAAAGCTTTAAAAACTACTAGGTTTTTGATCATAAGAGTATCCATTTTAACACCTAGTCTTGCATCCAATTGTTTCAAAACATGAATACATGTATTTTAAAGTAAGAAATTGTTTTGAACACATATGAAATATCCAACCATGATCTTTGGGCAATATGTCTATGAATTAAACATAAGTCTTCCCCATGATTGGTCTATTATTGCTATTTTGATACTTTAAATGACCATCTAAATGTCATAGGCATTAGTGGACATTTGTATCATCCTAACATCTCACTCATGTTAAGTTTGCAATCAAGTTAGCCTATAGTGAGTGTGAGATGCATCCTAGGGGGTATTTGTATATACTTAACCCTTATATTCATGCAGTTCTATCATGGTTAAGTATCATCCTAACACTCTACATGATCACAAAGACATATATGAATTAATTTTACATTATGATCATGAAATACATGTATTCATTAAATAATAGTCATGCATTAGGTATTATATGATGATAATAAACAAAGTATCACCTAAAGCATGATTCAAACCTATTTCTCATGATAACGTGCCAAATTTCAAAAACATAAATCATGATTGCAAATATACATAGGAATTACATCAATCATCATGATTTAAGCAATATTATCTATTTATGGGCACGTTATCATCACCCAACACTATCTAAAAAATGTTGTCCCGTCATCCTAAGTCAACCAAAATATGATATAGGTCAAGTTCATATGGTTGACTACCCTTGGGTTATCCTAACCCTTAAGGATGGATTTTGGAACCCAAAATAAGTTCTTTCCTATTGGGTTCACTAAGTATTCCTTGGGGATCCATTTTCTAGCTATTACCTTCTTCTTATCTTGTCCCCTAGCTATAAGGCATTTGTAGGCCTTTTCATTTTTCTTTTCCTTGTAGCCTAGGCCCTTTTTGTTGAAACTAGCTCTTTGGCTCCCTAAGATCATATTTAAGGTGTTGGAGCCAATTGTGAATTTCTCTAGGGCTTTGGTTAAATAATCTACCTTTTCCCTTAATGCCCTATTTTCCTCTATGCATGCATCATTAACATCCAAAGGCATATAATCATGTGAGCATGCATCATCATGGCAAGAAGAGGTATCATTATTATTTAAACATGCATTTTCTAGCTTATATTCCAAAGCCTTAATTTGATTAAGCATGCTTTTATTTTTCTTTTTCATTCCAAATAAGTCCTTAGTTAAACTAGAAATTATGGAAACTATTTTCTTAGGAGAAGCTTTCGTTACCATAGTTTCCATATCTTCTTCTTCTTCTTCGGATGAGGAGGATGTAGAAGCTCCCCCTTCACTTGAGCTCTCTCCTCTTGAGCTTGATCCTTCATTTTCGGAGGAAGAGCAATCCAAGTCATCAAAGGCCATCAAGGCCAAATTGGTGACAAAGGCATTCTCCTCATCCGATGATGATGAAGAGGATGAGGATGGGTCATCCCAAGTCCTTGCCTTTAGGGCTTTGACCTTTCCCTTTTCCTTTGTCTTCTTCTCCTCTTCCTTTTTCTTCTTGCT
Organism: Wurfbainia villosa; assembly: GCA_025175895.1. Lineage (NCBI taxonomy): Eukaryota > Viridiplantae > Streptophyta > Magnoliopsida > Zingiberales > Zingiberaceae > Wurfbainia > Wurfbainia villosa. The sequence goes on along the minus strand of CM046003.1, from coordinate 69,445,087 downwards.
CCCCTTTTTCTTCTTCTTTTCTTCCTTCTTTTTCTTTTCTTCTTTGCTTTTGTTTAGGAGGGGACAATTATCCCTTATGTGCCCTTCTCCTTGGCAATTGTAGCATATGACCTTCCCCCTTGGTCTTCTATTCCTATCATGAGATTTATCAAATCTAAAATTCTTAAATGCACGTCTTACCTTCCTTACCATGTAGGCTTCTTCCGTGCTATCCATGGAGGAGGAAGACGCTTCATCATCATCATCGGAGGAGATCTCTATCTTCTTCTTCCCCTTATTTGCCAACAATGCTACTCCTCTTGAGGGTTGAATTCTAGGCTCCTCTTGTATTCCTTCAAGCCTAGTTTCGTGGAGCTCCATTGTTGAGAAAAATTCCTCCAAGGTACTTACTTCCAAGTTCTTGGAGATGTAGAACGAATCCACCATGGAGCTCCACTTTGAGGACCGGGGAAAGACATCTATAGCCTTCATGAGCATGTCCCGGTTTGATAGCTTCTCACCTACACTTGTTAGCCCAATTAAAATTTCTTTAAACCTAGAGTGTAGTGAGGTTACCTTTTTGCCCTTTTCTAGTTTTATATTGGATAGTTGGGAGCGGAGGAGGTCTCTCCTTGCTAGCTTGGCCTCGGATGTGCCTTCATGGAGTTCTATAAGCTTCTCCCACATCTCTTTGGCGCTAGCACATTCTCCGATCCAGTTGATCTCTTGTTGGGGGAGCACATTGAAAAGATGATGTTTTGCCTTTGAGTTCGCAAGGTGCTCCTCTCTTTGCTTCTTAGTCCATCGTGATTTTTCGATTGGTTCACCCTTTTCATCCCTAGGCAACTCGAACCCATTTTCCATTATTAGCATAATATCAAAATCGGTCTCGAAGAATACCTCCATTCTCTTTTTCCACCAAGAGAATTCGCCGTCGAACTTCGGTGGGTGGATGTTTGAGCCGGCCATTTTGAATGTTGCTTGTTGTGGCGGTTAGTCCTCGACAAGCTTTCCTTGGCTCTGATACCACTTGTAGGGGATCGGTACGGCCGGCTAGAGGGGGGTGAATAGCCCTTTTCGTTTGGATGCCGGTATTTGCTCGTCTACAAAACTAATTAGCGCAAGCGGAAGACTAATAAAGACAAACAAATAGAAATACGAGAAAACAATCGCTAACAAAGAATGTAACGTGGTTCACGGCTACGCCGCTAATCCACGATCCCGATTCGTCCGAGGTGAATCACTCCTCCAAAGCCAATCACTATTGGTCTCTCCTTTGCACCAAGCTAGGTGGAGGTAACCTTTACAATCAAGATCACTCTTCTTACAAATAGAATGGAGTAAAAACAAGTAAGAAGAGTTTAGAGCTTGTGGGGCACTAGGAAGATCACTTGGAGCATAAGCATTAGCCTCTCAAAGGCTTACACCCTCTCTTTTTATAGAGAGGGCTGATTTCTTCCGTTGGCCGCCATCGGTCATGCCGTCACTACTGGCAACCTCCGAACACATCGGATCCCGACTGTAGTCAGCGGAACTCTTGCGATCGGATCGATGGACCTCATCGATCGGCCGCTCGTATCGCGCCCGATCGGCTCTGAGCGACGGTTCGCGGCGAAACCCTATTGACTACCGATCATTGCGCCTTGGCGATCGGATCTCTTCACGATCGGCCCACGTATGGCGATCATTGCCGCCACAATCCGATCGTATACGGTCGAACTCACTCGACTAGGCCGATCGGCGCCATGACGATGGCGGTGGTGTCGGGAAAACCCATCCGACACTTAGCCAAATGACCAAGTTTCACCTAAGAGCTACCCTTCCCCGGGTTACAATCGGTCACTCTCATCTCTCGGAGTCCCTCGCCTTCGAAGTTCTCTTCGTTCTCGGCCACGTCCCTGGGCAGCATCAGGCGCACGACTCTGCAATGCTCCTTCGCGTCTCTTGCCTCGAAGTCTACTTCCTCCGGCTTCACTCCAAGCTTCTCGTCCGGCGGTCCCTCGGATGCTCCAAGCACACGGCTTCCGCAAAGCTATCCTTCACCGACTCAAGGCACGAGTCATGAGATGTGAAACTCGCCACGGCTCCATGTGCGAATTACTAAGTCCTGCACGACTTCAACGCACATATCAAATCAACATATCAAACTAACTTAAACCCTTTGCCACACCATCAAAACCATATTACGGCAAGAGATTGCCCTAACAGCATCCATATGCTCATGCTGCTTTCGTAGCTTGGGTTCCATCGCGGCTAGCATGATGCAACTTGTCAGTTCAGAATCAGTCACATGTTTCTGATAGACCAACAATTGGTCCGGAGTTGCATCGTCACTAGGATAGGCGGGAAGAGGCGCTTCGAGGACATACACAAGCTTTTCACCTTGAGAACAATTCTCAAGTTTCTAAGCCAGTCCAAGAAGTTCAGCCCAGTCAATTTATTCGAATCCAAAATGGAACGCAAATTAAAAGACAACATGATCAATTTTAGAAATACAAAACGAGCATATATGAGAAAGATGATTTTTAAAATGCATCAATATACATTTATAAATCCCATTCATTTTTCGAATTTCAAAAACCCCAAAATCACTTCGGGAGATCGTAGGTCCATCTCCGAATAGGCTGATATCCATCATAGATATGAACAACCTTGGAGAGAGTCCAACAAGCCATTCATAACTACGACGGTAGGTATCAACTATACCGATTGCATATCACGTATATGCAACTATCACAATGTGCTATCAAACAATTGAATGTTCACACATACATCGGGTTGTTAACACATTAACAAGTATGCATCATATGCATAACACCCAACTTCACCTCCCTTTACATCGACCTTGGAGAGAGTCCAACAAGCCGATGCTCCAGGTTAAAGCCAACCCATTAATCGAGAAATAGTTTTAATATGGTTAGAGCGCATTCAACCAATTAGCCCATCTTGGAGAGAGTCCAACAACCAAAGCTAACGATTGACCTCTGACTCTTACCATATTAGTATTAAACTATTCCATGGTTTGAACATGTTCGGGTTCGAGCCGGGCTTGGAGAGAGTCCAACAACCCAAACAAGAAACGGAACTCTGGTTCTAACCATATTAATAGAAGGTGTAGGCTTTAATATTGTTTAAGGGTTTTTATGTCTCATCCTCTTTGCATGCAAATAACTATTATCTACATGACATGACATACATGACATACATCTACATGTCACGACACGCATGGCATAATGTTATGCATCTAATGCAATTACATGTCATACAATTATGTCATGTATATATTTCCTTATATGTCATAACTATTTATGGAAATAAAATATGTTTAAGATTTGATTCTCCAAATCAAATCATAATTAAATTAGGAAACAAATTTCCAAATCTAATCATATATTTTATTTATGGAATTATTTGATTAAGAAAAATCTATTTAGGAAACCAATTTCCTAAATCATTAAAACTACTTATGGAAATAAAATATTTTAAGATTTGATTTCCCAAATCAAATCAAGATTAAATTAGGAAACAAATTTCCAGAATCTAATCAAATATTTTATTTATGGAAAATATCAATTTCCATAAATACTTCCAACTTTCCAAAAGTGGAAGATTTCCATAAATACTTCTAGACTTTCCAAAATTGAAAAATTTCCATAAATACTTCTAAATTTGAAAATTAGAAAATTTTCAAAAATACATTATGACTATCGCAAAACCATTTTACGATTATGTTGAAACACAACCTGGGCTCTGATACCACTGTTGGGTTTCCGGCACCGCGGCGTGTGTGTGTTCGATCACGTTTCGTAAACATGAACACAGCGGAAACAATAAAAATAATAAATCTACATTTATTACAACACACACAACACACGCATGCATATTACAACAAGTGTAGACATAACCGTAAATTTAAATTTGCAATAAAAGGAAATTTAACTACGTTATACCTTTCGTATGACGTGTAGCGGGAACGACATCAACCGGAACGATCCTCGCTAGAATCGTCTCTATCCGTATCCACGCCGAGTTCCTCGGGATGAATTCGCTAAGCCACGAGCTTCGTCTTCGTACGGGTTACTAGCCTCGTGTTGAAGACGACGTGATCGAGAGATGATCACGATCTGAATCCAAATTCGGATCCCAAGACGAGTCCTCAAAACTCACTTCTCCGGAGAGGTATTCGTCAACCAATTGACGAATCCTTTGTCCTCCACCTCAGAGGATTACCAGAGATCGAATCCCCGATAAGTTAGCCGCTGTCGGAGCTCTAACCGTTGTCCAAATGACGCTCTGACCAGAGGAGAACAAGCTGTCCAGAAAACTGGACAACTTTGGTGGAGGTGATAGGCGCCGACCAACCAAGGAAGATAGAGCTCACCTTGATGCCAAACCTGAAGGAGATCTCCGAAACACTAACCAGCAGCTCGACACGGCGAGGAAGGAAGCTTCATACGGGCGCCCGGTTGGAGGAGCAATGGGCGGCCAGAAGTTGGCGCCGAGAACTCCAATGAGGAGGTGGGCGGCAACTTCAACCTAGGGTTTTTGGATTAGGGCTTAATTATCCCTTAAGCCCTCTTTTATAGAGAACTAATTCTCTTAATGGTTATTGGATCATAACCATTAGGTCCGTTAACCCGCTCCATTAAGATAAGTTAAAATAAACCAAACCATGATGGTTTATTTTAAGTTAAAACGAACCGAACCAACTTTTGGTTCATTCGTTTAAAATAAACCAAACCCTTTGGTTTATTCTCTTCCATTGGATTAGAACCAAATCATTTTGGTTCATCCATTACGTCTTCATAAGACTCGGCCCATCCACGCTTCCATTGCGGCTGAAACGATTTCATGCTCGCTTTATGTTTGGTCCAACCAAACCTAGTTTCTCTCGGTCTGAGAATCCCATTCTCAAGCTCGTTTTAAATCCTTCGGATTATGCTCGTTGTGCGTGTGACCAAATAGGTTCTCGGTTTATGTTGGCCGTCTATAATTAACCATTAATTATAGAACGATCATGAGTGGCACCTAGTAGTACATCATGATCCCCAATTAACCGAAAAGATCAACGGTTGATCCAGAACTATTTCTGAAACCCTTCAGCAGCTCGAATGATTCGTGCCCTATTCCCTTCACTCATCTTATACCCACTTGGTTCAGGACATGGTCTATAGTGTCAGTCCCCACTAGGCTGACTACGTCACACTTAGCCCAAGTATCAATTCCTCGTCCTACGGATTCTAGTTACTCCACATGTATCGAAGAGTACCTTACTCTAAACATGTAATGCTTTGGCCAAAGACTTTAGTAACAATCCGACGAGAGGCCATGGGTATACATCTCCTCGTAAGGAGTGATGAATCCTTTATAGGCTATTCAAACACCTTCGATCATTTCGACTTATACCCAATCATCCCGGGTCCACATCTCCTTAAAGATGTTTGCTTAAGATGTCAAAGCATAAGTCTCCATGATCAAGATGACTTGAATACCGCAAGTCAAAGGAACATCGCACTTAAGCCATAGTAAGAACTTCATTGACATATCTATATATGCAGAGAACCATATGAAGTCTTACGGCTGGTCACTCCAATGAACTAGTTACCATAACTAGCATCCACAATTAACTCCGGACATCACAATGTCTCCAGCCAGTGAGAATCAGCTGCTTAGATACACCAAGGAGCATACCTCGTGCTAGTCTCGACAAAATTGATGGTGTCCAAATCCATCAATTCATCGACTAGGGATAATTCCGATACATCACAATTACACATATAGAGATACTCACTAGCTGTGATCCAATCACAAATTCTCTCATGCTGTGAATCGTATCATGGACATTCAGTAAATGAGTTTAAGATCCAATCAAATACATAAAACATGTATACTCAAATAGTGAATCTTCATTTATCATACAAATGGTTCTTACATAAGGCGATTGCCTTAGGACAACTCTCATATATTACTAACACCGCGGTGGTCGGGCGACACTCAAGTGACTTCGGAGGGAGCCAAAAGAATTGAGTGGAATGCCGGAAGCAAAAGCAACACGTAAGTATCGAGGTAAGCTCGGGTGTGCGAGTGTAAGTAAGGTCGTATCCTCGTTACGGGGAAAGTCTTAAGCGTATATCCGACCCAAGACATCTCATAGGTGATCTAGGTCGAGATCGGACGGTCGACGACCATCGAAATAATGTTTTCTTTAAGCTAACATTGCCTTGCAGCCAGCATCAGTCGACTGCCAACCTGAAGGACTCGACTGCCGTCCATCAGTCGGGTGACTACGGCTAGCACTCGATCGATCGCCGTGATCGGGTGATGGCCATGTCATTCGTCAAAGGATCGACTCGAGTCAAGGTTTATCACCAAATTTCAAGGGGAGTGGTGCTCAAATATGATTGGCTAGGGTTCCTCTCGAAAAGGGGCTCAAAGGCTATAAAAGGAGGTCCTAACCTAGGGTTTTTACATAATTCTAAGTGCTCAAAAGCTTCCGCAACGCTGCGACTCTCCGACGACTCTACGACAACGAAGTGCTGCCAACAACCCTAGCTTAAGGTCTTTCTTTTTAGTTGTTGGTATAATCCTTGTTATTGTTTTCAATATTGCAACTCTTTTACTCGAGGTTTTTCTATCGTTGCATTTTACTTTAATAGAAGAGAGGGTTTGTCTCTCTATCATTTTGCTTCGAAAGTTTTTTTGTAATCGTCAAACTCCTACCTCCAACGAGGAGGAGTGTTTTGATGGAATTGCCCTCCGTTACGGTCTAGGACCGTTAGGGCCTTGAGTAGTGGCGAAGGCTCTGAACCAAATAAAAAACTTGTCTATTTTTGTTTCATTTACATTTCCGCTGCGTATATTTGTCTTGAAACGAATTCACAAGAAAAAGGCTTTTCGCTATTCACCCCCCCTCTAGCGAACCGCATCGATCCAACAATTGGTATCAGAGCCGGGGGTTACTAAGATTTGGTGAAACCACCAATCTAGCCATTTTTACAGATTTATTTTTTTTGTTTCTTTTAATTCTGTTTTTTTTTCTTTTTTTTTTTGGATTTATTTCACTTTGTTAAGTATTCTCCCGCACTACTAATCCAAGACGCGAGTCTTGGCACTTGTTTTTGTGTTTTTGTCATTGCTAGTTTCTTCGTCGTCGTCTCCTTGTGTCTTTTGTTCTAATGGCCCATCTTGAGGGTTTTAGCACCGTCCGACCTCCGTTTTACAACGGAGATGACTTCCGTTATTGGAAGGGTCGGATGGAATGCTTCCTAAAAACCCAAATAGAGATGTGGATTGTGATCCAAACCGGGTTCACCCTTCCTACTAATGAAGAAGGTGAATCCTTGGATTACAATCAATGGACCATTGCGACAAAACGACAAGTCGAAGCCGACGCCAAGGCAACACAAATCCTCCAATGCGGCCTATCCAAAGAGGAGCTAAATCGCGTCGGCCCCTTCATAAGCGCAAGATCTTTGGACAAAACTAGTGGAGCTACGAAGGGACCGATGAAGCCAAGGTATGTAAGCGCGACCTCTTGTTCAATAAATTATATAATCTAAAAATGCAGGAACATGAGTCCGCGCAACTCCACGCCCGTATCCAAGACATAGTCAACAACCTACACGCAATCGGGCAAAAGGTCGAAAACCGTGACCTTATAAGGTATGTTCTAAACTCTTTTCCGAGGACTACCTTGTGGGCATCCATGGTCGATGCTTACAAGGTCTCCAAGGACCTCTCTAAACTTAGATTAGATGAACTCTTTTCCGATTTTGAATTACATGCGTCAACTCGGAACCCGAGAGGGGTATAGCCTTGTTTGCAGGTTCAAAGAAGAAGAAAATCGCAAGCAAGCCACCACCAACCGAGGAGGAAGACGAGTCCGAAGAAGAAGTTGACCCGGAATTGTCTATCGAGCTAATGAACCTAGCTCGAAGGATAGCCAAGGGACGAAAGCGAACCACAACTCGACCCAACCAAGGTAAGCCTAAAAGTTCTAATATTAGGTGTTATGAGTGTAACAGGTTTGGACATATCAAGTCCGAGTGCCCCAAGCTCAACCACAAAGCACCTAAGCACAAGAAGGCCCTCAACGCGATATGGGAAGAAGCGTCATCCGAAGAAGACGAAGACCACGTCTTCATGGCGAAATCAATTGAGTCAGACACGGAGACCGAACCTGAGGATGACTCGGACTATGGAGCTACCTTCAAGTCAAGCCACGGATACGCATCCGGTTCAAAAGATACCCTTAAAGTAAGTCGAACTTTATTTAATACTTTTCAAAATACGGTTAGGTTTTTGTCTAGGAAATTAGTTAAATCCGAGTCCAAGGTCGAGACCCTGGTTGAGGAGGTCAAACTCCTCAAACACAAGGTCTCCCTAACCTCTTCGACTAGTCGAGTTCAAGAGAAGGACTCAACTCGGGTTGAAAAACTCGAAGTTGAGAACTCACTCTTGAAAAGTCAAGTCGAAGATCTTAAGAACACGTTGGAAAGGTTCACTTCGGGATCCAAAGGACTTGACCTCCTACTTGGATCTCAAAGGGCCGTGTACAACAAGGCTGGACAAGGGTTTAACTCAAACACGACTAATAGGTCGTATATGTCGATTGTAAGTCGACATAGGAAACATGTCCAAGCGTGGGTCCCTAAGAACCTTTTGATTTCAACTCTAGGATCCAACCCGTACTGGATTCCCAAGAACCAAATCCACTATGTGGATAGACCGAACCGATTCAACGGTCTAGGGGGAGCCAGTATAAAACATGTTTGTGCTTTAACTTATAAATTGCATGCTTTAACTTAGAAATTTTGTGCTTTAAAACTTGTGAACTCACTTAGAACATGAACATAACCAACTAAAATTCTTCGAAAAGATTGAGCCTCGGGGAGCCTCTTTTCAAAAACATAACCAACTAAAATTCTTCGAAAAGATTGAGCCTCAGGGAGCCTCTTTTCAAAAATAACCAGTTAGACTAGGAAATAATCTTAGGTGAGTCAAGTCATCATTTTCTTGAAAATGGCTTTGTCTAAGGAAGTGGTCGATGATCCGATAAAAGAAGGCCCCTGTGCCTCGTCACGACCTGGAAGCCATGATCTTGAAAAGGTAAACTTGACAAGCCTAGGGTCAAATCCAAATCTAACATAAAATTACTTGAACCTAAATGCACTTAATCAACTTAATTGGAAGTCATCTCACAAAAAACACATAAGTATAATATGCTTGATCATATAGACACAGGTGAGATGACCTAGGTTTAACAACTCACAACCAATTTTTTTAAAAATCTAACATCCAATCCAACCACCTTGTGTGTAGGATCAATGGATGTTGTGGTTGTGATTACTCCAAATTCACAAAGCTTCGATTCAAACGACAAGGATCGGTAGCCTTTGGGAATAACGGCAAGCTCAAAATCATCGGATCAGGTGATATCGAGCTTAACTCGAATTTTGTTATTAAAAATGTATTACTTGTAGAGAATTTTGAATATATCCTGCTTAGCGTAAGTCAATTATGTGACAATAACTATAAGGTTGTATTTTTAGAAAATGAATGTGTAATTAAAATAAATAAAACAGCTAAAACAATACTCAAAGGAACTAGGACAAATAACATTTATACAATTAACTTAATCAAATCCTCAGCCAAATGTCTTATGACACAGAAGAGGAATCATGGTTGTGGCAAGACGACTCGGTCACTCGCACCCAAGACTCGTCCACAAGATGAGTCAGAGTGGCTTAGTCAGAGGCTTACCCAACCTCAACAACTTGGTTAATAAAATCTGTAATGCTTGTCAACAAGGAAAACAACCTAGGACACAACACAAGTTAACTAACCAAGAACGAACCTCAAGTGTACTTGAGCTCCTGCATATGGATCTATTCGATTCACATGGAGCCAAGTCACTCAATAGAAGTCAATATTGCTTAGTCATAATTGGCGGACTACTCGAGTTTACAGGTTAGGTTCGTTAAACATAAAAATGATACCCTAGATCAATTAATCAATCTATTCAAATTAATCGAGAATCAAAAAAACCTTAAGGTTAAAAGACTTAGAAGCGATCATGGTGGTGAATTCGAAAATCAAAGGTTCACCGACTTCTGTAACCTAAACGGATACCACCATGAATTCTCTTGCCCTAGGACTCCTCAACAAAATGGCCTAGTGGAGCGGAAAAACCGAACTCTACAAGAAGCCGCTAGGACCATGTTGAACGAATACGACCTACGATAGGTTTTGGGCGAAGCCGTTAGCACGCGCTTATGTCGAGAATAGGATCCTTATGGTAAAGAGGCACCTTAAGACCTCGTACGAGATTTATCACAATAAAGTACCCAACATCAAGTACTTTAGGGTATTTGGATGTAAAGTACATATCTTAAACACTAAGAACCACCTAGGGAAATTCGAATCCAAAACCTCCACCGGAATCTTTTTAGGATACTCAACCACGAGTAGGGCCTATAGGGTATATAACCACGATACCCTTAAAGTCGAAGAGACTATTAATGTAGTGTTCGATGAAGTACCCGAACCTACAAAACCCTTAATGACCCCAAGTGTTGAGCCCATCGATACCAAACTCATCTCCGACCACGAGATCGAGTCTAATCCACATCAACCAACTTCTCTTGTCGACCAAGTGACAAGTGATCCGAGTCAAACTAGTGTTCAACCAAGTCACCCCATTGATCAAGCATTAGGTGACACAAACCCAACCCAATCTAGGATTCAAACTAACCACCCTATCGATCAAGTGATAGGAGATCCTAATCTAGGAGTTCGAACTAGAGCATCCTATAGGAACCTTAGTCAAATTTCCTTAATTTCAAAGATAGAACCCAAATCAATTGAACAAGCTCTTCTTGATCCCGATTGGATTATTGCAATGCAAGAAGAGCTAGCTTAATTTACTAGGAATGAAGTGTGGGAATTAGTACCACCACCTAAAGACAAAGCGATAATTGGAACAAAGTGGGTGTTTGAAATAAGCTTGATGATAAAGGTGAAGTAGTTAGAAACAAGGCTAGGTTAGTCGCCAAAGGGTTTAGTCAAGTCGAAGGCTTAGATTACGACGAAACCTATGCCCCAGTAGCTAGACTTGAATCCATTCGAATGTTGCTAGCTTATTGCACATTTATCGAGGATTTAAGCTATTTCAAATGGATGTTAAGTCGGCATTCCTAAATGGATACATTAAAGAAGAAGTTTATGTTAGCCAACCCCGGATCAAAAATCTAGATAAACCAGACCATGTTCTAAAACTTAAGAAAGCTCTCTATGGACTTAAACAAGCTCCTCGAGCTTAGTACGAGAGACTTTCAATCCATCTTAAGTCAAAAGGGTTTAACCAAGGCTTAGTTGACCCAACTCTCTTCGTAAAAACCTTAGGTAAAGAAATATTCATAGCTCAAATTTACGTAGACGATATAATTTTTGGAACCTCTAACTCGGCCTTACTAAACGAGTTCGTTTCACTCATGGAAAGTGAGTTTGAAATGAACTTGGTAGGCGAGTTAAGTTTCTTTTTAGGTCTACAAATTAAACAAACTAAGGATGGTATATACCTATATCAACAAAAATACACTAAGGAGTTAATTAAAAGATTTGGAATGCAAGACGCTAAGATAATAAACACCCCAATGGCGATTAATGTTAACATAGGAAGACCTAGAAAGTAAGTCCATTGACTTAAAAACTATAGGCGCGATAGGAAGTCTCCTATACTTAGCTGAGTCGACCCGACATCCTATTGCGATGATAGTATATGCGCGAGTTTCAAACCTGTGCTAAGGAGTCTCACCTAACCCTAGTTAAGTGTATCCTTAGATATCTTAAGGGTACACTTAACGTTGGTATTTAGTACCCTAGATCTACGGAGTTCAAACTAATCGGCTACTCCGATTCGGACTATGTTGGTAGTAAGCTTGATAGAAAGAGCACGAGTGGTTGTTGTCAACTTCTCGGCTCGAGTCTAGTAAGTTGGTGCAGTAGGAAGCAACACTGTGTCGCTTTATCTACCACAGAAAATTTGAATACGCGATGGGTGAGTGTGTCACTCAACTTCTTTGGATGAAGCACACTCTCCAGCGACTTTAAGTTAGACTTTACGAATACTAAACTTCCGTAGACAACATTAGTTGATTAATCTTACTCATTTCATTCGAGAACATGTGGCCAATGGAGCAATACAACTCGAATACGTCGAATCAAAGTCTAACTTAGCAGACTTATTTACTAAACCCCTACCCGAAGCCGAATTTAGTCTATTAAGACGAAAATTGGGAATGTGCATAGTAGAATAGGAACTTGCAAATTATATTTTCTTACTACTATTTCTTAATTTTTCATTTTTATGGAACTAGCATAGGACATACCTTAGATATCATGCACCTATAGATTTAAGGAGCCAATACATCTCACAACACATAGGACTAATGTGTTTGTGTACTTAGTCACGTAGATGGGCATGAGATGTTAGGACCTTACTCCTGGTTCCAGATGTAGATCTAGTGCATCGCCATGAACCATGGAGTATAATCATACTCACTAACCGACTCTGACCAGGACTGGTTGATCTTTCATATCAATCAAGCCAAATATGAGTCGAACATTTTATAGATGAGCTTATTTTCAGTATATTTTTTTATAAAAAATGGGGAACATGCTTGGACTTTAAATTTAACACTTATTTTGTTTTCCACACATCCCTTACTCTTTTCGATATACGACAAAAGGGGAAGAAAAAGGCCAAAGTTAAAAGGTCAAAGTTAAGGGGTCAAATTTTTTCGATATAAGACACTTGAACTTATTTATTTTAAATACTATGGCCAATATTAAGTAATTTCGGTTACTTAATTCTTTTTTAGTAGCGTCAAGGAGAGTTAAAACTCTTTCTCAGTACTCACCCTCGGTAGGAGGATTCCTCGAGGAGCACACGAAAAGAGTTTTTATACTCCTGTTCATTCATGCTCTTAACACTCTTGCTCATTCATGCATATCTTTTCTTAATGCACTTAACTTTGTATGTGGGTTTGCCATAAATCAAAAAGGGGGAGATTGTTGGTGCAGTAGGCACCTAAGTCGAACCTGAGTTTTGATTATAGCGATACAAAGTTAAGCTCATGTCATGTTATCTCACGAGCTGAATCAGTGTGCGAAAATTGCTATAGCCGATGAAGGCTAGCGACACCCGGAGGAAGCCGCGGTGGTGGCGACACTCAAGTGACGGAGGGGCCAAGGAATTGAGTGGAAGGCCGGAAGCAAAAGCAACACGTAAGTATCGAGGTAAGCTCGTGTGTGCGAGTGTAAGTAAGGTCGTATCCTCGTTACGGGGAAAGACTTAAGCGTAGATCCAACCCAAGACATCTCATAGGTGGTCTAGGTCGAGATCGGACGGTCGACGACCGTCGAAATAATGTTTTCTTTAAGCTAACATTGCCTTGCAGCCGATCGATCATTGCCAACCTAAAGACTCATTGCCATCCATCGGGTGACTCGGCTACTAGCACTGATCGCCGCGCGATCGTAGTGATGGCCATCAGTCATTCTTGGTCAAAGGATCGACCTCGAGGAGTCAAGGTTTATCACCAAATTTCAAGGGGAGTGGTGCTCAAATATGATTGGCTAGGGTTCCTCTCGAAAAGGGGCTCAAAGGCTATAAAAGGAGGTCCTAACCTAGGGTTTTTACATAATTCTAAGTGCTCAAAAGCTTCCGCAATGCTGCGACTCTCAGCGACTCTCACAATGAAGTCGCCAACAACCCTAGCTTAAGGTCTTTCTTTTTAGTTGTTGGTATAATCCTTGTTATTGTTTTCAATATTGTAACTCTTTTACTCGAGGTTTTTCTATCATTGCATTTTACTTTAATAGAAGAGAGGGTTTGTCTCTCTATCATTTTGCTTGAAAGTTTTTTGTCGTCAAACTCCTACCTCAGCGAGGAGTGTTTTAGTAATTGCCCTCCGTGCACGGTCTAGGACCGTTAGGGCCTTGGAGTAATGGCCGAAGGCTACAGACCAAAGTAAAAATAAACTTGTCTATTTTTGTTTCATTTACATTTCATTTGCTGTGTATATTTGTCTTGAAAGCGAATTCACAAGAAAAAGCTTTTCGCTATTCACCCCCCCTCTAGCGAACCACATCGATCCAACAATTACTTCATTCTATTAATATGTTCTGAGGCAACCCATTTTTTGTCGGGCTAATTCTTATTTTATTGAAGTGTTGGAAGGTGCATATTATTTTATTCAATTCAGTCCAGATGTTATTGGGATAGTTCTTATCTTATTGAAGTATTGCAAGGTGTATGTTATTTTATTCAGTTCAGGTCAGGTGTTGTTGGGTCAGTTCTTATTTTACTGAAGTGTTGTGAGGCGGATATTATCTTATTCATTCTAGCCGAGATATGTCAGGCTAGTTGTTATTTTATTTCTTTATGTCAATTGATCCGAGTCAAGTCGCTCCAGATTTACTGTTATTTTATTCGGCCTAACTAAACTAAAGGAGGTCTTATTTCATTTCATCGGGGCATTCCAAGTCGGACATTGCTTTATTCATCTGAGGTATTCTGAGATGGATATTATTTTATTCGGTCGTGGGTCCTTCTCTTATATTTATTCGAGGCAATTCATAAACCCTCGCTTCGGGCATTCTTTTATTCGACCGAGGCTATTTGTAAGCCCTCGAATCAGTTGTCTTATTGTATCCATTTAAGGCAGTTCGTAAAACGTAAGTCCTCAAACCAGCAAGTTCTTCATTTAGTCGAGACAAATCACAAGATATTATATATGTGTATGATATTCCTGAATATATGAACAAGGAGCAGAGATATGATATGATTTGAGATGATGAAGTGATAAGGTTGAAGTCAGACTTGTTAGAGTGACTTGTCTGACTATTTAGGGGGGGTTACCTATGATATGGGAGAAATATCGGACCATGAAATGAAATGAAAGTCCGGCCTATTACGAGAAGGATATAAAAAGATGGCAAGGGTTTAGAGAAAAAGGGGAAGGGTCTAGAGCTGAGGAAAAGACGGCTGTAAGGGGGTCTTCTTCTTCTTCCACATCTTTTGCTAAGGGGAGGGGGTTTTCAGGTGGGGAGGAGGTATGATGCTTGGAGGGGGTGCAAATAGCCTTGACATTTCAATGAAAAATCTTCATCTCTTCTTCTTTGTCCTTAGCAACACCAAGGGTAGCTCTGAAGATTATGGCAGCGAGGTCAGCGTTGGGTGATAGTTGGGGGGAGTGTTGGAGAGTGGTTGGTTCTTGGTGCCTCTACTTCTATCTACATCCTTCCTCTTTCTCTTTTGGTTTATATCGCTCCTCTGTTTCCATCGGAGATCTGCGATGGATCGACCTCCGTTCAATGGAGGCCCTATCTTCCGGTTCACTCAAAACGAGGTTTGGAAGATGGAATCGTGCTGACAAGAGGAGTGCATGCTGCTACTTCATCTGTTCAGGGCAATACCCAATGATGATCCGAGATTTTCTCAGCTACATCATGGAGTTATGTCCAACCATAAGTTCCTTAGCCATTACCATGAGGAGTCTGAATCATGTAGAAGCAACAAGAGGAGGATGTCTATCAAACATGCCTTGAAGGGTTCATCTCATGTTTGTTTCAGTATGGATTGGGACCATTTATTTCTCAGAAGGTGATAAGTTGCATAGACTCCAATCCATCTTGGGGCAAGGCGATTGCATTGGGATTTCGGTATTACATACTCTCTCAGCGGTGATGATTTCATTACCCCTACTCGTGCCATTGATGGGTGGAAGTAATGGTTACAAGCTATATCCATAATTTATGATTCTTTCCTGAGTTGGATATCCGATGACCAGAAAAGGTTTTTGCAAACAACGACTACCAGGATCTTCGATTGTCTCATTGTACTCTCACATGCTTCCATCTACACATGAGATAAGTTCTCTTCTTCTCTTCTTTTACATTATTGTTACTACATTTAATATATTTTTTTTCATTAATGTCTGACCTAACTTAAGTATCAGAGTGTCATCGCCGGGTAGGCCAACGACAATTTAACCTGTGTTAACTTTTCAGGACAAATTTATTGATGCGGTCAAAGGGAACCCGCCTTCTACATTCTAATCTTGAAGGGAAAAAATTTTTATATTGCATCAGTAATATTTTCTTGTTTTTAGCAAAAATTTAAAAAAATATTTCTTATTATCTCTATAGTCAAAAGAGGATGTTTTTTAAATATTATTGAATAACATTTTACTTTATATTTAACACCCAAAATACTCTTTAAGGTATGACATGATAGGTCATAAGTTTTGGTGCAATGGGTCCAAGTCACAATTGACCAGACTCAAGCTTGACTCGAGTAGTGTTTTGATGTTTGACGATTAGTTGACTATTGTTTGACAAGGGTTGACTATTGAGGATCCTTGGAAGGCTAGAGGGGGGTAAATGACCTCTTTTCGAATTCTACAAAAGGGTATGCGGAAGCAAAAACAAGAAGCTAAACGAAATTGAAAAGCAAGCAAATACAATTGCTAACAAGGAGATTTACATGGTTCGGAGATAAAGCTCCTACTCCACGGCGATCCTTAAGGTGGATCTGTTAGTAATATATGAGAGATGTCCTAAGGCAATCGCCTTATGTATGAACCATTTATATGATAAATGAAGATTCACTATTTGAGTATACATGTTTTATGTATTTGATTGAATCTTAAACTCATTTACTGAATGTCCACGATACGATTCACAGCATGAGAGAATTTGTGATTGGATCACAACTAGTGAGTATCTCTACATGTGTAATTGTGATGTATCGGAATTATCTCTAGTCGATGAATTGATGGATTTGGACACCATCAATTCTGTTGAGACTAGCACGAGGTATACTCCTTGGTGTATCCAAGCAGCTGATTCTCACTGGCTGGAGACATAGTGATGTCCGGAGTTAATCGTGGATGCTAGTTATGGTAACTAGTTCATTGGAGTGACCAGTCGTAAGACTTCATATGGTTCTCTGCATATATAGATATGTCAATGAAGTTCTTACTGTGGCTTAAGTATGATGTTCCTTTGACTTGCGGTATTCAAGTCATCTTGATCATGGAGACTTATGCTTTGACATCTTAAGCAAGCATCTCTAAGGAGATGTGGACCCGGGATGATTGGGTATAAGTCGAAGTGATCAAAGGTGTTTGAATAGCCTATAAAGGATTCACCACTCCTTGCGAGGAGATGTATACCCATGGCCTCTCGTCGGATTGTTACTAAAGTCTTTGGCCAAAGCATTACATGTTTAGAGTAAAGTACTCTTCGATATATGTATGCGATAACTAGAATGTGGGGCGAAATGATACTTGGGCTAGGTGTGACGTAGTCAGCCTAGTGGGGACTGACACTATAGACCATGTCCTGAACCAAGTGGGTATAAGATGAGTGAAGGTAATGGGGCACGAATCATTCGAGCTATTGAAGGGTTTCAGAAATAGTTCTGGATCAACCGTTGATCTTTTTAGTTAATTGGGGATCATGATGTACTACTAGGTGCCACTCATGATCGTTCTATAATTAATGGTTAATTATAGACGACCAACATAAACCGAGAACCTATTTGGTCACACACACAACGAGCGTAATCCAAAGGATTTAAAACGAGATTGAGAATGGTATTCTCAGACCGAGAGAAACTAGGTTTGGTTGGACCAAACATAAAGCAAGCATGAAATCGTTTCAGTCGCAATGGAAGCGTGGATGGGCCGAGTCTTATGAAGACATAATGGATGAACCAAAATGGTTTGGTTCTAATCCAATGGAGGAGAATAAACCAAAGGGTTTGGTTTATTTTAAACGAATGAACCAAAGGTTGGTTCGGTTCGTTTTAACTTAAAATAAACCATCATGGTTTGGTTTATTTTAACTTATCTTAATGGAGCGGGTTAACGTGCCTAATGGTTATGATCCAATAACCATTAAGAGAATTAGTTCTCTATAAAAGAGGGTTTAAGGGATAATTAAGCCCTAATCCATAAAAAACCCCTAGCCCTAAGGTTGCCGCCTACCTTCTCCTTGGAGCTCTCGGCGCCAACCTATTGCCGCCGCCCAAAGCTCCTCCAACCGGCGTCCAGAAGGCTGCTTCCTTCCCCCTCGCCAGCGTCGAGCTGCTGCCGGTTAGTGCTCCGGTGATCTCCTTCAAGTTTGGCATCAAGGTGAGCTCTATCTCCCTTGGTTGGCCGGCGCCTATCACCTCCACCAAAGCTGTCCAGTTTTCTGGACAGCTTGTTCTCCTCTCGTCGGAGCGTCGTTTGAACGACGGTTAGAGCTCCGACAGCGGCTAACTTACCGGGGATTCGATCTCTGGTAATCCTCTGAGGTGGAGGACGAAGGATTCGTCAATTGGTTGACGAATACCTCTCCGGAGAAGCGAGTTTTGAGAACTCGTATTAGGATCCGAATTTGGATTCGGTTCGTGATCATCTCTCGATCACGTCGTCTTCAACACGAGGCTAGTAACCCGTACGAAGATGAAGCTCGTGGCTTAGCGAAGTCATCCCGAGGAACTCGGCGTGGATACGGATAGAGACGATTCTAGCGAGGATCGTTCCGGTTGATGCCATTCCCGCTACACGCCATACGAAAGGTATAACGTAGATAAATTTCCTTTTATTACAAATTTAAATTTACGGTTATGTCTACACTTGTTGTAATATGCATGCGTGTGTTGTGTGTGTTGTAATAAATGTAGATTTATTATTTTTATTGCTTCCGCTGTGTTCATGTTTACAAAACGTGATCGAACACACACACACCGCGGTGTCGGAAACCCAACAGGATCAACCCAAGCAATTCCACTAAGAAGCTTTCTCTTACAAGACCCTCTCCTCTTCTTACAATGCTAAAAATGAGATTTAGGAGAAGAGGAGGAATTAAACACAAAGAAAGCCTTTGAAAATCGTGGGGGCTTGAGAATGAGGTTGGAAGATAAGCACTAGCCTTCTCAAGCACCCCAAGCTCTCTTTTTATAGAGAGAGGGTTGTTTTTCCCGTTGGGCCACGATCAGTCGACTGATGTTGTACATCAGTCGACTGCAGTCGCGGCTAATGGCTTCTGAATAGTCAAATTTGTGGGATTCACAGGCGTCATCATCCAACAGCAGGCTCATCAATCGACTGATCCCTCCATCAGTCGACTGATGGAGTGATCAGTCGAGTGATCACGATGTGTAGTCGAGTGAGACACCATTCTGCGTGCAGCCGATGTCGACACCGATCATTGCCACTTTTTGGCGATCGTGATGGCGACATCGATCGATCGCCAAGACTAGGGATCGGACGTCGGCTTTTCGGGACTCAGCACCCTATCGCCGATTGATACATCGAGTAATTCATACTTGAATTGACTCCTATACCTAGACTCAATCTTCTAGCTCTTCCTTAAGCCTTGCGCCTCGGGATCCCTCGAGTTCGCGACTTGTTAATCCTTTGCGCTTGCTTCCAAGAGCTTCCTTGGTTTGTCATGTCTTGGATTTCCCTTTGCCAAAATGCGCTTGGACTTTACGCCGCCAAGACTACATGCTTGGACTTACGCTGTCAAGACTTGCCTTTGGACTTCCTTTGCAAAGGTCCGCTTGGACTTTACGCCGCCAAGACTACATGCTTGGTCTTACGCCGCCAAGCTCTTTCCTTGGACTTCTCTTGCCAAGATCACACTTGGACTTTGCATTTACCAAGTCTTCATACTTGGATTTTCCTGTCACTTGAACACATTCACAATTAGATAACAAAGCATTGCCTAACTTAGATGATTATCCAAACATCAAAACATATAGATGCTTAGGGCATTGTTGCACCAACAATATCTCCCTTTTTGATGTTTGACAATCATTTAAGTTAGGTCTTTAACACATGCACATAATCATATTTTCAATATGAATTCTAACTTAAACATTCCTTCTCCCCCTTTGACATACATCAAAAAGGGAAGAATTCAATAATAAGTTCATGAAAGAATTAAATTTGTTATATCTTGAACTAAGGCATAAGATCGATATGAGGCTCCCCCTTAATCCAAGACATAGTTCATGATGTGTGAATAACATGTGGAGCAAAGCATAACAAAAGATAGAAGGTTAAGTCCTAACTTTGCACCAACAATATAAATTTAGGGAATGAAAGGATTTATATTATGAAACTCCCCCTAGAACATTGCATAAAACAGTCCCATACCCTTTTAATTACTTAAGTCAACATACCATAGGGTTAGGACACTTAATAGCACACTCAAGATCAAGAAATAAGGATAAAATGCAAAAAAACCAGGGTATCGATCATTGAATTACGATTGATCATTCTACACGCCAAGTCCATTTTGATTTTTAGCACAACTTCAGAAATATGCCAAAAATTCTAGAAACATAAAAAAATCACGAAATTTTGTGTACATAATTATGAAATCATTTTCTATCAAGGAAAAATAATTTAAAAAATATATATTTTCCATATTTCAAAAATGATACAATTTTGAAACCTAGCAAAAGCTTTAAGTATTTTGCAAACTTTGTATCACTTTTGCTTAGCAATTGAAAATTGTTTTTCAAAGTATGATAAACATAGTTTAAATTATATTCTATTTGACATTTCCAATCATATTCTTGGAGTTATATGCACATCAATTGTGCATAAGCCTTCCCAATGATTGGTCCAATGAAGAATTAATGTCTTTAGATGACACTTGGTTCATAGTAATGCATCATAACAAACATGATGACCCAAGTGCATCTTCCTAACATCTCACATGTTGTCTAAGTAGCTCAATACAAAAATCATGGTTTCTTAGGTGTTTTGTGAGATGCTTAAAGGTATAAATCCTAGAATTTCTATAGGATCATGCAAACCTAGACTTCTATTCTACTAAGCACATCCCAAGTTCTCTCCTTAGCGATGAATATTCCGCTTCGGGGTGAGCCTTGGTGAATATGTCGGCTAAGTTGGACTTAGATTCTATGTAATTAAGTTCAATGTCCCCCTTAGCCACATGATCTCTAATGAAGTGATGCTTCACTTCAATATGCTTAGTTCTAGAGTGATGTACTAGATTTTTGGTCAAGTCTATGGTACTCATATTATCACAATAAACTTTTACATTAGAGTAATGTAGCTCATAATTCTCTAATGTGTGTCTCATCCAAAGTAATTGAGCCACATAATCACCCATAGCCAAATATTCGGCCTCGGTGGTTGACAAAGCAACACAAGGTTGCTTTCTACTACTCGACTCACTAGGGAGGATCCAAGAAATTGACATCCACCACTAGTACTCTTCCGATCCAACTTGCAACCCGCATAGTCAGAATCTGTAAGATATGAAAAAATAAAATAAAATAAATAATAGCCCTTGTTAATTGAGAATTAGCTCGTGGAATTTTTAGGAATTTTTAGAAATTTTTCCGAATTTAAAGGAGTTCATATGAGGAAGATTTAAGCTTAAATAGGTGGTTGGGCTAACTTAGGTTAACTTGGATTTAACCTAGGCTAATTTAATCATGAGGGGTCAGTTTTAAAACTTGAACCCGATCTGTTTGCAAGTTCCCATTTCTTCCTCCGTGATTTCTTCCCTTCACCTCGATTTCCTTCTCAAATCGTGATATCTTCTCTCCCTCTGCTTTTCCTTTCGTAGATCTCTCCTCTTCGCTAGCACCTCCCTATCAACTGCGATGCGATTGCGATCTACCACCAACTTCGGTTGACCACACGCGTCGGGTCACCTCTTAGGCGTGGGTGGAGCGTTGGGCATGGCGGGTTCGTCGTCGTTCTTCTCTCGGGATCGATGTGAGCGATGCCTCGAGTAGATCTCCTCACTTTCCGATCGGCTGTGAGTTCGAGCCCTTTGTCGACCTCCCATCATCGTCGACCACTTATTTGAGAGGCTGGCTCGGCGATGTCTCCTCCGTTGAAGCTCAAATCGGTCACCACCCTTTTTCTTAGCATCACGAGGATCATCCGATCGTCGCAGGCTCCGACTTGCCGTTGCTATCTTTTGCGGATTTAAATCGCTCGGAGATCTTCAATTGAATAATCGCACAATCATCGCCTACCTCTTCCATTCGATCACCTTGGTCGATGCCGTCTTCTTGTGATGTCGATGTCCACGGTGAGTTGGCAGTGCTGCTTGATTTCCATCGATCTCCACTTGCTTGCTTGTAAATCTCATTTGTCTATTGTGGTTGTGGATTGTTGATGAGGATGCCGATCGACCAACAGGTTGGACAAGGCTAGGATAGATCTCAATGTTCTTCGGTGTGGAATTGTTGATAGCAAGCTGATTTGGGGGTTGTGGTTTGTTTTGCTGTGGATGGAGTTGTGAACAGCTTGGGTATGTGATCAGTTTTGATGTGGATTGGATGGTGTTGCTGAGGTGTGTTCTATTGTGTAGATGAACTGTGGGTTTGAGAGCTCATTGTTGAATTGGCAATTGATGAAGTTGAGCAGGGAATCTGAATCAGGTAAGATGTGCTTGTACTGCCTTGACCTTTGAGATATATTGCTGTTACTTCATTGATTATCTAGCATAGATAGGAACTATAAACCCTATTATGTGTTAGCTGATGGATGTTCAGTAAGTACATGTGGTTAGGGTTATCTTTGTGACCTTAGATTGGGTTACGGTGTTACATTTCTAGGGTTAGGTGATGAATTAGATTATGGAGTCGATTGTTGTATCATATACTTATTAGTTGTGCATCTATGGTGGATCTAGTTGTCTGTGCATAGATAAGTGTATGGTTGTCAGTATGTGGTTATGGATTAGAGGTCCTAGTGTGATGGTATATCTATTATGAATTGTGTGTCTGTGTATGGTTATATGGACGGTCGATAGTATCTCGCTACTGACTAGAGATTTTAGCGTGGTTGACTGTCAGATATGTATGACTCTTTGTGCGATAGAGAGAGTCTTGTGGATTGTAGTCCTTGCATAGGTGACTTTTGGTTGACCAGGACTCCCCGTGGGATAGGAAGTGTTGCGAGGATACTTGTGTTGAACTATGCATTATTACATTACATGCATGCTGTTGACTGGGTCTCCCTTGTGGTTGAGACGAGTCGTCAGTCATCCTGCCTCCCTGGCCACTCGGGGTAGTGGTAGCAGGGTTGAGGGCAGAGCATTGGATGTGCCGCGCTCGACCACTATAGACGGTGGTAGCTGGAGATGCGCACCTGGCCACTGTGCAGAGTGGTGTTAGCACTCGCCCACTATAGACAGTGGTTGTGTGATGTGCAGTTGTCCTGTATGTGGAGCTCGTCTACTCATGGTTAGTGATAAAGCGACTAGCAGTAGGGACCCCCGTGGAGTAGTTAGCTTTTTATGCTTATATGCTACTCATTCATACTACCCAACTCGGCCACTCGAGAGTTGTGGTAGCTGGAGTCAGGCTAGTCGTCATGCCGTGCCACCCGGGCCATACTGGGGTCGTGGTTGGACGGATCCGTAGACATGGCCATGCATATGCATTGCTGATATATATGTATGCATGTATTTGATATATGTTTTACATATGCCTGTGAGATGCTGCATTTGATTGAGCTATGATTGTTGCATATGCTTGCACATCATGATACATGTCATTTGCATATTATATACGGCTGTGTGTTGAGCATGATATATGTGTTGGTCTAGACTGTTGTATGCATTTGATTAGCATCATGTCATAGTGTGGTATGGACCGAGATGTTATTACATGTGATTATATACTATTCATATGTCTGAGTGTTGGTCAGGTATGAGATTGACTTGTACGTTATATGGGTTATATTATTGTATACCTGTTCTGGATGATATAGCTTATGGTGTTGCAGACTGTCAGGTACGTTGGTACATTACTTCATATTCAGTTGATCAGTTTAGTATATGCATTGAGTATGACTATACTGTGGTTACTAGTTATTAGATTTGGATAGGACTATATGTCTATTGGACTCATGCTGTATACCTGTAGATTTCACATGTATACTTGTAGATCTCTATATCCTGTATGTTGTTCATGCACTTTCTATATATTACTCCTGAGTTTATACTCACCACCCCGGACCCTGAGTTTCCTGTCGCCCAGGTAATAGGTAGAAGATTGCCTTGGACGTTCGGAGCTCCGCCAGCTGATCCCATATCACACCGAACGGATGGATATGTATTCGGTATTGTTGTATTCTTATTGGATTATCATTTTGGGATTCTATCCTGTATCGTTTTCGTATTTGTGATTACGGATGTGTTGTATGTATTTGGCCTTTAATGTGGTTTCTATTATGATTCTTGTTGTGTCAAGTCACTCCGGAGTGCACAGTTGGGTATTTGTATCTTGTTTAACTGTCAGTATGTTTCTGCTGTGTTTGGTATGTTGATATCTTTATATTATGTTGTTGTTGTGGGCCTACGGGCCTTGTATTAACCCGATATGTTGCCACGTACAGGGGAGATGTCGTCCGTTTATTTTTCGTCACGGCATACTCTCGGGGCATGATAATTTTATTGGTATCAGAGCCCTAGGTTGTGAAGTCCATTTTCGGATTTTATTTCATTCGGACATCAAGTTTTGCTTTACTCGGTTTTGGTTTTGTGAGTTCTAGGATCTGGCTGTTGCGGACATCTCCGAGCTATAAGGTTTAAGGTATGTTAACTGTTATTACATATATCCTTCTATTGGTTATGCATTTAGTTGCTTATAACAGGGATGACTTGTAAGGTGTTGGTTAGTATTCGTAACCGTGGTTTGAGTTGACCACGAGATTGACATGTTGAGGTTATTAGTCATGTACTTGCTATCGAAAAGGTAAATTACCTTTGAGAGCCGACTGATACCGAGTCAGAAAGCAGGGGTTAGGTAGCCACTTCTCTTGTGGAGATCAAAGATTACAGTCCTAAGGATTTTCACTAATTATGTTAGTCAGATCATTACCTATGGGGTAATGGACTAAGCGAGTATACTATTACTGATGCAGATAGTAGAGGATTAGTTTGTGGTGTATCATAGGGATTTTGATCCCTGGGTTGGTCGTTCTAGGTTGTATAACGTTGGGAGTACTTAACTCGTGTTATACGAAGATAGTAGTGTTAGTTGAATACCATTATCTGGATCTAGCCAGTACTTGGTGGAAGATATAGGAAATAATCTACGGGAAATAATGTATCACTTGGTCACAGTTTAGTGATGTTGTGAGATAGTATTTCCCGACGTCATCTTCTTTGACTCATTGTCAGGGAATTCTTAGGCATTGAGTAGGGTGATCGTTTGGTAATGGGAGTGTTAGTGAAAGCCTTAGAGCCAATCATGTGATGATTGTTGTATGGACTTTATTGTATCATATTCCTATTTATAAAGGCATGGTTATTATATTTACTTGTATTGGTGCCAAATAACTAAATATAATAATGTCCTTGAGTAGTAGGTTCTTATCTATATCAATCGATTGGTTGAATCGATAATGAGATGATATAGAGAACACTACTCTTAATCATTCCTAGTCGAGTATTAACATTCAGGGACAATGTTAATGCGTAGAGACTAGCATGTAGGTCAACAAGATGACTTGATCTCATAAGTCATGGATATGAGATATCAAGTTGACACATGGGTATGCATTGGAGAATGTATACTGAATGACCCGCCATGAGAAAGTATCATGGATCGTTATATGAGTGTCATATACTTTCTCATGTGGCTATTAGTATGACTATTAGTCCTTAGACCTGAAGTCACCATGGTTCCCTACATAACGAGTTGCATACTTTGGCTTCTTCAAACGTCACCCGTAAATGTGTTGACTATAAAGGCGTTTACTGGGTATGTATCTAATTATGCGGAGGGATGTGAGTGATGTAGATGGGATCTATCCCTCCTATATGACGGGGTGACATCGATATTCTTGATAGAGTGAGACCAAAGGGCATGGCCATGCCCAAATGAGTCAATATGAGATATTGAGCTCATTTGATTAGAGTGAGTCTACTTGGAGTTCAAGATTTAGATTGTACCGAGGATGACACGGTCTATGCCTCGATTGGTCAATCTAGATGTCAAGGATAGAGGGACATTGTCACATATTGTGAGAGTCACAATTAGTAGTCACAAAGGTGATGTTGGAGCTCAATATTCTTGTAACTTGGGTAGCAATGATGTGTTGCTAGATACCGCTCATTGCTTATGTTCCTAAATCGGTTTAGGGACATTGCCAACGTTACAAGAACCTATAGGGTCACACACATAAGAGCAATTAGATGGAGATTAGGTTCATATGATGAACCATGAGGATTAGGTTCATGGGATGAACCAAATTGGATTAAGAGTAATCCAAATTAGACTAATTGAGTTAGACTCAAGTTGATTCAAGTGTTGAATGAGTCTAATTGAGATTTGATTCATCAAATCAATTTAAATTAATGAATAGAGATTCATTATATTAAATTGACTTGAGTCAAGTGGTTAGATTTGATCAACCATGGGAGATTAGAGGTCAAGTTTGACTTGACTTGAGAGGGAAGATGAAAGGTCAAGTTTGACTTGACCAAATGCCATGTCATGATGATGACTAGGCATGGCTGGCCAATGATGGTGCTCCACATCATCATTGACTTGGTCAATTGGTGCCACATCATGAGGGAGACCAAGGGTCATGGGAGTTACATGCATGCATGTAACCCCCCCTCCATGAAGTGGCCGGCCACCACTTTAGGGGTTTCATTAGATGAAATTCATTTGGGTGAGTTATTCCAATTTACTTCATCTTCAACCTTGGTGCTCTTCCTCTCAAGCTCTACCTCTCCAAACCTCATCTTGCCGAGACACCATAGAGGAGTGCTAGCACACTCAAGTGTCTTTTTCTCCACCTATTGCTTGTGTGGATACCATAGAGGAGTGTGCGCTTGACACTCTCGAGTTCCGGCGAACTTTTGGACGAGCGGGATAAGCGAAGGGCGTCGCAACGAGGGTAAAGTCTAACCTCTTAGATCTAAGGTAGATCTAGGGTTTTTTGTAGCACATACATGTTTTTATATTTTATACTTCGCACGGATCCGTGGCCGGGGCTTCCGAGGTTTCCGCAACGCAAAAAGCGGTTTTTGAGGCTCGGAAAAACCCAACAGTGGTATCAGAGCCACGTGCGAAGCATGTATGTGTTTCGTTTTTGTCGTTTTTATATTAGATATAAAAATTACAGATTTATATGTTTCTGTAAATTTTCTTATTTTATAGAATTTTTGGGTATTTTTCTCGTAGAGTCGAAGCAACGAGTGTTGGGACACTCGTAGGCTTCAACCGTCGAGAAAAACTCTCCGAATCGGCGAGTTCTCGCTTTAGGTTTTTGGGACAGCGACTTAAGTCGCTGTAAGATCATTGTAGGGACACTCGCGAAGTTTATTTTGTGAGTAGGGGCGCTGCCCTATCCCGAAGGGGCCATGTCCCGCGATCGCTGGAAACCGCTTAGCGGACCGTTCTGGAGAGTTGACTCATAAATTCGAAATAAATTAGGAAAAATTATAGAAATTTCTGTAAAAATACATAATTTAGAATTATGTATAATTCTGTGATTGTCATGGCCCAATAACCCAATTGGATTGGATTAAGTGTGTTGTAATTCATAATACGGCCTGCGTGCCGTTTTGTCATTGCGTGTTGTAAAGTGTTTGCGACCTGCGCGTCGCACCTATTCTTTTAATATTCTAGTTGTAAATAGTTTTAGACTCAAATGTAACTTGAGTTTTGTATTTGTAATGTACAAAAATGGAGCGGTGGAAAGTCCACTTGAAGACGAGCTTACGAGAAGGGTGACGACGACACATGGCGGTCAAAGGAAGCGCTTGGAGAAGCTGCTAGCCTTAGTAGACTGGGTCCGATCTTCTCATTGGCTTGAGAAGATCGTAGTAGGGCCATGACTATATCACATTTAATGATATATATATATATATATATATATATATTTAATTGATTTTTGCTTGTATGTATGTGATGCATGCTAGTAGAATAATTAATGTATGTATATGATGCATGCTAGGTTAATTTTCTTGTATGTATATGATGCATGCTAGAATAATTAATGTATGTATATGATGCATGCTAATATAGGATAATAAAGGCCTAAATGCGTATAAGATACACATTACGATTAGATTAGATCATAATCGAATCAACTCGAAAATGCCTACCGAGCCTTGATACCCATCACTACCTCGATCATTTGTCGTTGTTGAATCTGCCAAAGCAGAGCAACACATATTATCTTGGTAGGGTGCGGATGGACAATTTTGGTCCCGCCTATCACGACTCGGGTTAGAGTAAGCTCAATTAGATTGAGCAAAACTAGTTAACTCAATTGGATCGAGTAGAACTATAGGCATATTCCAATCGTTGGAAAGATAGGTTAAGATCGCATTTACACTAAATCTTGGGCGATTTAGCCAAAGCTAACTCAAGGTCTTTTGTAAATGTGGGTCTTAATCCTATAAACAAGAGTTGCATAGAGATGTAATCGGTAATGTGTTACCCACCGATCGCTTAAGTCTTGGGCGATTTAGCCAAAGCTAACTCAAGGCTTAGTATGATGTGGATCTTGTCCAAGAATTATAGCTAGTTTGTATGAATCTAGTAAAAGTGGTTTGACCACATCCATAACTCGATTCTACAAAATTCCTATAATTTAGTGGGAGCATCATTTGATTAAAGGCCTAATTAAATGATAAAAGGAATATGATATTAATTCTCTGCATTGTATGTTGTAGATAACTATGTCGACAAACACGAACACTCTCTCTCTGCGTTCTATCCTTGAGAAGGACAAGCTCAATGGAGCAAATTTCCTGGACTGGTACAGGAACCTGAGAATTGTTCTCACCCAAGAAAGGAAGTTGTACGTCCTGGAGCAGCCCATTCCGGAGGCACCTCCTGCCAATGCCTTATGAATGACAAAGATGCTTACAAGAAGCATCAAGATGATGCATTAGTATGTCTTATGCTCGCGACCATGAACTCTGAGCTTCAGAAGCAACACGAGTTCATGAATGCTTATGATATGGTTGGACATCTTCGTCAACTATATCAAGGACAAGCTAGGCATGAGAGATATGAAGTCTCTAAGGCATTATTTGGGTCCAAAATGCAAGAAGGGACTCCCGTAGGTACATATGTACTCAAGATGATTGGGTACGTAGAAAACCTACAAAGGCTGGGATTCCCACTTGGCCAAGAGCTGGCCACTGACCTGATCTTGCAATCTTTGCCACAAGCCTTCAATCAATTTGTCATGAATTATAACATGAATGAAATTGATAAGCCATTGACTGAAATGCTCAGCATGTTGAGAACTGCTGAGCTTAACCTTAAGAAGGGTAAATCTGACACCATTTTGATGGTGCAGAAGAAGAAAGGCAAGGGCAAGCCTAAAGGTAAGGGAAAGTCCCAAGCCAAGGGCAAAGGCAAAGAACTTAAACCCAAAGGAGGGGTAGCCAAGGAAGGGGCTTGCTTCTGCAAGGAAGGAATGGAAGCGTAAGCTCGCAAGGCATACCTGGAAGATCTTAAGAAGAAGAGAAGTGAGACTTCTACTTCAGGTATAAATGTTATAGAAGTCAATCTATCTATTTCTTCATCATGGGTATTAGATACCGGATGTGCATCTCACATTTGTACCAATGTGCAGGGGCTGAGAAATAGCAAGGCATTGACAAAGGGCGAGGTGGACCTACGAGTAGGCAATGGAGCAAGGGTTGTTGCTGTTGCTGTAGGAACTTATGATCTATCTCTGCGCTCTAGGCTTGTACTAGAATTAGATGAATGTTGTTATGTGCCTGCCTTAACTAAGAACATCATATCAGTTTCTTGTTTGGACAAGAAAGGATTTTCATTTATAATAAAGAACAAATGTTGTTCAGTTTATTTAAATGATATGTTCTATTGTAGTGCACCTCTAATGAACGGACTCTACTTTCTAGAATTAGAGAGCCATATCTATAACATAAGTACCAAGAGGTTCAAGTCAAATGAGTTGAAACAAAACTATATCTGCATTGTCGCCAGGTCACATAAATGAGAGTCGCTTATCTTAGCTCCATAAGGATGGGCTGCTAGACTCATTTGATTTTGAATCATATGAGACATGCGAGTCTTGCCTTTTAGGCAAGATGACCAAGACTCCCTTTAGTGGACATAGCGAAAGAGCAACAGATTTGTTAGGACTTATACATAGTGATGTATGTGGTCCTTTCAATGTTGCTGCTAGAGATGGTTACAGGTACTTCATTACATTTACTGATGACTTCAGTAGATATGGTTATGTGTATCTTATGACACATAAATCAGAATCCTTTGAAAAGTTCAAAGAATTCAAGAATGAAGTACAAAACCAGCTTGGCAAGAGTATTAAGATACTTCGATCAGATCGAGGTGGTGAATACCTTAGCCATGAGTTTCGTGACTATCTAGCTGAGTGTGGGATTCTATCCCAACTCACTCCTTCTGGAACACCACAGTGGAATGGTGTATCCGAAAGGAGGAATCGTACCCTATTGGATATGGTACGATCTATGATGAGTCACACAAATCTTCCTATATCCTTTCGGGGATATGCTCTGGACACAGCAGCCTTTACCCTTAACCGTGTACCATCCAAGGTCATGGTAAAGACACCATATACGATATGGACAGGGAAAAATCCCAAGATGTCTTTTATGAGGATTTGGGGTTGTGAGGCTTACGTTCGACGTCAAGTCTCAGACAAACTGGGACCCAAATCCGATAGGTGCTATTTTGTTGGATATCCCAAGGAAACAAAGGGATATTACTTCTACATTCCCAGTCAGCACAAAGTGTTTGTGGCAAAGACTGGGGTTTTTCTAGAAAGGGATTTTGTTTCTAGAAAAACTAGTGGGAGTACCTTCGATCTTGAAGAAATTCAAGATAAGGACCATAGCACTGAGGCCTTGATGGAGGTTGAATAGGAACCACAAAGTGTTGTGGGTGATGAGGTTGTTGCACAAAGAGTTGTGGAACAACCACCTGTTCAAGTAGACCTACCTCTTCGCAGGTCTGATAGGGTACGTCGTCAGCCTGAGAGATACTCATTTCTCTTGTCTGACCATGATGACGTTATGCTCATTGAGAATGAGCCTACCTCCTATCAGAAAGCTGTGATGAGCCCAGATTCTGAGAAATGGCTAGACGCCATGAGATCCGAGATGGAATCCATGTACACTAACCAAGTATGGACTTTGGTTGATCCACCTGAAGGGGTCAAACCCATTGGGTGTAAGTGGGTCTTTAGGAGAAAGACTGACATGGATGGACTTACGCATACCTATAAGGGATTGGTGGCTAAAGGTTTCAAGCAAATTCATGGTATTGACTATGATGAAACCTTTTCTCCAGTGGCGATGTTTAAGTCCATTCGGATCTTGCTTGCTATTGCAGCATACCACGATTATGAGATCTGGCAGATGGATGTCAAAACCGCGTTTCTGAATGGAAACTTGCTCGAGGATGTGTACATGACACAACCTGAGGGTTTTGTAGATCCACAGCATACTGGGAAGGTATGCAAGCTGTAAAGGTCCATTTATGGGCTAAAGCAAGCTTCTCGGAGCTGGAATCTTCGATTCGATGATGCGATCAAACAGTTTGGTTTCATCAAGAATGAAGATGAACCCTGTGTCTACAAGAGGGTTAATGGGAACACAGTTGTGTTCCTTGTACTGTATGTGGATGACATACTACTCATTGGGAATGACATCCCTTCGCTAAAGTCTGTGAAGACTTGGCTGGGGACGTGCTTCTCAATGAAGGACTTAGGTGAAGCAGCCTGTATTCTAGGCATCAAGATCTATAGAGATAGATCTAAGAGATTGCTTGGCCTAAGTCAGAGTACATACATTGACACGGTATTACTTCGGTTTGCCATGTAGAATTCCAAGAAAGGACTTACAGATGTCACATGGTGTGAGTCTTCGAAGACTCAAAGTCCCTCTTCTAGAGAGGAGAGAGACCGCATGGATAAGATCCCTTACGTATCTGCTATAGGATCTATCATGTACGCCATGCTGTGTACTCGTCCTGATGTCTCGTATGCTTTGAGCATGACGAGTAGATACCAGTCAGATCCAGGTGAGCGTCACTGGATAGCAGTCAAGAATATTCTTAAGTACTTGAGAAGGACTAAAGAATATTTCTTGATATTTAGAGGCGAAGAGGAGCTAGCTGTAAAAGGTTACAGCGATGCCAGCTTCCAAACTGACCAGGATGATTACAGATCGCAGTCAGGGTTCGTGTTTTGCTTGAATGGTGGCGCTGTGAGCTGGAATAGTTCCAAGCGACACGATTCGATTCTACAACAGAGGCCGAATATATCGGTGCTTCCATCTTATTCGAGAGATTATCGATAGAGGAGATGTGAAGATTTGCAGAGTACCCACAGACGCTAACATCGCAGATCCCTTGACCAAGGCTTTGGTACAGAAAAAGCATGATGGTCACACTAGGTTATTGGGTATTTGATACTACGATGATTGGCACTAGTGCTAGTGGGAGATTGTTAGTGAAAGCCCTAGAGCCAATCATGTGATGATTGTTGTATGGACTTTATTGTATCATATTCCTATTTATAAAGGCATGGTTATTATATTTACTCGTATTGGTGCCAAATAACTAAATATAATAATGTCCTTGAGTAGTAGGTTCTTATCTATATCAATCGATTGGTTGAATCGATAATGAGATGATATAGAGAACATTACTCTTAATCATTCCTAGTCGAGTATTAACATTCAGGGACAATGTTAATGCGTAGAGACTAGCATGTAGGTCAACAAGATGACTTGATCTCACAAGTCATGGATATGAGATATCAAGTTGACACATGGGTATGCATTGGAGAATGTATACTGAATGACCCGCCATGAGAAAGTATCATGGATCGTTATATGAGTGTCATATACTTTCTCATGTGGCTATTAGTATGACTATTAGTCCTTAGACCTGAAGTCACCATGGTTCCCTACATAACGAGTTGCATACTTTGGCTTCGTCAAACGTCACCCGTAAATGGGTGGACTATAAAGGCGATTACTGGGTATGTAACGAATTATGCGGAGGGATGTGAGTGATGTATGTAGGGGATCGATATGGCCGGCTAGAGGGGGGTGAATAGCCCTCGTACGTTGGACGTTGTAAATTGCTCGTCTACAAAAGATTAGCGCAAGCGGAATATACAAATACAAAGCAAAAGACAAACAATAAAACAAACGCTAACACGATGGTATAACGTGGTTCACGGCTACGCCGCTAATCCACGGTCCGATTCGTCCACGGTGAATCACTCCGCCAAAACCAATCACTATCGGTCTCTCCTTTGCACAAAGCTAGGTGGAGGTAACCTTTACAACCAAGATCACTCTTCTTACAATAGGATTGAAGTAAAGACAAGTAAGAAGAGTTTAGAGCTTGTGGGGCACTAGGAAGATCGTTTGGAGTATGAGCATTAGCCTCTCAAAGGCTCACACCCTCTCTTTTTATAGAGAGGGCTAACTTCTTCCCGTTTGCCGCCATCAGTCGACTGCCGTCACTACAACGGCCTCCGAACACGTCGGATCCCGACCGTTGTAGTCCAACGGAACTCTTGGCAGTCGACTGATGGACCTCATCAGTCGACTGCTGCCTCCGTAGTCGACTGCCCAGTCGGCTACGAACGGTTCTATGGCCGAAACCCCATTGACGATCGGCTGCCCCGTGATCGATGGTCTTGGCGATCGCCACGTATGGCGATCGGCTGCGGGCCAATCGATCGATCGTATACGGTCCGAACTCACTCGACTTCGGAAGCGATCACCGCCATGACATAGCGATCGGCGGTGTGTCGAAAAACCCATCCGACACTTGGCCAAATGGCCAAGTTTCACCTAAGAGCTACCCTTCCCCGGGTTACAATCGCTCACTCTCATTTCTCGGAGTCCCTCGCCTTCGAAGTTCTCTTCGTTCTCGGCCACGTCCCTCGGCAGCATCAGGCGCACGGCTCTGCAATGCTCCTTCGCGTCTCTTGCCTCGAAGTCTACTTCCTCCGGCTTCACTCCAAGCTTCTCGTCCGGCGGTCCCTCGGATGCTCCAAGCGCACGGCTTCCGCAAAGCTATCCTTCACCGACTCAAGGCACGAGTCATGAGATGTGAAACTCGCCACGGCTCCATGTGCGAATTACTAAGTCCTGCACGACTTCAACGCACATATCACCTCAACATATCAAACTAACTTAAACCCTTTGCCACACCATCAAAACCATATTACGGCAAGAGATTGCCCTAACAATCTCCCCCTTTTTGATGTGTGGCAATCCGTTTAAGTTAGGTAAAAACATTTGATATAAATTCTAAGGTAAGAAAGCATGTAAAGATAAACATGATATAGCAACATGCAACTCCCCCTTAATCCATGAAACTCTCCATGCAAATTTTCTCCCCCTATCATATATTTCTCCCCCTAAAATATATTTCTCCCCCTAAAATAATTAACTTAAACATAATTATTTCTCCCCCTTTGACACCATCAAAAAGATTAACACTAAGTTATAAGCTCATGGCATCAAGTATAATGGAGGAAAAATATGACAAGTTGATTTAAAATTGGGTACCACTTGTTGATGGCATCAAGTATATTTCTACCACTTGTTGTAGGTTTACAAACTGAATTCGGCCTCAATGTTCTGATTTATAGCTACCACGATCATTGCTATCGGTATGGCAAATGACCGCACAAAGGAATCAAATTTCGATTTTGGGCCTAATTTGAAATGCATTATAAATTCCAGAAAATTTGAAAAATCATGAAATTTGGGGAACATATTTATTTTAAGTATATCTATCAAGGAAAAATAGTTTTTCATGAAAACTCATTATATTTTCTTGTTTTTGCCAAAAATCCAAAAGCTCTAAAAACCACTAGGTTTTTGATCATTCTAGTATCAAGTTAGCTACCTAGTTTTGCATCCAATTGTTTCAAAACATGAATACATGTATTTTAAGGTAAGAAATTGTTTTGAAAACATATGAAATATCCAACCATGATCTTTGGGCAATATGTCTATGAATTAAACATAAGCCTTCCCCATGATTGGTCTATTATTGCTATTTTGATACTTTAAATGACCATCTAAATGCCATAGGCATTAGTGGACATTTGTATCATCCTAATATCTCACCCATGCTAAGTTTGCAATCAAGTTAGCCTATAGTGAGTGTGAGATGTATCCTAGGGGGTATTTGTATATACTTAACCCATATATTCATGCAATTCTATCATGGTTAAGTATCAACCTAACATCCTACATGATCATAATGACATATATCAATTAATTCTACATTATGATCATGAAATACATGTTTTCATCAAATTATAGTCATGCATTAGGTATTATACGATGATAATAAACAAATTATCACCTAAAGCATGATTTAACCCTATTTCTCATGATAACATGCCAAATATCAAAATCATAAATCATGATTTAAAACATACATAGGAATTACATCAATCATCATGATTTAAGCATTATTACCTATTTATGGGTACGTTATCATCACCCAACACTATCTAAAAAATGTTGTCCCGTCATCCTAAGTCAGCAAATTATGATATAGGTCAAGTTCATATGGTTGACTACCTAGGTTATTCTAACCCTTAAGGATGGATTTTGGAACCCAAAATAAATTCTTTCCTATTGGGTTCACTAAATACTCCTTGGGGATCCATTTCCTAGCAATTACCTTCTTCTTATCTTGTCCCCTAGCTATTAGGCATTTATAGGCCTTTTCATTTTTCTTTTCTTTGTATCCTAGGCCTTTCTTGTTGAAACTAGCTCTTTGGCTCCCTAAGATCATGTTCAATGTGTTGGAGCCAATAGTGAATTTCTCTAGGGCTTTGGTTAAATAATCTACCTTTTCCCTTAATGCCCTATTTTCATTTATACATGCATCACTAACATCCAAAGGCATATAATCATGTGAGCATGCATCATTTAAGCTAGAAGAAATATTATCATTTAAGCATGTCTTTTCTAATTTTTGTTCTAATTCCTTAATTTGTTCAAGCATGCTTTTGTTTTTCTTCTTAGCTCTAAATAAATCTCTAGTTAAGCTAGAAACCATGGAAACTATTTTCTTAGGGGTTAGATTTGTTACCATAGTTTCCATGTCCTCTTCTTCTTCGGATGAGGAGGATGTGGAGGCTCCCCCTTCACTTGAGCTTTCCCCACTTGAGCTTGATCTTTCATTTTCGGATGAAGAGCAATCCAAGTCATCAAAGGCCATCAAGGCCAAATTGGTGACAAAAGCATTCTCCTCATCCGATGATGAGGAGGAGGATGAGGATGGATCATCCCATGTCTTGGCCTTGAATGCTTTGGCCTTCCCCTTTTCTTTTGCCTTCTTTTCTTCTTCCTTTCTCTTGCTCCCCTTCTTCTTCTTCCTCTTCTCTTCTTTCTTTTTCTTCTCTTCTTTGCTTTTGTTTAGGAGGGGACAATTGTCCCTTATGTGCCCTTCTCCTTGGCAATTGTAGCATATGACCTTCCCCCTTGGTCTTCTCATCCTATCATTAGATTTATCAAATCTAAAATTCTTAAATGCACGTCTTACCCTCCTTACCATATAGGCTTCTTCGGTGCTATCCATGGAGGAGGAGGAAGACGCTTCGTCATCGGAGGAGGAGGGGATTTCCATCTTCTTCTTCCCTTACTTGCCAATAATGCTACTCCTCTTGAGGTTGAATTTTAGGCTCCTCTTGTATTCCTCAAGCCTAGTTTAGTGAGTTCCATTGTTGAGAAGAACTCCTCCAAGGTGCTCACTTCTAAATTCTTTGAGATATAGAATGAGTCCACCATGGAGCTCCATTTTGAGGACGAGGAAAGGCATCTATGGCCTTCATTACCATATCCGGTTGGATAGCGTCTCACCTACACTTGTTAGCCCAATTAAAATTTCTTTAAACCTAGAGTGTAGTGAGGTTACCTTTTCTCCCTTTTCTAGTTTTATATTGGATAGTTGGGAGCGGAGGAGGTCTCTCCTTGCTAGCTTGGCCTCGGATGTGCCTTCATGGAGCTCTATAAGCTTCTCCCACATCTCTTTGGCGCTAGCACATTCTCCGATCCGGTTGATCTCTTGTTGAGAGCACATTGTAGAGATGGTGCTTGGCTTTGGAGTTTGCAAGGTGCTCCTCTCTTTGCCTCTTGGTCCACCTAGATTTCTCTATTGGCTTCCCTCTTCATCCCTAGGCAAAAGCGAAACCGGATTCCATTGTAATCATTATATCAAAATCCGTTTGAAAAATACCTCCATTAAGCTTCTTCCCCAGCGAATTCTCCTTCAAACCGGAGGATGGATGTTGGAGCCGGCCATTTTAAAATTGCTTGTTGTGGTGGTTAGTCCTCGACAAGCTTTCCTTCTCGATACCACTTGTAGGGGATCGATATGGCGGCTAGAGGGGGTGAATAGCCCTAAATGCGTTGGGCGTCGTAAATTGCTCGTCTACAAAGATTAGCGCATAAGCGAATATACAAATACAAAGCAAAAGACAAAACAATAAAACAGCGCTACACGATGGTATAGCGTGGTTCCGCTCGCCGCTAATCCGCAGTCGATTAAATCACGGTGAATCACTCCGCCAAAACCAATCACTATCGGTCTCTCCTTTGCACAAAGCTAGGTGGAGGTAACATTTACAACCAAGATCACTCTTCTTACAATAGGATTGAAGTAAAGACAAGTAAGAAGAGTTTAGAGCTTGTGGGGCACTAGGAAGATCGTTTGGAGTATGAGCATTAGCCTCTCAGGCTCACACCCTCTCTTTTTATAGAGAGGGCTAACTTCTTCCGTTGCGCCATCGATCATTTGCCGCCCTTGGCGATCATTGCCACGTCCTAGCGGCCTCGAACACGTCGGATCCGGCCGTTGTAGTCAGCGGAACTCTTGGCGATCGGCTGATGGACCTCGTCGATCATTGCTGCCCTCCGTCGCGCCCGATCGGCTCGAGCGAACCAATGGCCAGAAACCCTATTGACGATCATTGCGCGCCCGGTGATAATCTTCGATCAGCCACGTATGGCGATCGGCTGCAGCCTAATCGATCGATCGTATACGGTCGAACTCACTCGACTCGGAAGCGATCGATTGCCATGACATGGCGATCGGTGGTGTCGAAAACCATCGACACTTGGCCAAATGGCCAAGTTTCACCTAAACTACCCTTCCCGGGTTACAATCGCTCCTCTCATTTCTCGGAGTCCCTCGCCTTGAAGTTCTCTTCGTTCTCGGCCACGTCCCTCGGCGACATCGGTATGCGGCGGCTCTGCAATGCTCGCCTTGCGTCTCTTGCCTCGAAGTCTACTTCCTCGGCTTCACTCCAAGCTTCTCGTCGCGGTCCCTCGGTGCTCTCCAAGCGCACGGCTTGCAAAGCTATCCTTCACCGACTCAAGGCACGAGTCATGAGATGTGAAACTCGCCACGGCTCCATGTGCGAATTACTAAGTCCTGCACGACTTCAACGCACATATCACATCAACATATCAAACTAACTTAAACCCTTTGCCACACCATCAAAACCATATTTCGGCAAGAGATTGCCCTAACAATGTAGATGGGATCTATCCCTCCTATATGACGGGGGTGACATCGATATTCTTGATAGAGTGAGACCACGAAGTGCATGGCCATGCCCAAATGAGTCAATATGAGATATTGAGCTCATTTGATTAGAGTGAGTCTACTTGGAGTTCAAGATTTAGATTGTACCGAGGATGACACGGTCTATGCCTCGATTGGTCAATCTAGATGTCAAGGATAGAGGGACATTGTCATATATTGTGAGAGTCACAATTAGTAGTCACAAAGGTGATGTTGGAGCTCAACATTCTTGTAACTTGGGTAGCAATGATGTGTTGCTAGATACCGCTCATTGCTTATGTTCCTAAATCGGTTTAGGGACATTGCCAACGTTACAAGAACCTATAGGGTCACACACATAAGAGCAATTAGATGGAGATTAGGTTCATATGATGAACCATGAGGATTAGGTTCATGGGATGAACCAAATTGGATTAAGAGTAATCCAAATTAGACTAATTGAGTTAGACTCAAGTTGATTCAAGTGTTGAATGAGTCTAATTGAGATTTGATTCATCAAATCAATTTAAATTAATGAATAGAGATTTATTATATTAAATTGACTTGAGTCAAGTGGTTAGATTTGATCAACCATGGGAGATTAGAGGTCAAGTTTGACTTGACTTGAGAGGGAAGATGAAAGGTCAAGTTTGACTTGACCAAATGCCATGTCATGATGATGACTAGGCATGGCCGGCCAATGATGGTGCTCCACATCATCATTGACTTGGTCAATTGGTGCCACATCATGAGGGAGACCAAGGGTCATGGGAGTTACATGCATGCATGTAACCCCCCCTCCATGAAGTGGCCGGCCACCACTTTAGGGGTTTCATTAGATGAAATTCATTTGGGTGAGTTATTCCAATTTACTTCATCTTCAACCTTGGTGCTCTTCCTCTCAAGCTCTACCTCTCCAAACCTCATCTTGCCGAGACACCATAGAGGAGTGCTAGCACACTCAAGTGTCTTTTTCTCCACCTATTGCTTGTGTGGATACCATAGAGGAGTGTGCGCTTGACACTCTCGAGTTCCGGCGAACTTTTGGACGAGCGGGATAAGCGAAGGGCGTCGCAACGAGGGTAAAGTCTAACCTCTTAGATCTAAGGTAGATCTAGGGTTTTTTGTAGCACATACATGTTTTTATATTTTATACTTCGCACGGATCCGTGGCCGGGGCTTCCGAGGTTTCCGCAACGCAAAAAGCGGTTTTTGCGGCTCGGAAAAACCCAACAGGGAGTACCATGCAGAGTCATTAGACTTGCGAAGGTTACGACCATTTAATAGCCCAAGAATGTGATTGGGTTGATTTTGGCCACCCACGGGTTATCGGTTGACATCTTGATTAGGATGTTTGGATCTCCTACCAGATCCTACCGGAAGTGCATAGACCGACTCATGTGTATATAAATGATTCCGTAACAAGTGTTTTAAGAGTTGGAGATTTGATAAGCAGATATTGCAAGTCAAATTATTGGAATCCGAAGTCTCCAAATGTTGGATAAAAGGAGCAAGATTGAAGTTATGAGTCATGAGCTACTATTGGAGAGTTTTTCGATCATAGAAGACCGATTGCAGATCATCAGTATTTTCTTATGTTTATCAGTGAAATCAGAGGAAAGACTTCGAAGGGAGATTATGTGCGTGAAGTGCGGGTCATGACGACACCAGAGTCAGATTATCCGATGGATTATTTTATCTACTTCTACTATAAGCAGCCAGTATCTACGAGGAGAGTATGTACTTTGAAGACTCAGATGAAGACTATGGATGAAGCTTTCGAGAGGACGATCCATAACCTCGGAAGCTAAGATCATCGCAGAAGATTGGGTTATCATGTCAGCAACAATCTACTACCTCAGATATAGTTGGAGCTCTTTGATATTTCCATCCGAGAGAAGCGAGTTACTCAGCAGTATCAACAGAAGACATTTCAGAAGACTCAGACGTCCATACGACAACAACTGTTACCTTCCTAGGCGTGATTATGCTTTGTATAGAGGAGAGTGTATACGACGATGGTCGTATCTATGTGGTATTCTCCAGTTGCAGCTATACTTTTCTCAGAGTTGGAGCATGCTACGATGTTGATAGTTTTTCAATATTTTACAGCAGATGTGTACCCTTTGCAAGACAGTTGTTTACCATCTCGACAGCTTGTTTAGACTCGGGCCTCAGCTTGACTTCAGTTCCTCCATGGTAGTCCTTTGCACTTACAGGAGCTCAGCCATCAAGAACAGATGTTAGACGAGTTACATGATTACTTGAGTAGAAGAGGTATAGAAAATCGAAGAATTGGTCATTCGGGATATTACTCTAGGTTACCCTATTTGCTGGTGTATCGAGAGATACTGGTATTTTATAGGTAGCTAGGTCTAGAATATTCTTAGATAGGATTAGAAGGGTTCCTACTCACTTGTGGGTTGGCGGTATCTCTACCGTCAGGTGAGATGTTGATCAACAACCAAGAAGTCAAGAGATAGCCTTAGTCTTTGCTAGACATACCTTCACTATAAACATATCCTTATGGGTAGTTAAATTGTTTAAATGAGGGTATAACTTGTATCTCGGATGTGCATATAATTCGAGAGTATTCAGATGTAGTTTCAGATGAACTCCCGGGCTTGCCACTGCATAGGCAAGTGAAGTATGCGATCGGAGTGATTTCGGAAATAGTTCCGATATTGAGGACCTCATACCGGGAGATGATTTTTATTGGTATCAGTGTTGCTAAACACTGTGGAAATTGGAAGAACGTAAGTTGCGGTTATAGGAGGTGTTGGATGGGAGATTTATCTGTCCTGGTATTCCTTCTGGAGAAGATCCGAAACTCTTTGTTAAAAGAAAGATAGATCTTTGAGGTTATGCATTGATTATCGATGATTGGAATGCAGTAGTTGTTGTGAATGAATATCCTTCATTTTGGACACCTGAGGTTACTCTAGGGTTGATTTATGATTGGGGTATTGATATTGTAGTGACTTGATGTCATACAATTACCTTTGTGGGTGTGAGGATTGAGCTATCATCAGCTTAGAGTAAAAAGGATGCAGGTGTGTAGAAGATAACATTTCATACTTAGTATGAATTTTATGAGCGGTTGAAATGTTGTTAGACTTATCGATGATTTAGTCGTTCATGGATTTGAGGAATCAAGCACTCTTGGAGTATTTGAGATCGATTGTCATCATATCTGTGGAGGATATATTTATGGATATATTCCCAATCTTGAGGGAAGTTGTGGTTCCCCTAGTTTGATTTGGTATTTAGTGTAGATTTGAATAGTAGATTAATTTCTCTTATGAGAAAGCAATTCTCCGTCTTGGAGGAGGATAGTGGTTTACGGAGTTGCATTGGATTCAGAATGAGTTGATTTAGAAGGCTCGTCATTCGAGAGTGGTGATGTATTCGGAGTGTATCCGAAAATAGCGAGTTTGAGACGTCCTTTGTGGTGGAATGACATGTAGGACATGGTTGATTTTACAGTTCGATGTTGGGTGTGCCAATAAGTAAAGGTGGAATATTATGATCGATAGGGTTACGTACCGTGATGAAGTGGGAGCCTAGTACGTTAGACTGGGTTGGGAGATTATCTAGAATTCGGAAAGGACTTGATAGGATTTGGGTAGTCGATGATCGATTAGCTAGGTCCGCTCATTTTCTTCTGAGCCGTAAGATGGATTTCGTGGGATCGCTT
This sequence comes from Wurfbainia villosa, assembly GCA_025175895.1. Lineage (NCBI taxonomy): Eukaryota > Viridiplantae > Streptophyta > Magnoliopsida > Zingiberales > Zingiberaceae > Wurfbainia > Wurfbainia villosa. Next base: position 69,402,749 of record CM046003.1, on the reverse strand, counting down.
GATGAAATTATATCCATGGAGTAACCTTGAGTATCATTTTTGATAGTGATTCACAATTCATCTTACGATTCTAGCAAAGTTTCCAACATGTCATGGTTATAGAGCTCCACTCTGGTACGATTATTTACCTTTTAATGAGTTGGTTAAGAGTGTATATAAGAGCTGGAATATCATATTCGAGCTCACTACCCCACTTAGTCACTTGAGGTTTGTAACTTTTCTCCGGATACTTGAGATGATTATTGTGACATCTCGTACTCATACATAAGTCAGAAATTTGGGGACCAAATTTTTATTAGTGGGGGAGAATGTAAGATAGGGAAAAAAATTTAAATAAAATAAATAATATCCCTTGTTAATTGAGAATTAGCCGTGGAATTTTTAGGAATTTTTAGAAATTTTTTCGAATTCAAAAGGAGTTCATACGAGGAAGATTTAAGCTTAAATAGGTGGTTGGGCTAACATAGGTTAACTTGGATTTAATGTAGGCTAATTTAGTCATGAGGGGTTGGTTTTAAAACTTGAACCCGATCCATTTGCAAGTTCCCATTTCTTCCTCCGCGATTTCTTCCCTTCACCTCGATTTCCTTCTCAAATCACGATCTCTTCTCTCCCTCTGCTTTTCCTTTCACCGTAGCTCTCTCCTCTTTACCAGCACCTCCCTATCACTACGGTGCCCGATTGCAGTCTACCACCAGCTCAGTTGACCACCTACCGCATCGGGTCACCTCTTAGATGTTTGTGGAGCATTGGTCAGGAGCAGATTGCCGCTCTTCTCTCAGATCGATGTGAGCCAGCGCCTCCAGAGTAGATCTCCTCTCTTCCGATTCAGTCACCGTGAGTTCGAGCCATTGTCGACCTCCCATCTGTCATCGTCGATCGCTTATTTGAGAGGCTAGCTCGATGATGTCTCCTCCGTTGAAGCTCAGATCAGTCGCCACCCTTTTTCTTCGCATCACGAGGATCGTCCAGCCGTCACTTGAGCTCAACTTGCTATTGCTATCTTTTGTAGTTTTGTCGCTGCTGGAGATCTTTAATTGAATAATCGCACAATCATCGCCTGCCTCTCCATTCGATCACCTTCGGTCAGTGTCGTCTTCTTGTGATGCCGATGTCCACGGTGAGTTGGCAGTGCTGCTTGATTTCCATCGATCTCCACTTGCTTGCTTGTAAATCTCGTTTGTCTATCAGGTTGTGGATTGTTGATGAGGATGCCGATCGGCCAACAGTTGGACAGGGATAGGACAAATCTCAATGTTCTTCGGTGTGGAATTGTTGATAGCAAGCTGATTTGGGGGTTGTGCTTTGTTTTGCTGTGGATGGAGTTGTGAACAACTTGGGTATCTGATTAATTTTGATGTGGATTGGATGGTGTTGCTGAGGTGTTTTCTATTGTGTAGATGAGCTGTGGGTTTGAGAGCTCACTGTTGAATTGGCAATTGATGAAGTTGAGTAGGGAATCAATCGTAAGCCGTGATTTGGTTACGCTTTTGGTAGTGAACTAGATTGTGACAAAGAAAATAGTTTATGATTGGATTTATGTTCGATTTGAGATGGGACACCATCATCGACTTATGATAGACTTTGTCAATGTTTGCGTGTTGATTACAGGATGTTGATTTGTGACTTTGATTAGTGATGATTCTCGTAGTAGGGATGATGATACAAGCTACATACAGCGTGGGTAATATCTACCCTGTGTCAAGTAGTTTTGATCAATGTGCATGAATTTGGACTTATGCGATTACTTTGATCTTAGATCCACTCTTATTTAATCATAAGCTGGTACTGCCTTGACCTTTGAGATATATTGCTGTTACTTCATTGATTATCTAGCACGGATAGGAACTATAAACCCTATTATGTATTAGCTGATGGATGTTCAATAAGTACATGTTGTTAGGGTTATCTGTGACCTCTCAGATTGGGACGATGTTACATTTCTAGGTTAGGTGATGAATTAGATTATGGAGTCGATTGTTGTATCAAATACTTATTAGGTGTGCATATATGGTGGATCTAGTTGTCTAATCATAGATAAGTGTATGGTTGTCAGTATGTGGTTATGGACTAGAGGTCCTAGCAAGATGGTATATCAATTATGGATTGTGTATCCGTGTGGTTATATGGATTGATAGTATCTCGCTCGACTAGAGATTTTAGCGTGGTTGATCGTCGATGTGTATGACTCTTTGTGCGATAGAGAGAGTCTTGTGGATTGTAGTCCATGCATAGTTGACTTTTGGTTGACCAGACTCCCGTGGGATAGGGAGTGTCATGAGGATACTTGTGTGGAGCTATGCATCATTACATTACATACATGCTATTGACCGTGTCTCCCTTGTGGTTGAGACAAGTCGTTAGTCATCCTGCCTCCCACTACCTGGTAGTGGTAGCAGGTTGAGGGCGAGCATTGGATGTGCCGCTCGACCACTATAGACGGTGGTAGCCGGAGATGCGACCGCCATCAGGCAGTAGTGGTTAGCACTCACCCACTATAGACGGTGGTTGTGTGACGTGTAGTTGTCCTGTATGTGGAGCTCGTCTACTCATGGGTAGTGACGGAGCGACCAATAGCAAGGACCCCCGTGGAGTAGTTAGCTTTTTACGCTTATATGTTACTCATTCATACTACCCAACTCGGCCACTCGAGAGTAGTGGTAGGCCGAGTCGGGCTTGTCATGCCGTACACCCGGCCATACGGGTCGTAGTTGACGGTCTCGACAATGCCATGCATATGCATTGCTGATATATATATATATGCATGTATTTGATATATGTTTTACATATGCCTGTAAGATGCTGTTGGGTTTCTGGCACCGCGGCGAGTGTGTGTTCGAATATGTTTCGTAAACATGTGCACAGCGGAAGAAATAAAAATAATAAATCTATATTTATTACAACACACACATCACACGCATGCATAGTACAACATGTGTAGACAACCGTAAATTTAAATTTGCAATAAAAGGAAATTTAACTACGTATACCTTTCGTATCACGTGTAGCGGGAACGACATCAACCGGAACGATCCTCGCTGGAATCGTCTCTATCCGTATCCACACCGAGTATTCTCGGGATGACTTTGCTAAGTCACGAGCCTCGTCTTTGTACGGGTTACTAGCCTCGTGTTGAAGATGATGTGATCGAGAGATGATCACGATCCGAATCCAAATTCGGATCCAAAACCGAGTCCTCAAAACTCGCTTCTCCGGAGAGGTATTCGTCAACCGTTTGACGAATCCTTCGTCCTCCACCTCAGAGGATTACGGAGATCAAATCCCGGTAAGTCTACGCTGTCGGGCTCTAAACGTCGTCCCAAGCGGCGCTCCGGCGAGAAGAAAACAAGCTGTCCAGAAAAGCTGGACAGCTTTGGTGGAGGAAGTAGGCGCCCGGCCAAAAGGGTAAGATGAAGCTCACCTTGATGCCGAACCTAGGAGATCACGGAGAGTTGCCGGAGGATCACCGGCTAAAGCTTGGACGCCGGCAACAAGTTGGATGGCGGCACAAGGGGTTGGGCGGCGACACAATGGTGTTGGCGCCGAATCACCAAGGAGAGGAGGGAGAGGTGGGCGGCCAAAACTAGGTTAGGGTTTTGGATTAGGGCTTAACAATACCTTAAGCCCTCTTTTATAGAGAACTAATTCTCTTAATGGTTATTGGATCATAACCATAAAGCCCGTTAACCGCTCCATTAAGATAAGTTAAAATAAACCAAACCATGATGGTTTATTTTAAGTTAAAGAACGAACCAACTTTTGGTTCATTCGTTTAAAATAAACCAAACCCTTTGGTTTATTCTCCTCCATTGGATTAGAACCAAACCATTTTGGTTCATCCATTATGTCTTCATAAGACACGGCCCATCCACGCTTCCATTGCGATGAAACCATTTCATACTGCTTTATGTTTGGTCAACCAAAACTAGTTTCTCTCGGTCTGAGAATCCCATTCTCAAGCTCATTTTAAATCCTTCGGATTACGCTCGTTGTGAATGTGACCAAATAGGTTCTCGATTTATGTTGGCCGTCTATAATTAACCATTAATTATAGAACGATCATGAGTGGCACCTAGTAGTACATCATGATCCCCAATTAAGCCGAAAGATCAGCGGTTGATCGAACTATTTACGAAACCCTTGTCGTGCCCCATTCCCTTCACTCATCTTATACCCACTTGGTTGGGACATGGTCTATAGTGTTAGTCCCCACTAGTGACTCGTCACACCTAGCCCAAGTATCATTTTCCTCCTCACTCTACAGTTCTAGTTACTGCGCATGTATCGAAGAGTACCTTACTCTAAACATGTAATGCTTTGTCCAAAGACTTTAGTAACAATCCGACGAGAGGCCATGGGTATACATCTCCTCGCAAGGAGTGGTGAATCCTTTATAGGCTATTCAAACACCTTCGATCACTTCGACTTATACCCAATCATCCCGGGTCCACATCTCCTTAGAGATGTTTGTTTAAGATGTCAAAGCATAAGTCTCCATGATCAAGATGACTTGAATACCGCAAGTCAAAGGAACATCGCACTTAAGCTACAGTAAGAACTTCATTGACATATCTATATATGCAGAGAACCATATGAAGTCTTACGGCTGGTCACTCCAACGAACTAGTTACCATAACTAGCATCCACAATTATCTCCGGACATCACAATGTCTCCAGCCAGTGAGAATCAATCGCTTGGATACACCAAGGAGTATACCTCGTGCTAGTCTCGACAGAATTGATGGTGTCCAAATCCATCAATTTATCGACTAGGGATAATTCCGATACATCACAATTACACATGTAGAGATACTCACTAGTTGTGATCCAATCACAAATTCTCTCATGCTGTGAATCGTATCGCGGACATTCAGTAAATGAGTTTAAGATCCAATCAAATACATGAAAATATGTACACTCAAATAGTGAATCTTCATTTATCAAATAAATGGTATGACCATAAGACGATTGCCTTAGGACACCTCTCATATATTACTAACAAACTCTCACTTGGCATAATGCCAATCGCTATGGTATCCAATACCATAGGCTATAACATGACCCTAAAACTTACTTTGACGTAATGCCTTAGTCAAAGGATCCGCTAAGTTCCTTTCAGTGGGTATTTCTCGATTTGTATTTCCTTCCTACTAATGATCTCTCTGATCAAATGATAGCTGCGAAGCACATGTTTGGATCATTGATGAGACCACATCAAGTTCGAGAGATGAACTTCTTGATCCAAAGCCGCTTCCTTTGCTACTTCAGGCTGCAATGTATTACGCCTTAGTGGCGAGAATCCGCTATAGTGTCAAGCTTGGAACCTTTCCAACTTATTGCGCCTCCATTCTAGGTGAATACATACCCAGACTGAGACATGGAATCATCCTTGTCTATCTGGAGCTGGCATCCGTATACCCATGTATCACCATGTACCCTTCTCCATATATTAGGAACACATCCTTAGTTCTTCTTAAGTACTTAAGGATCGTCTTAACAGCCACCCAATGATCCATTCCTGGATCAGACTGGTATCTGCTCGTGACACTCAGAGCGTACGATACATCGGGCCTCGTACATAACATAGCATACATGATAGATCCTATTGCGGATGCATAGGGAATCTTACTCATGCAAATCCTCTCATCTTCTGTGCGCGGACACATAGACTTCGAAAGGTGTTCCCCATGCCTGATGGGTAGGAAACCTTTCTTGGATTCCGACATGCTAAACCTCTTTAGCACTCGGTCTATATATGTAGACTGTGAAAGACCAAGCAACCGTTTCGATCTATCTCTATAGATCTTAATCCCGAGGATGTAGGTTGCTTCTCCCAGGTCTTTCATGGAGAATGTCTTGGATAACCAAACCTTAATTGACTGTAAGATTGAAATATCGTTTCCTATAAGTAATATGTCATCGACATATAATACTAGGAACACGACTGCACTGCCACTAACCTTCTTGTACACACAAGGTTCGTCTGGATTTTGTGAGAAATCAAACTTTTTGATCGTCTCATCAAAACGGATATTCCAGCTCCTGGATGCTTGCTTCAATCCATAAATGGACCGTCGCAATTTGCATACCTTGGTTTTATCAACCGATGTAAAACCCTCAGGCTGTATCATATACACGTCCTCGAGCAGGTTTCCATTAAGGAAAGCTGTTTTCACATCCATCTTCCATATCTCATAATCATAATGAGCCGCTATGGCCAGGAGCATCCGAATGGATTTAAGCATAGCTACAGGCGAATAGGTTTCGTCATAATCAACACATTGTTTTTGACGATATCCTTTCTCCATCAATCTAGCCTTATAGGTAATCATATTACCATCCATGTCGGTTTTCTTCTTGAAAACCCACTTGCACCCTATAGCCTTTATGCCTTCGGGTGGGTCAACCAACTTCCAAACTTGGTTTTCATAAATGGAATCCATTTCCGACTTCATGGCATCAAGCCACTTATCCCTTTCTGAACTTGTCAGCACTTCTTCATAACTGGTAGGCTCCTCATCATCAATGAGTAACACGTCGTTCGATTCACTTACGAGAAATCCATATCTCTCAGGAATGTTGCGTGTTCTACCAGATCTACGAAGATGTGGTGTTACAATAGGTCCAGCCGATTGCTCATCACTATGAGTTGTCGGCTGTTGTGCTTCACCAGGTATCTCATCAATGTCTATTTGAGTCTCTCGAGCCTCCTCAAGCTCGAGGACACTCCCACTGTTTTCTTGCAAGAGAAACTCTTTCTCTAGAAACACAGCATGCCTTGAAACAAACACCTTTTGTTCCACAGGATGATAGAATTGGTAACCCCTTGTTTCCTTAGGGTATCCAATAAATAGACATTTATCAGACTTAGCATCCAATTTATGCGTCTGTCCGCTTCACATAAGCGGGACAACCCCATATCTTCAAGTAAGATACATGAGGTTTCTTACTATTCCATATCTCATATGGAGTAGTAGAGACTACCTTGGTAGGACATTCTATTTAACAAGTAAAATATGCGAGTGCATAGCCCCAAAGGACTTGGGAAGATTCGCATGATTCATCATTGACGACCATGTCCAACAAGGTCGATTCGCCTCTCGGATACACCATTATCTTGTGGTGCATATGGCGGAGTCCATTGAGACAATATACCATTGTCTCTTAGATAATCAAGAAACTCTTGACTTAAGTATTCACCACCTCGATCCGATCAGTATTTTAATACTCTTGTCATGTTGTTTCTCTACTTCATTTCTGAATTCTTTGAACCTTTCAAAGGCTTGGACTTGTGTTTCATCAAGAACACATACCCAAACCGTAGTGATCATCGGTGAAGGTAATGAAGTAGCTATAGCCTCCTAAAGCTTGAGTTGACATAGGTCCACATACATCGGTATGTATTAGACCTAGTAACTCTCCACTCGTTCACCTTTTCGGTAAAGGTAACTTAGTCATCTTGCCTTTTAAGCATGATTACGCATGTATCGTATGAATCAATTCAAGCGATTCGAATTCCACATCGGTGTAATTCGGACATGCGTTTCTTGCTTACATGGCCAAACGACAATGCCACATGTAGGAGTCTAATTTGATTATCCTTTCGAGCACGCTTGTTGCTCGCTTCGATATTGAAAATGTCAATGGATACGTAGAACGTATATACACCATTGCTTAAAGTTCTAGTCCAAAAAAGAACTCAATTAAATGTTATGTAACAACAATTTTTACTAATAGTCAAATGGTACCCATTTCTATTTAAACAAGAAATAGAAATGATGTTCTTTATCAACGAAGGAACATAAAAGCAATTGTCGATTCTAAGACAAGTCCTGCGGGGAGTTTCAACAAATACGTTCGATGGCGAGTCGACAACCTTTGCTCCATTCCCAACATGTAAATTTGACTCTCCTTGTGAGTCTTCTTCTATTCCTTAGCTCATGTATGTCATTACATATATGTGAGCCACACACAGTATTCAATACCCAAGTATCTGAGGAAATAGAATGACAATCAATAACGAAGATATCTGAAGAAGATGGGGCATCTGATGCCTTATTCTTCTTCACGGACTTAAGATAAATCTTGCAGTTTCTTCGCCAATGGCCCTCCTTGCCATAATGATGCCAAGTGCCCTTTTGAGCTAGTTCTGCCTATTTAGCCTATTTCTTCTTCCCCTTCTGTTGTTCCTTTGACTTCCTCTTAGAACCTTTCTTCGAGGAATCAACTAACAGTACCGTCCCCTGCTCATGCTTCTCGAGAAGGCTCCACGATCTTGACATGTTGAAGCGATACCACAGATGAACCTTCTTGCATCTCGGTGAAGAGGAGCTTGAGACTTGAACCTTTGAATCTCACTTGCTTATCAAACAACTCATAAAGATGAAGGACTATGATATGAGCATCCATATGCTCATGCGCTTTCGTAGCTTGGGTTCCATCGCTAGCATGATGCACTCATTTGTTGAATCACTCACATGTTTTGATAGGCCAACAATTGGTCGAGTTGCATCGTCACTAGGAGGCGGGAAGAGGCGTCGAGGACATTTGCAAGCTTTTCAACCTTGAGAATAATTCTCAAGTTTCTAAGCCAGTCCAAGAAGTTCGGCCCAGTCAATTTATTCGAATCTAAAATGGAATGCAAATTCAAAGACATCATGATCAATCTTAGAAATACAAAACGAGCATATATGAGAAAATGATTTTTAAAATGCATCAATATACATTTATAAATCCCATTCATTTTTTGAATTTCAAAAACCCCAAAATCACTTCGGGAGATTGTAGGTCCATCTCCGAATGGGCTGATACCCATCATAGATATGAACAACCTTGGAGAGAGTCCAACAAGTCATTCATAACTACGACGGTAGGTATCAACTATACCGATTGCATATCACTTATATGCAACTATCACAATGTGCTATCAACTAATTGAATGTTCACACATACATCGGGTTGTTAACACATTAACAAGTATGCATCATATGCATAACACCCAACTTCACCTCCCTTTACATCGACCTTGGAGAGAGTCCAACAAGCCGATGCTCCAGGTTAAAGCCAACCCATTAATCGAGAAATAGTTTTAATATGGTTAGAGCGCATTCAACCAATTAGCACTGAGAGAGTCCAACAACCAAAGCTAACGATTGACCTCTGACTTTTACCATATTAGTATTAAACTATTCCATGGTTTGAACATGTTCGGGTTCGAGCCGGGCTTGGAGAGAGTCCAACAACCCAAACAAGAAACGAAACTCTTGTTGGAGATCGATTGGCCGGCTAGAGGGGGGTGAATAGCCCTCGTACGTTGAACGTCGTAAATTGCTCGTCTACAAAAGATTAGCGCAAGCGGAATATACAAATACAAAGCAAAAGACAAACAATAAAACAAACGCTAACACGATGGTATAACGTGGTTCACGGCTACGCCGCTAATCCACGGTTCCCGATTCGCCCCTGAATCACCCGCTAAACCAATCCACTAAATGGTCTCTCCTTGCACCAAGCCAGGTGGAGGTAACCTTTACAAATCAAGCACACTCTTCTTACAAATAGAATGGAGTAAGACAAGTAAGAAGAGTTTAGAGCCAGGGGCACTAGGAAGATTGTTTGAGTAATGAGCATTAGCCTCTCAAAGGCTTACACCTCTCTTTTATAGAGAGGGCTAACTTCTTCCCGCTTGCCGCCATCCCGATCACGCTTGGCGATCGCATTACTACAACGGGCCTCCGAACACGCCGATCCCGACCGCTGTAGTCCAACGGAACTCTTGGCCGATCCGATGGACCTCATCCCGATCGGCCGCCTCCGTAGTCGACGCCTACGGCGGCTACGAACGGTTCTGCGGGTCGAACCCTATTGACTCACCGACCGGCCGCCAAGAATGATCGATGGTCTTGGCAATGACCGCCCACGATGGGCCCGATCGCTCCACAATCCGGGCCAGATACCACCGAACTCACTGACTGAGCAATGATCGCCATGACATGGCAATGACCGTGTCGAAACCCATCCGACACTTGGCCAAATGGCCAAGTTTCACCTAAGAGCTACCCTTCCCGGTTACCGCCACTCATTTCTGAGTCCCTCGCCTCGGTTCTCTTCGCTTCGCCACGCCCCTGAAAGATCAGCGCACGGCCGCAATGCTCCTTCGCCTCTTGCCTCACGGCGTCTCTTGCCTCGAAGTCTACTTCCTCGGCTTCACTCCAAGCTTCTCGTCGCGGTCCCTCGGATGCTCCAAGCGCCGCGGCTTCGCAAAGCTATCCTTCACCGACTCAAGGCCGCGAGTCATGAGATGTGAAACTTCGCCATGGCTCCATGTGCGAATTACTAAGTCTGCCGCGACTTCAGCGCACATATCAAATCAATATATCAAACTAAGCAAACCCTTTGTCACACCATCAAAACCATATTACGGCAAGAGATTGCCCTAACAATCTCCCCCTTTTTGATGTGTGACAATCCGTTTAAGTTAGGTAAAAACATTTGATATAAATTCTAAGGTAAGAAAGCATGTAAAGATAAACATGATATAACAACATGCCACTCCCCCTTAATCCATGAAACTCTCTATACAAATTTTCTCCCCCTATCATATATTTCTCCCTTTAAAATAAATAACTTAAACATAATTATTTCTCCCCCTTTGACACCATCAAAAAGATTAACACTAAGTTATAAGCTCATGACATCAAGTATAAAGAGAAACATACATTAAAATCAGTCAAAACCTGATAAAATTAGGTTACTGTACTTGTTGATCCATCGATCATTACTATCGGTATTGATGCAAAAGAATCCGAATTTTTGATTTTAGATGAATTTGAAATGCATTAAAATTCAGAAAATTCAAAAAATCATGAAATTTGGGAGCATATTTCTATTAAGTATATCTATCAGTGAAAAATAGTTTTCATGAAAAATCATTATATTTCCATGTATTTGCCAAAAATCCAAACACTTAAAAACTACTAGGTTTTTGATCATAAGAGAATCATTTTGACACCTAGTCTTGCATTTGAATAGTTTCAAAACATGAATACATAGATTTTAGATTAAGAAATTGTTTTGAAAACATATGAAATATCCAACCATGATCTTTGGGCAATATGTCTATGAATTAAACATAAGCCTTCCCCATGATTGGTCTATTATTGCTATTTTGATACTTTAAATGACCATCTAAATGCCATAGGCATTAGTGGACATTTGTATCATCCTAACATCTCACCCATGCTAAGTTTTCAATCAAAATAGCTTATAGTGAGTGTGAGATGCATCCTAGGGGGTATTTGTATATACTTAACCAATATATTCATGCAATTCTATCATGGTTAAGTATCAACCTAACAACCTACATGATCATAATGACATATATGATTTAATTTCACATTATGATCATGAAACTCATGTATCCATCAAATAATGGTCATGCATTAGGTATTATATGATGATAATAAACAAAGTATCACCTAAAGCATGATTTAGACCTATTTTTCATGATGAAGTGCCCAACATCATAAATCATAAATCATGATTGTACATATGTGTAACAATTACATTAATCATTATGATTTAAGCATTATTACCTATTTATGGGCACGTTATCATCACCCAACACTATCTAAAAAATGTTGTCCCGTCATCCTAAGTCAACCAACATATGATATAGGTCAAGTTCATATGGTTGACTACCCTAGGGGTTTTCTAACCCTTAAGGATGGATTTTGGAACCCAAAATAAATTCTTTCCTATTGGGTTCACTAAATACTCCTTGGGGATCCATTTCCTAGCAATTACTTTCTTTTTATCTTGTCCCCTAGTTATTAAGCATTTGTAGGCCTTTTCATTTTTCTTTTCCTTATATCCTAGACCTTTCTTATTAAAGCTAGCTCTTTGGCTCCCTATGATCATATTTAATGTGTTGGAGCCAATTGTGAATTTCTCTAAGGCTTTGGTTAAATAATCTACCTTTTCCCTTAATGCCCTATTTTCCTCTATGCATGCATCATTAACATTCAAAGACATATAATCATGTGAGCATGCATCATCTAAGCTAGAAGAAATATTATCATTTAAGCATGCATTTTCTAGCTTATTTTCTAAATCCTTAATTTTATCTAGCATGCTCTTATTTTTCTTTTTCATGCCAAATAAGTCCTTAGTTAAACTAGAGATTATGGAAACTATTTTCTTAGGAGAAGCTTTCGTTACCATAGTTTCCATGTCTTCTTCTTCTTCTTCGGATGATGAGGATGTAGAAGCTCCCCCTTCACTTGGGCTCTCTCCTCTTGAGCTTGATTCTTCATTTTCGGATGAAGAGCAATCCAAGTCATCAAAGGCCATCAAGGCCAAATTGGTGACAAAGGCATTCTCCTCATTCGATGATGATGAGGAGGATGAGGATGGATCATCCCAAGTCCTTGCCTTGAGAGCTTTAGCCTTTCCCTTTTCCTTTGTCTTCTTCTCCTCTTCCTTCTTTTTCTTGCTCCCCTTTTTCTTCTTCTTTATTTTTCCTCTCTTCCTTGCTCTTGTTTAGGAGAGGACAATTATCCCTTATATGTCCCTCTCCTTGGCAATTATAGCATATGACCTTCCCCCTTGGTCTTCTATTCCTATCATTAGATTTATCAAATCTAAAATTCTTAAATGCACGTCTTACCCTCCTTACCATATAGGCTTCTTCGGTGCTATCCATGGAGGAGGAGGAAGACGCTTCTTCATCGGAGGAGGAGGGGATTTCCATCTTCTTCTTCCCCTTATTTGCCAACAATGCTACTCCTCTTGAGGGTTGAATTCTAGGCTCCTCTTGTATTCCTTCAAGCCTAGTTTCGTGAAGTTCCATTGTTGAGAAGAATTCCTCCAAGGTACTTACTTCCAAGTTCTTGGAGATGTAGAACGAGTCCACCATGGAGCTCCACTTTGAGGACCGGGGAAAGGCATCTATAGCCTTCATGAGCATGTCCCGGTTTGATAGCTTCTCACCTACACTTGTTAGCCCAATTAAGATTTCTTTAAACCTAGAGTGTAGTGAGATTACCTTTTCTCCCTTTTCTAGTTTTATATTGGATAGTTGGGAGCGGAGGAGGTCTCTCCTTGCTAGCTTGGCCTCGGATGTGCCTTCATGGAGTTCTATAAGCTTCTCCCACATCTCCTTGGCGCTTAGGCATTCTCCTATTCGGTTGATTTCTTGTTGAGGGAGCACATTGAAGAGATGATGCTTGGCTTTTGAATTTGCAAGGTGCTCTTCCCTTTGCCTTTTGGTCCACCTAGATTTCTCTATTGGCTTCCCCTCTTCATCCCTAGGCAAAACGAAACCGGATTCCATTGTAATCATTATATCAAAATCCGTTTCGAAAAATACCTCCATTCTCTTTTTCCACCAAGAGAATTCGCCGTCGAACTTCGGTGGGTGGATGTTTGAGCCGGCCATTTTGAATGTTGCTTGTTGTGGCGGTTAGTCCTCGACAAGCTTTCCTTGGCTCTGATACCACTTGTTGGAGATCGATTGGCCGGCTAGAGGGGGGTGAATAGCCCTCGTACGTTGAACGTCGTAAATTGCTCGTCTACAAAAGATTAGCGCAAGCGGAATATACAAATACAAAGCAAAAGACAAACAATAAAACAAACGCTAACGATGGTATAAGCGTGGTTCACGGCTCGCCGCTAATCCCACGGTTCCCGATTAAATCCTCGGTGAATCACTCCAGATTAAACCAATCCACTAAATGGTCTCTCCTTTGCACCAAGCTAGGTGGAGGTAACCTTTACAAATCAAGCACACTCTTCTTACAAATAGAATGGAGTAAGAACAGGTAAGAAGAGTTTAGAGCTTGTGGGGCACTAGGAAGATTGTTTGGAGTATGAGCATTAGCCTCTCAAAGGCTTACACCCTCTCTTTTTATAGAGAGGGCTAACTTCTTCCCGTTGGCCGCCACGGTCATTGCCGCCCTTGGCGATCGGCTGCCGTCACTACTAACGACCTCCGAACACGCGTCGGATCCCGATCGTTGTAGTCAGCGGAACTCTTGGCGATCGGTGATGGACCTCATCGATCGATGCCTCCGTAGTCGATTGCCCGATCGGCTACGAGCGGTTGGCGAAACCCTATTGACTACCGATCATTGCCGCCGATCGATGGTCTTCGGCGCCCGTAGCGATCGCTGCGCGCCAATCCGATCGATATACCGGTCGAACTCACTCGACTCGGAAGCGATCGGCGCCATGACATGGCGCGATCGGTGTCGGGAAAACCCATCCGACACTTGGCCAAATGGCCAAGTTTCACCTAAGAGCTACCCTTCCCTGGGGTACAATCGCTCACTCTCATTTCTCGGAGTCCCTCGCCTTCGAAGTTCTCTTCGTTCTCGGCCACGTCCCTCGGCAGCATCAGGCGCACGGCTCTGCAATGCTCCTTCGCGTCTCTTGCCTCAAAGTCTACTTCCTCCGGCTTCACTCCAAGCTTCTCGTCCAGCGGTCCCTCGGATGCTCCAAGCGCACGACTTCCACAAAGCTATCCTTCACCGACTCAAGGCACGAGTCATGAGATGTGAAACTCGCCACGGCTCCATGTGCGAATTACTAAGTCCTGCACGACTTCAACGCACATATCAAATCAATATATCAAACTAACTTAAACCCTTTGTCACACCATCAAAACCATATTACGGCAAGAGATTGCCCTAACAACTCTGGTTCTAACCATATTAATGGAAGGTGTAGGCTTTAATATTGAGTTAGGGTTTTTATGTCTCATCCTCTTTGCATGCAAATAACTATTATCTACATGGCATGACATACATGACATACATCTACATGTCACGACACGCATGACATAATGATATGCATCTAATGCAATTACATGGCATACAATTATGTCATGTACATAGTTTCCTTATTTGTCATAACTATTTATGGAAATAAAATATGTCTAAGATTTGATTCTCCAAATCAAATCATGATTAAATTAGTAAACAAATTTCCAAATCTAATCACATATTTTATTTGTGGAAATAGTTGATTAAGGAAAGTCAATTTAGGAAACCAATTTCCTAAATCATCAAAGCTACTTATGGAAATTAAATATTTTAAGATTTGATTTCCAAAATAAAATCAAGATTAAATTAGAAAAGAAATTTCCAAAATCTAATCAAATATTTTATTTAAGGAAAATATCAATTTCCATAAATACTTCCAACTTTCCAAAAGTGGAAGATTTCCATAAATACTTCTAGTCTTTCCAAAATTGAAAAATTTCCATAAATACTTCTAACTTTCCAAAAGTAGAAAATTTTCAGAAATATCATTATGACTATCGGAAAACCATTTTACGATTATGTCGAAACACAACCTGGGCTCTGATACCACTGTTGGGTTTCCGGCACCGCGGCGAGTGTGTGTTCGAACATGTTTCGTAAACATGTGCACAGCGGAAGAAATAAAAATAATAAATCTACATTTATTATAACACACACATCACACGCATGCATAGTACAACATGTGTAGACATAACCGTAAATTTAAATTTACAATAAAAGAAAATTTAACTACGTATACCTTCATTATCCGTGTAGCGGGAAGGCATCAGCGAGCGATCCTCGAATCGTCTCTATCCGTATCACGCCGAGTATCTTGGGATGACTTCAAAGCCACGAGCCTCGTCTTAAATGCGGGTTACTAGCCTCGTGTTGAAGGCGATGTGATCGAAGATGATCCGCGTCCAGAATCAAATTCGGA